>CM052900.1:2828042-2858490 GCA_028534135.1 Potos flavus | reverse complement strand
GAGGGATTGTTTCAAGTTCACTCAGAATGCTTTGGCCAAGTTTTTCTTTTTTCTTTTTGTGATTTATTTTAAATAGAGTCATTGAATGAACTATTGCCCTGTCATTGGAGTAGAACGTTTGTGGTCTATAATGGTCTATAACTGGTCCGTTGTCACCCAGGAGGAGGTTTGAGGGTGTTTCTCCGGAGGATATTTAGGGGCTTTTGGGATAGGGAAAATAGGGAAATGAACGCTGAGTGGGCAGCCAAAAATATTCACTTAGGTGAAGACTCATTTCTTTAAATCTAGGAGGAAAATTACTTAAATAGGGATCCTCTGTTCTTAAAAATAGCGAGTGTTTGCATGGTGCTTTCTACACGCTAGGCATTGTTCTAAGCACTTTACACATACTGATGCATTTAATCTTTACAACAACCTTATGAAGTGGCTGTGATGGAGATCCTCGTTGTGCAGATGGGAAAAGGGAGGTTGAGAAACCCCCAGAAGTCACCTACGCTCCTAAGGAGCCACGCTGCCGTGAATACAGTCTGTGCTTGTCATCACTCTTCTGGGTCCCTCTTGCCTCTCCTCTATGTCACTTCTCATGGTGGAAAGGAGCCCACAGCGGGACAGAGTGGGGAAGGGGCTTAGCCAAACTTGGTCACTGGTGAGTGATAGAGCAAGGGCAAGCTTTCCATTTCTCCATCTCAGGCGTCAAAATGATCAAGCGGGCAACTTTTTAAAATGAAGATCTTAGGGATTGTTAGGAAATACGTAAAGATGTCTGCGGTTGGCCGGAGAGGGATGGAATGGAGGGAGGGGAAGCACCTACCTCACAACTCTACCCCTACAAGGCTTGCGTCCGCCTTTACCATCCCTGGTCGGTGGGCTGCCAGCCTCGGTGGGCGAAACCACGTGGACTGGCCATTCCTTGGAGACATCGTCAGCATGGCTTTGCTATTTTCCAAAGGCTGAGCACTCCCGAGAAGCGAATGAGTCTGCCTCTAGCCATTCTATGCATTAAGATTCCTCGAGTATAGCTTCCTGGGCAATGCTGAGGAAATCAGCCACTGAACCAGACAGCCGGATAAGTGTTTCCCTCTGGAATCCACACAGGCTACAAAAGAATTAACGAGGACGAATTAAGGGTTGTCAGAGCTTGGGGAAGTCAACCTATTTTCTACCCAGGAGCAATCTGTTAAGATCATAGAAATCTGGACAAATAGCTGGAAAGCACATCTCAGGGAACAATTTTGGACCAGTGAGCAATACAAAATGATTATCTGGCTAAGCCTTGTCTCATCTCTATCACCTCCGTTCCTATTTTTGGGAGGTCTCTGTAGAACCATCTAGTCAATATTATCTCTCAGCAGGGCCCTACCTCGGGTCTGCCTCTGGGGAGTTTGTACTCTTTCCTTCCTCCGATTCCCTCCCCCCCCATCCAACCCAGGGAATCTCCAACCTGAGTTCCGTTCTGAGCAAGGCATTTCATTTCTGAGTGACTCTGGTTCCTAACAAAGAAGATTATGCACATCAATGCTTAGGCTGATGGGGAAGTAGACGTGGCATCGTTTCTGTGTCTTTGACCTTTAAAGCATGTTTTTCTGATTGATCTTGGAACTTTTATTTTTCACCTGGCCAAGAGAAGGATATTTCTTTTATACATTTATTGGGTTTAACTATTGAACAAGGAACATTAACAGACTCCCTTGTGTAATAATAAAACAAACAAACAAACAAAAAACCCAAAAAACCTTTATTTTTGAACATTTGCCAAAATATGCGTATGGATGGATTGGTGGGTCAATGGGCGGATAGATGAATGGCAGGTGGGTATAGTAATGTACATATGGTGAACCCGAGGTTTAAAAACCACTGAAGGCTTACTCTGAAGCAGAGAAAAATTATTGGAAATCACTAGAATGATTTTTAAGGTGTATTGAATGCCTGCTATGTGTCAGGCACTATGTGGCCAGTTCTCAAAATGGTCAGGTGGGCCTAGATTCTAATGCCTTGGTTAACTTCCCACCCCAACTACTCTCTCCCATCTCCCCCAGCCCAGTAACTGACAAGTGCCTGGTCACCCATGGCTAGATACCACTTACGTTGGGTACGGTGTAACACTTATTCATTCATTCGATAAATGTTTTTTGAGCATATATCATGCACCAGGTCATGTGCACAGAGCAGTTAAAGAAAAGATAAATAAATAAATAATGATAACAGTTATAAAGAGAAATAAAGCTGGATAAGTAGAGCAGGTGAGCTATAGCCATTCATTCAATGAATAGTTATGAGCAGTAACTACGCAGGAGATGCAGAAGGAAGAAGGAGCTCATCTAGATTTCAGGAGCTCAGTGGCCAGGAAGAGAGAGGACCAAGGGCTGTGCCATCAAGTCAGGGCACATAGAAAGGAGTGCTGAGGTCTACGGAGGGCAAGAAAATAGCATACGGAGTTAAGAAGGTCTTTGAGATGCAGGGGACACCGAAGCTGAGTCTTGAATTTGTTCCCCGAGCAAAGAAGGACAGGGGTTATAGTCCATGTAGAAGGACATTCTAATCTAGAGCCTCAAAGCTCAAAGTGTAGTCTACGAACCAGCTGCATCAGCAACCTAGTAGAAATTAAGGAGTCTCAGGCTGACCCCAGGACTGTGGAATCAGAACCTTCAGGTCAACCAGATGCCCAGATGATCTCGATGCAAATTTAAGTTTGAGAAGCACTTTCCTCAAGCCGTGGCTTTCAAACTTGATTGTACATTAAAATCACCTAGGGGAACTTTAAAACAATCCTGATGCCAGGCCATGGCTTCGACCAATTATGTCAGAATTTCTTCTTTTTTTTTTTTTCCAAATACTTTTATTTTATTTTTTCAGTGTTACAAGATTCATTGTTTATGTACCACACCCAGTGCTCCATGCAATACGTGCCCTCCTCAATACCCACCACCAGGCTCATGCATCCCTCCACCCCCCTCCCCTCCAAAACCCTCAGTCCGTTGCTCTGAGTTCACAGTTTCTCATGGTTCTTCGCCCCTCCGAATTTCTGACATCAGACATCATCAAGTTTTAAATTCCCTGGGTGAAAGTCCCACCTTACAAAATTTCTTCTCACCCCTGACCTGTGGGCCTTATCCTCAGTAAATATTCACCTGTCACACAAAGGGAATAACTTGTGAGATAAGAATTTTTAACCCTAACTTTGCAAATATGGCTACCTTGGACATAAGCTCCCCCAGAAAGCTTAACTGGAACAAAGAGAACTTGCAACTGGTAGGTGGGAGAGGATGTGAAATGGATTTCCCCTGCTGGTGACAAGCTGACAGTCCTGGCCTCCTGCAGATGGCTGGCTGTTGCAGACGCCGAGCCGCATATCTGACACATACGTGTTGGGCTCAGTGTTCCTTCCTGAGCCAGAGCAGACGGATTTGGGAAGAGAGGACAGCGGGTCTTCAGAGAGAAGGAGAGCACGCTGTCCCAAGTTCTCATCGACAACAGGCTCTGTTCTTGAGGAGCAGCCAAAACGCTGATTTCTCACCAAAACTGAGTCATACTGAAAAAAAAGCAAGAAGAGGAGCCAAGATACAAACTTTTCTCAAAGAACTTTCTTCCCAGACCTTCAGGCTGGTGCCGTGTGCCTGTGTGTTTCCTTTGAGGCATTCCTCCGTACACTCTCATCCCCCAGCCCTGAATCTATGGGGGAGGGAGAGCAGAAGATACCCCAGACTGGAATTTCTGAGCCTTCTGTGAGACCCTTGGAACTGGCAGTAATTGCTGTAATGCTTTGAAAAAGTGACACAAATCTCGGAATTTCATCCCTTGGAACATTGTAAAAATAACTTTTCTCACCAATTCACACCCTGTGCTCATACTCCTGGCCCCTCCCTCCCCCGTTATCAAGGCTGAGGACCACAAATGCTCATGCTCTTTCAAGGATGCTATAACAGAGGTGATCAAGGAAAGAGTCAAAGGCCAGGAATTCCAGATTCTTCATGGGGTTTGTCATGAGTCAACCTCTCTATCTCCATCTCCCTCTAATGCCTGGTCCTTTATTGTCCCTCTGCTCCAGTGGGCCTCATCCCCTGTTAGGGACCCACCTGTTTCGGTCCCAGTGGTTCATGAAGCTGAAGCTCCTGATTCAGATGACTTGATGGCTTCAAATTCAAGTTGTGCTCAAGTAAACACTGTGGGGTCCCTGTTTCATGTACCCACACGTTCATGCACGCAGATACACATACGCATACACGCACACACACACTTACACTCAATAGAACTGGGGCTTCCTCCAGGGTGTCCCAGCTCAGAGGAAGTCACCACTATCCACCATCCAGTTATTCCTCCTCAAAACCTGGCCTTCAATCGTGACTTCTTTTCCCTTTTTCTCTGTAGCATGTTGATTGCCAGCTCCTACTGATGCTGCAGCAGAAGTACCCCCCCCCACTTCTGTGCCTTCTCCTGGCTGTGAGTCTAACCCAGTCCTCTGTCCTCCTTTATCCAGAGCACTGTCCAGTCACCAGCCCCATCTCGAGCCTTTCCAACACACCCTTCTCACAGCAGCAAAGCTGTGAGAATACAAATCTGATCCTGTCACTCTTTCCTTTGGAACATTTCAGTGGCTTCCCAATGAGCCTAGGATAAAGCCCATGCTTCTCAGCCTGCCTTCAAGGAAGACCCTTTGGGAACAGTCCCCACATGTCCCTGCAGCCTCACCTCCCACTGACGCCCCCTCTCACAGTCAGCATAGCCAACTTCTTTCAGTTTCTCAAACACTCTCTGCTCTTCCCTGACTCTGCAGCTGTGGGGACACCTGGATCTTCCCTTCTCTCAACACCTCTGGACATTTTCCCATCTTACAGGCTGAAAGTATAGTTCAGCCTCCTGCAGGAAGTCTGTCCTGCAGAGACTGGGTTGGGCGTCCCTGCTTGTTGCTCTCATTCTCACTGAATCTCCCTGGAAGTAGAACTTAGTAGGCACCTGCGTGGGTCAACTGGAGCCCAGACCAGGCCGTTCTCTCCCTGAGGAGAGGTGCCTTGTCTGTTCACCCAGGGCTCTATCCTCAGCATCAGAACAGACAACCACAAGTGTCTGAGGAATGACTGCCCCTCCTGCCATTCTCTTGATCCCACACAAGGCAGAAGTCTAGTCAACATCTTTGCTCCAATCCCACTGCTTCTACCTTAGTCTACACTCCCACCTCCTTCCAATATCACCCCTATTACCAGGGCCCCCCCAAAATGGTTTTCCATCTTCCTACCTCAAAGGCATCCTGCTATCTCTGTGCCTCTTTTGAAAATGCAGAGTTGATCATTTCTCTTCCTTGGTTAATTTTTTTCATAGACACCATTGTCCTCAGGGTAAAATCTAATCGCTTCGATATAGTGCAGGATTCATGATCACATCCTCAGCTTTATGGATCCTGTTTTCCCACCTGTGTCATACCTCATCGTCAGGTTACCTCGAACCCCTAAAAGATTTCCAAATACCTCCTTATGCTTTTGAAAATATGTCTCTTTCTGCCTGAGATGATCTCTGTCTTTCTTTTCTTCTCTGTCCAGACTTGGAAACACTTCCTTGTCTTTGAAGATTCATGTATTCATTAAACAAATATTTACCAACCATATGTCAAGGTGTATACCAGGCGCCAGGGGCATGATGCTGAACAAGACAAACATACGTATTCCCACCCCGCTGCCCCTGCCAAGAGTTTAGAATCTGCTGGGGAAAAACGTATGCTCATGCATCCCTTCCTAAATGATGACTTTCCTGACAACTTCCCCCTCCCCTGCTTCTTCATGCCCCACTCTGCCTGTACACACACACACACACACACACACACACACACACACACACACACACACCCCTTGCACCTTTGTGTTTACATAGCTGTCAGACCATACAGGACAGGGACAATGTTTGATTCACCTTATGTCTCTAGCACCTAAGCACAATGTCTGGCACATGGTAGGTATTCCGTAAGTGTTTGTGGGATGAGTGAATAAGAAATTAATGATTTCTTGTTTTTTATCAGCAATTGAGGCTTTTACGAAATAGGGCAGAAACCAGGTAAGTGCGATAGTGGAGATGAGCTGAAAAATGATGCAGAGTGGTGGTGTTCCATAGAGGAATGAGACAAGTTGGACATCCCAGTGGAAATAGCTCCACAGCCAAAGGGCAGCAGAAAGGTACTCATCAGTGACCAACAGTTCCACCATGGGAGACTTGAGGTTCCCCTTACCAAAAGAGGGATTTTTCCTTCTGAACTCTCAATATGTAACCCCCATCTTTCCCATATTTCTATTTGGGGCTTGCCCACTGCTGGTATGGTTCTCATCTAAAGCTACACAGTTGAGTGGTAAAGACTGGATTCAAGCAAGTTCTAGCCTGACCCCAGCCTCATGAAGTTCCTAACCATGCCTCAGAAGTTCCTTAGCCAACCCCAAAGTAGATGACTCCAAATTTCTCCTTTTCACCTGGAAAATATTTCAGTTCTTGTGCCTGTAAGCTTGGTCCTAGAATTGAACGCATCCCTTAGTTGACCCTGCTCCAACCATTTGTTGGTGTTTTGTCAATAAAGGCTTGATGTCTTCTTGGACTCCAGTTACCTTATATGTCTGGGAATTGAAGGAGATGATGAGACTGGAGTTTATCATTTTAACCTCCTGTCCTATAAGTGAGCCCACAGATGACTATAGGAGAGATCTGAAAGAAAGTGGAGAACCTGGTCTGCAGCAGTGTTGTGGATGGATATAGAGAAAGTGACAGGTGCACCATTTTATTGATGCAAGCTACAAATAATAGTGTCTAGAAAACTGACAGTTTCTTAAGTGATTTCTATACTGCAGAAATTTGAGGAATAAATATTAAAGGAGATGGTGTCTCACAGTGTGTTTCTCCCTGAGAGTTACTCACCATGGAAATGACATGGTTAGCCCAACATTTATGAGAGTCAGGTGATATCCTATCAAGTGGATGAGGTTTGATCCAAAACTCCACTTACTCCCAAAATGCCCTTTCCTTGTCTCCTTCAGGAACACTAGGACCCTCAAGGGATGCCACAGAGTCGAGGAAGTGATTGACGGACCGATATGATTTATCCCTTAATTTTCCCTGCAGTTTTTCCATGAAGCCTAAAATATTGTCATTAGAGGCGCACCTTGAGTTAGAAGACAAAATTGTAAAATGGAAAAATTATGCTGTCAGTATGCAAAATCACATTTGGTGAATGCATAATATTTCATTGAATATTTCTATTATTAGACATTAAGACTTTCTATTTTTCATTATTTTCAAGCTGCACTAATTTAATACTTTTATATATACATAACTCTGTCAAAATCTATTATTATTTACTTAGGAGAATGTTCTAGAATATTCTACCAGCTCAAAAGTCCTGAAGTTGGTGGAGATGTACATTAGTAAAATTATTGAAAAATAATTTTCCAATCTATATGATTTTAAAAAAATTTAAATACTTCTCATATAAGTTGCTGTTAAACCACATATCCCCTGTCCCTTACCTGTGCCATCAATTTTTTGTGTCTCTATTCATAAGGGTTACCCTTATTTCCCCATTCAGTGTAATTCTGCTACTGTGAGTCCATCATTACAGTCTGATGCTGCCCCTTAGAATTTTGCTACAGCTGTCAAACATCTGATCTATCCCTCTCAACACCGGATCAAAAGTAAGTATATCTTCTGAGCCTCCGGCTGGTCATAGTTGGAGCGCACCACATGAAGCCTCTACCTAGGTTGGAATGAATGCGTTAACCCTCATGAGCACAGAGGTTCATCCAGCTCAAGTCTATGCCAGTGCATTATGGGTCCTGGACCGCTCATAAGGATGTCAGTGAAGATGGTAGTGATCATCTCCCCCATACCATTTCAGCAGCAGTGTCAGTGATGGAGAAGTACCTCACACAGAGCAATTATGGTGACCCCTGGGGATTGTCACTTCTTTTATGTCCCCCTCCCCAAATTGTAGAATGCTATGTCATAGACTATTTCTGGACAGGCATTGACGTCCACTCTGAGGATGTAATATTTAAACTTAAGTTACTTCCTAGTAACAAGGAAGTTCAGTCAGATGGCTATCAGGAAAAGAGCAGTGTCGAGGACTAACAGTGTCTCAGGCACAGGGCTGAGGGACTGAGGGGAGAATTTGACAGAGAACTGCAAACAGGCCTTGAAGCTGTGGCAGGTGGAGCTGAGAGAGATACCAGCTGGCCGGAGCTGACAAGGAAGGAGGGTGGAAGCAGCAAGCCGTGGGTGGATGCTGTTTTCGTGACATTTTCTTCAAGTGGTTTTGCTTTCTGTTCTAAGATTTTGTTCTTCGATCCAACTTAGAATTTGCCTTCCCATTACTGATGATGTGATATGTCATATATTTGTTTATTCCCTTCTAGTTTATGCCAAAAGAATTCTTACCTACTCCAAACATGGGGGAGTATTTGTGTATATATGCATGTGTTCTTTAAGCACGTGGGATGTCACTCAAGGTTGGGGTGGGAGATGATTTGCATGTCAGAGAGTATTTCAGGAGACCGAGACTGCCCCTGGCACCTCTCCATGTGACAGAGAGATATGGAAGAGTCATGGGGACTTTGCCCACTTTGGTCAAAACATGCTTCCCGTTACTAAGGAACAAGAGCTTAGGAGTCAGGAGACGGGGTTCGAATCCTAGCTCAGCGGCTGTGTGACCTTGGCCAACTTCCTTTACCTCCACAGGTCTCCATCTCCTCATCTATCAAACAAAGATTCTCTAAACAAGTCCCACAAGCCCGCTATTATGCCCATCCTGGCCAATGGAAGCAAGCCCTCTGCTTTAGCCAAAATTGGAGTTATCAGCCTGAAACGCTGTTCCCCCTCTTACTGCCCCTGTCCTATCCTGATGAGACCCCACTCGAATTTTCCCTGGTTCTGAGCTCTGAGATTCTTACCCTGTCCCAGATGACTGCTTTTCCAACCCCTGGTTTCCCCATCCTCTTGATTTTCCCAAGGGGATGGACCAGCTCTTCGGAGCTAGTGTACAGGCGCCTCTCTGGCAGAACGCATAGGACAAAGGTGGCTTGAGCAGAGGGCCCGTGAAGTTTTCATATATTTCCTGAGTTCTTTTTGTTTCTTTGCCTCTTGCTCACCTTACAATTTATAGGAGGCTTCGGGAACTTTCCTTGTGTCTCGGCTGAACTCTGAGCACAAAACTGGAGTTTTATCTAGGCATAAACTAGAGTATTGAAGACGGAACAGTCCCTTGCACAGGTGCTGGGACACGTGCTCCGAATCTTTGAGTTTCTACTTGACGCATCCTTCTGACCCTTCCCCAATCCCAAACGCCTCCTCAAGGGAACTCAGGAGGGGAAGTCAGTGCTCTGATGAGTGAGATGGGGAGATGTCACTGAGCCTCCCAGCAGCCTCAAGAGACCCACAGCTTCTGCTTTACCCATGTGATACATTCAGAGAAGTAGCAGGCACCTCCACTCCTGCAGTGGGGAGACCCGAGGGCTGAGCTGGCCACATTCGGTGTGGCGGAGGAGGGCGGGTGGGAAGCTCACTTCGTGGTGGCTCACCCAAGCTACAATTTCCAGACCAGCCATTTCAGTTAGAGAGCTGATATTTTATTTCCATTTCTCTGACTCCTATGTGTCATTTCTCAATTTATTCCAAACCCTGAGGGTATATAACTGTTATTTATGGCCCCCTTAAAATCCCACATATTAAAGAGTTTGCCTCGAACCATCAGAGATCGGCATTGCAATTGGCATTCAGAGTCAAGAATAGCACAGAGAGACGTTTCCAGCTTTGCCACGGTCCTTCGGGAAGCTCTTGTCCTGCAAAGGTTTTGCCTGTGGTCTGCAGCATTTTGACTGTGGCTGCTTGAGGGTCTGTTAAACAACCCCACGACCAGACCAGAGGTGAGCCCGCTCCCTGGGTTTTGCTCGCTAATTCTGACTTGAGCAAATACCACTGAGGCAAGCATCAGCTTACAGGAGGAAAAGAGTCTTTTAGGCCTGGGGAAGGCCTAATCAGAACGGCAGAGTTTCCGTTTATGGGCTTTTTAGCTGAGAGTGGGAGGAATAAATTTCTCCTTCTTTTACTGTGTTTCTCAGGGAGGACTGTAAGCCAGGACTTAAAATTGAAAAGTAGCTACGTTCCACGTGGGCTCAGAGGCACCACTGTATGAAGGTTAGACCTTAAAACGGGCCTGAGTGGATCAGCCCCCTGTGCTTAGAACTAGTTTTCCCCAACATGGACAGAGTGGGTCAGGCCACAACCTTGGGTTTCAGGGACCCTGGTTGCTGCTCCATCCAGTATAAGGGGGTGGATGGCATCAGGGACAGAGAAAGTTGCAGGGTACCACATAACATGACAAGTTTAGGTCCATTTCTCATGTTGGATGAGAAAACAATGTTGTAAGTTTTACACATCAGATGGACAAGAAAGATATTTAAAAGTTCTGTGTCTAGAGCTCTCTTTCTAAATTATGGTTTGCCTCAAAAACCGCAGAAGAATTAAACTGGTTGCAAATGTGCTTCAGATGGGATCAGGGCGATAAAGCCCTGGGGACAAGGCTGGCTTCCTTTGTAGGGGCTGAGATTTGGGTCCAGAGAGCCGAGAAGGTAAGTGAGATCCTGGGGGATGAGCTGGACAGGTGTGGAAAGGAAGCAAAGCTAGACCTGTACCCAACTATTCTTAGTGATGGAGACAACAGGAAAGAAGTGTTTTAGTACCAGTTGAATCATAAAATCATGGTGGAGACAAAAGAATCTAATAGAGTGAGAAAGACTCAGGCACTGGGAGAGCAGATTAGGGTGATGCTTCCAGGCCCAGAAAATATGTAGAAGTTCAATCTCAAAGCCACAGGTGGACACCATAATTGGAACCTGGACAACCCCTCCTTGGACTCCAGGACAGTCACACCAAATGGTCACACACACCTTGACAGATTTGAAAGGCCTTACCCGAGAAGGTTGTCAGTATTACATAAGCCCCAAGAGAAGCAGTGTAGAAAACTGTGCTCTGAGCAGGCACACTTGAATAATTTATGGACTTGAGACCCGCAGAAGACAGGGGAACAGACGAGTAATAAGAGGTGACTTCGAGGGGCGCCCGGGTGGCTCAGTTGGTTAAGCATCTGCCTTTGGTTCAGGTCATGATCTCAGGGTCTTGGGATCAATCCCCAAATGGGGGGGGGGGTCCCTGCTCCATGGGGAGACTGCTTCTCCTTTTTCCTCCGCTGCTCCCCCCGCTTGTGCACACTCTCTCTCTCTCAAATAAATAAAATCTAAAAAAAAAGAGAGAGAGAGAGAGAGACTAAGTCGAGTCTTGAACTAGAGGTTGGCCTGATGGAGGGACGATTCCTAGGGCAGAATGCACAGCTGAGAGGGACACAGGTGGTCAAGATTTGCACATAGGTTTCTGGAAGGGCAGCTCTTCCTGATGTCATCCATACTGCTGTGTTACACTCACACAATAAAATCTAGGCTGTGTTAGAAAAACAAATTCTCTTGTCAGTAAGACAGCAAATGAAAAGAAAAAAGAAGGGACTCAGCCAAGGGGGCAGAAAAGGACAGGAGCCTATTTAAGAAGCAAGTTAAAATGTTAAAGATTCAGCCAAGGGATTTTGAAATTAGTTTAGAAACAAAGGGAACATGGGCCATTGGAGGCATATGCCATGACTGCAGGGAAACATACGATAGAGGGATGTTTAACTGCTGCTGAAGTCCTACCAATTACCCATGCCGCAACAATTGCAGAGCTGGGAGAGCAAAGCTCTGGGGACGAGGCCAAGGCGCAGTGATCAGAATTCAAGAGGCCGGCAGGTCAGAACTCCCGAAGCCTTGAGTGCATCTCCAGCTCGGAAATCTGCTGAGGATGCTTCTCCAGCTGCCACAAAAAGCCAGCTTCACAGACAAAAATGAAGCCATAGCCAGAGGCAGGGGCAGCGGCCACTGAAGCTCAGGCAGGTGGCACTGGACGGAGCTCACATTCATCCCGGCCGGGGGGAGGAGGGGTCACCCCAGCGCGGGCAGGGCGCGTGGACTTCAAGAGGGTCTGAATGCAGCCTGAGAAAGGGGAGAGTCTCGGCTGCTCGTCTTCAAAGAAACAGTCCAACATCAGGTCACCGCTGCAATGTCTCAACTTTACAAGGAGATGGAAATAGCTCACGGCCCCCTCCTGAGAGAGAAGCGAGTGTGGATGAGGAGATGTGGTTAACAAGGCACCCAAATTAACCTCCTGATGTGAGTGTTTCATTCATAGTTGACAAACCCGAACAACTTAGACTAGTTGGCTTTCAGAAACCAAGTATTTCTCTGCCTGCCCTAAGGTGCTCCTGAGATGCTCCTGATCTTTGATGACAGTGACATTGGTCTGGATTAGGAACTAGGCCCTGGGAGCCGGTACAAGGCATGGGTTTCTAGACTGGTTGTCTGGGTGTTGGTTGAGAAAGCCTGGCATTGATACTATGTATTGTTCTGTTACCTCTTTAGACTCCTTAAATGGGAAAACACATATTTAGGAAGATCCTTGGGTTTGAATTGGTTTTGGCAGAAACTGTAATCATTCTATGAAATGCCTTGCCCGGCAAGCCCAGGCAGGTTGGCCCCATGGGTTCGAGGTCCAAGTTGCCTTCCTTAGAAGATCCTCCTGTTGACCACTTACTGAGCGCAGGACCCCTGGGCGTTTCTGTTGGACAACACACTGGGTGTAAATGGGATCTGGAGTGGGAAATAGGCTGAGGTTGTGTAGCCTAGAATTCAGGGAACCGCCTTTTGGGTCTTTTTTGGCAAAGGTTAAATAGTCTCCAGCAGTCCCAGGAGGAAGAAAGAAACGGGGAAGGATGTGGAGGGAGCTTATAAAGGTGAGAGCAGAGTTTCCCGGGTCTCTTCCTCTGAATGAGAGCTGCCCTCCTGGCTGACAGCCCAATAAATGAGAGGGACACATAGCTCCAGTAGGGTCAAGGGGGGATGCTTTTCCCCATCGCCTCGAGATTCCACTTTCAGCTCCTCAGTGTGACTGCCCAAGAGAGGAAGGGACACTTGCATGAGCTGCTCCGGTTCAGGTCACAGCAGCGTGAACGAGGAGGCTTAGTTTGCCCACACAGATGATTCCATCCTTAAACCCCAACTTCGTCATAATAAAACTCATATAATCTTATAATTTTCCAATTTGCAAACTCTCATAAACTGGATGGAAAGGTTACTGCTTCTTTGGGCCCCAAGAGCAGCTTGGTGAGTATCAGGGATCGTTTCAAAAATTATGGAGCGCCAACAAGGAAAGCAAACGCCAAGGATGCTGCTTGATCCAGCTGCTTCCAAACCAGAGACTGCTTTTCTTTCCCTAAAACTTTACAAGCTCTATGCTTTGATAGGTTGAGAATCATTTCTCTGACACAGCATAATATTGTGTGATAATTTAATTTTGAGTCTGATAGAAGGCTGCATGCTTTATTGGCACCATCCTATAAAATCCTTACACGAATCCTATGAGGAGCTCCTTTTTTTTTTTTTTTTTTTTTTTTGAGGAGCTCCTATTTTTATCCCCATTTTTCAGATAAGGAAAATGGCTCAGAAAGATGAAATGACTTACTGGGGACTACAATAACAGCAGGTTTCAGGGCTGGGATTCAACGGTAGCTCAGTTTGAAATAGAGCACAGACCATTACCCAGCCCCCGAAATGTGAGTTTTAACACCGAGAAGAGTGAAGGATGAGTCTCCATGATAATGCTCAAACCAGCTCTTTTCAACCACTGGATTTTTCAACCACCACAGGAAGGATGCTGATGTCAGAAATTAAAAAAAATGGAGGGACCCCATGTTGTCCAGGGCCTAGATAAGTATGAGATCAGATACACAATTGTAGAAATTGAGGCACAACCTCGACAGAGCTCAATGCATTGATGTGTAGGTCTTTGTTCTATGAAAATAATGATACCAGGGCACAAAGATACTTGTACAAAGCCATTCTCCAAAACATCATTTGTCACAGTAAAATAATAATTTAAACAACATACATATCCATGTCTAGGAGGACCAATTAAACGTAAATCACCTGTAGTAAATCATCTGATGTGTTAGGCCATGGCCATTGACAATGGTCATACAGATCTGTATGCATTGACTCATCGACTCAGAAATATGTTGACTAAAAATGGAAAGTTACATGAGAATATGCATAATAGAAACTATTCCTTTGAAAAAAATTATTTTTCTTTGTTTCTTTTTTTCTTTCTTTTAGAGAAAGAGGGAGCACATGAGTGGTGGGGGGAGAGGGAGAGAGAATCTCAGGAAGACTCCCTACTCACCGTGGAGCCCTACACAGGGCTCAATCTCACAACCCCGAGATCATGACCTGAGCTGAAGTCAAGAACCAGATACTTAACTGACTGAGCCACCCAGGCGCCCCTGGGGGGGCGGGGGGATTCTAAGGTGTAAGTGAGTCCACACAGGAAAATGCTGAATGGCTATGCCAATCAAATCTCTGCAGGGAGACAGTCTAGCCCAGTGGTCAGGAGGGAGAGGACCTGAGTCCCATTCTTGGCTCCTGCCTGAGACCTCGGACAGGCCCCTGAACCCTCTCGGCCTCAGCATCAGCATCTGGAAAGTGAAGATTATGATGATTATTTTACAGCGTTGACTTCAGGATGAAAGGAGACACGATGGAACCTACACCCGCTCATCTTCATATTTTGCAGATATATAATATGTGCATCTATAATCTAATGCATATCAAGTCTCAGCATAAAGCGTGTCACAGGCTGGGCACTTGGTCAATGGTGCCAATTTTGATATTTTTGGGGGTCTGTTCTGGTTATTTCATGTGGTGCAAGAAACTAAACCCAAACTTAGTGGCTTCGACAAGAACCATTTTATTAGCCTCACAGATTCAGTGGGTCCCAAATTTGGGCAGGGCCAGGCTGTTTCTTTGTTCCGTGTGGCACCACCTGAGGTCACTCCTGGTTCTTGGCTGGTGGACGCACGGCTTTGGAGCATCCAAAATAGCTTCCCTCACACGTCTGGCATCTCGGTATGTGTGACTGGAAGGCTGGGCTCAGCCGTGCCTTACCTGAAGCCTCTCCAGCACAATGTCCTCAGGGTGAATGAACTCTTTACACGGCGGCCAGCTTTCCCCAGAGCCAGCGTCCCAAGAGAAACTGGTACGAGCTGCTTGGTCTTTTCCAGCTTATCCACAGAACTCACACAGCTTCACTTTCATGGACTCTGTTGGGTGAAGCTCTGATGAGCCCTTTCTGATTCAAGGGGAGGGGACATAGACTCTCCTGAATCAAGGACAGGAGTGTCAAAGTCTCATTGTAGACAAACATGAGGGATGCGAGATGTTGCTCAGCCATCTTTGGAAAATGTATCTGCGGCAGAACCTACACCCGGGTATCTTAGTATCTTGCAGATATGTAATATATGCATCTATAATCTAATGCCCATCTCTATAAACAGAGCTATAGGCACTTTTATAACTAAATACTTGAGCACACAAATAGATGTGTACGAAGACATGTCTAAATTCTGCAGTAGCATTGCTTCGGTTGAGAAGCAGGCTTGAGGTGTGTGAAGTGTGGAGTATTTGTGCAGGAAAGCGCTGGAAAGAGGAAGGAGTTGCTCACTCGTTGTATATATAGCATAGGTTTTGCCCTTTACAATAAAATGATGTGTTTCATTTTGCTTTCTCTGTTGCTATGGTATCTGTCACCTTATTTATAACTGTCTGTTCAGCTGCATCCATGGACTTGAGAGGCTTTCCTGCTCTAAGAAGGAGCTGCAGCAAGCTCAGGAGGCACCGTGGGTCAGGGGTGGGAGAGATGGTGGTCAGGATGTTCTTGCTAATTCTCTTTCACTACCCTGTCTGAGTTGCCTGCCCAGTCCCTCAACGGCCCCCAGACAGAGGGGTCTAACCTATATCCTGCACGCCCGACTTCTCCTGCACCTCAGCCCTGACATCTGCCCTGCTCTCTGGGACCTTGTCGGCATGCGAACCTGGGCAAGTTGCTCAGGGCGTCTGAGCCTCCCTGACACTCCCCCTCCCCTCTGTAGAATGAGAAGGCTAAAGCAGACTTTATGAAGGCCCATTTCCAATCTGCCACTGTCCACAGCTCTTTCAGTTTCTGGAGAACTCTGAGCCCGGTCCACCTGGCTTTCATGTGTTTGGCTTCCTCTGCTGGTTAGACTCTCTGCTGCTCCTCCCCGTCTTTAAATGTCTCGTCCTCTGAGGAGCCTTCCTTGGTCTACTCATCTGCAGGAGACACATGTGGTGCTCATGGGCTCACATCGCCTCAGATCAGGCACCTCCATCATTTGTTTTTACATTGGCTTCCAGAGTGTGCTTTCATTCCCACAGTCAGCATCTGAGTCTCTTCACTGGCAGGCTGCCCTTGATCTCCCAGAAGCTGCTTTGCTGGAAATCAATGGGAGCTGAAAGTGCCTGGGCATCTACACTCCCCAGGAACAGCGCTTAACAGCGAGAAGGATGCTGGAGTGTAAACACTTCCACTCTTCTGTTTCTGATCTGGAAAGCTATCCCCTACACTGTCTCCAGAGTTCCCCTGTTGATGGAGCCATTGTCCCTTCCTTGGGACTTTGCTTGAACTTGCTCACTTGCTTGGTTTCCTTGCCGTCTCTGTACCACTGTCCCCTTCCCCATTCCACCACCAGCTTGCCCTGGGAATACTTCATAATACAAATGCTCCTCTCAGGGTCAGCATTTGGAACACCTACTATGAATCACTTTTGAAATGAGATCCCACTGTAGGATTGCCTAACTCTGTGTCCTCTTTGTTTTCCAGGATGGCACAGATCCCAGCTAATAAACACCTGTAGTTTACTTTGTAAATCTCTCTCAGAATGTGTTCCCAAAAGACAGAGACTATTTCTGTCATGCGCACTATTTTGTACCATATTATAGTTCTTGGAACAGGAAATGTGATAAAAAATTTTTTTAGATGAAAGAGTCATTGAATGAGTATCCCTTTATACAAATGCCCACATTGGCACCTTCCCCTTTGCTTTTGGTGTTACTTAACATACCCTCGCTATCATGTCTGCATCCAAATTCTTTCACTTATTATAACCAGTAAATAAATGCTTGAAAAATACACAATCTCACTATTTATCAAATTCAGTTAACATTGGACCAAATATATAAAGATCTCTCAGAATTCAAAAATAAAAAGACAAATAATCCAATAAAAATGAGTAAGTAGACATTTCTCCAAAGACACATAAATGTTAAGTAAGTGCATGAAATGATGCTTAATATCATTAGTTATCAGGAATATGCAAATCAAACCACAGTGAGATACCACCTCACACCCACTAGGATGGCTAGAATCAAGAAATCAAATAATGTGCTGCCAAGGATGTTGAGAAATCAGTACCCTCATATGCTGCTGGGGAGAAAGTGAAATGGTGCAGCTACTTTGAAAAGGAGCTTGGCAGTTCCTCAAAGGGTGAAACAGAGTTACCATCCTACCCAGCAATTGTACTCCTAGGTGTCTACCCAAGAGACATGAAAACATGTCCACACAAAAACTTGTACAGAAATATTCAACATTATTCACAACAGCCAAAAAGTAGAAGCAACCCATATACCCAACAACTGATGAACATAACATGGTATATCCATACAATGAATTATTATTTGATCATAGAAAGGAATGAAGTGCTAAAAATGCTACATAGTGATGGTTTCCGAAAACATGCCAAATGAGAGCAGCCATTCATAAAGACCCACATTCTATAACTCCATTTATAGGAAATTGTCCATAATAGGTAAATCTAGATAGACAGTAAATTTGTGCTTTCCTAGGGCTGGAGGGGGTGAGGGGTTGGAAATGATACTTAAAGAGTACAGAGTTTCTTTTGGGGGCCGTGAAGCGTCCTGAAATTGATTTTGGTCACGGTTATACAACTCTGGGAATATACTGAAAATCATTGAGTTGTACACTTTAAATGGTATTTGAATTGTATCTCAATAAAAGTAGTTACCAAACAAATTTACAGAAGACCAAGTGACCATTTTAACTTCTTAACTTAGTTAAGCCGTACTAGTCCTGGTGAGTGAGACGGTGACCAGCTCAGTACTGTCATAGCTTGATGGTGACATCGCCATGCATTATAACCCTTTTGTAAGGCTCGTTGATACTAGTTATCAAGAGTCAACAGAACATTCATACCCTTTGGCCCTGTTATTCCACTTCCCAGAAATGCAATTTGAGGACTTACCCTGAAATTCAAAAATCGGTGACACACAGGAAGTTGTTCATCCTGATGCTGTTTGTTACAGTGAATAATCGGAAAGAATCAAACTCTCTAACAATGAAGGACGAGGTAAATATAGCCACGTGTAAAGGTGATGCTGCTGTGAGGTCAGTAAGAAACGCTGGGACGGGTAATGGCCTGGTCCTGATCGCCTCATGACCATGCCCGTAAGGAAGGCTGCTAGGAGGCGGGCTGGGAGGATGTTCTACTCCACGCCTCTGAAGTCTCGGTGATGTTGATGTATTCATTGTATATCAGTCCCAACGTTCATCTGATTCTCATCTATAATAATCCCTCAGGCCACGCAGCTCTTTCACGTTTCCGAATTCCTAGGCGATTTGTGGTTTACGTGACGTGAGCTGGCCTGTGTTTGAGAACAGTCATACCAACCGCTGTTACTGACTGAACGCCCTCCAGCAGTCACGTGCAGTATTTTAGTCTTCTCAAGACCCTGAGAAGTATGTAGGGACTCTTCTACCCCATTTCCGGATGAAGCAATTAAAGATGAGAAGGAGAGTGGCGCCTGGGTGGCTCAGTTGATTAAGCGTCCAATTCTTGGTTTTGGCTCAGGCCACGATCTTCTGGTTGTAGGATCGAGCCCTGGATCGGTCTCCCTGCTGGGCATGGAGTCGGCTTTGGATTCTCTGCCCTTCTGATCCCTCTCCCACTCACGGGTGGTCTCTCATTCTCTCAAAAATAAAAAAGGAAATCTTAAAAAAAAAAAAGAAGATGATAAGGAAAGGAAGCCATGGAAGGCCACCTGCTTGTTAGTGGCAGAGCTATGGTGCGACCCAGGCCTCCCGGGACCTGTTCCCGGCGGCAGGTGGCTCCAGCATTTCTAGAGGGGAGGCTGCCACAGACACTGTTGGGGCTCCATCCATGTTCCTCGAGACTCCTCTTCCCCATAGGGGCTCCTTGCTCCCAGCACGCGGGACTCTGCCTGAGAGCTTCCCCTGGTCCATGAGCATGGTCCCTCTATGCAGAGGGCGGGCCGACAGGATCAAAGAGGAGACTCTCCGGAGCAGCATTCCCCAGGGACGAGGGAGTTGGTGTAGAAATGTCCCAGCTTGCCCTCCTGGGGGGCATTTCTGAGGGGTGTTCCACACTGAGTCCCGGAGGTCCCTGGCGAGATCGGCTTCAACTGCTTGCTGATGTACCACGCGTTGGCTTCCTGCCCTTCTCCGTCTCTCCCCTCCGTAAATGCTTCCTTGGATCAGCTCCCAAATGAGATGCTTGCATTACATCCTGTGTCAGGAGAACTTAACCTTCGACAAAGCCGTGAGGGATTTGAATCCGGTAGGAAGCTGGGCCCAAGAGCTTTTACGTAGCAGTTTTTGATAATCGGGGTGGTGTAGCTTCAGGAGAAGGCTGATGGGGATTGCAGCGTGAGGGGTGGCGAGCCAGCCACAGTGGCCTGCATGGCGTATATATGTTTGGTAAATCTCTCCTGGTTCTCCTGCAAGCCAGCCTCGGTTTCCACACACAAGGACCCGAAGGATAGGCTGAGGGCCTTCTGAGTCTTTGGTGCCCCGGGCCCCTCTGCACCTGCTATAGTTCTCACCACCCAGGAACTACTGGACACATGGTCGCTGATGACTGATTTCACAGGCTGACCTAATTCGGACGGACTGTGGCCCACCTCTAGGACGACAAAAGGCTGCAAGTTGAGAAAGCAAACCTACAAGCCTCAAGGAGGTCCGTCTTGTAGGAGGGCAGCTTTGTTCCCCCAGCAAGCCTGGGTTGGTACCTTCCATCTGTCCCTTTCTTATGTGTCGTGGGCAAGTCACTCAGCCTCTCAGAGCCTCCGTGTCCCCCGATTGCACATGGACACAGGACAGCCCTGACCCCCCAGGGCGGGTCTGGGGGCTGAATGGGTGGCTGGTACGAAGGTGGGGCTGAGGATCAGCAGTTCTGGAAAATGTTTACACTCTGCTGCCGCCTGTTGCTGGGGTCCCCACGGCTGTGCCCCCTCTTTGCTGGAGGGGAGGCTGAGCCTGAACGCCAGGCGCATCATGGAGGCTTGGACATATAAGTGCCCTCTCTCGCCTGCCTTGCCCAGAGGGGCTTCCCTGGTCCCTCCAGCGCCCAGGCCCTCCGTACACTCAGCGGCCACCTCGAAGCTCTGGCCTGAACTATGTGCTTCTCTTTAGAACAGCGATAAAGCAGCAAAATCCACTAACAGCTCAGGGTCCTTCTGGGCCTCCCGTGCCCCACGGCCACTCGGTCAGCCTCCAGCTCCTTGTGCAGGTGACGGGGGCGTGAGGTGCCATGGACTGGTGTGGGGAAAGAGCCCCCAAATCTGCCTTCGGGAAATGGGGATTCCCTAGTTAGAGGGCCCCAGCTCGGGGACAAGAGGGTACTGAAGGAGGACTTAGAGAAGGCTGGGCCTGGGGTGCTGATCGTCGCTCACTAGCTCGGCCCGCTTGTGTGGCTCATACCTTCTTCCTACCTCATCTGTAAAATGGGCATGAGAAGGGCTGGTTTCATAGCTCTCTGAGGATTCTATGAATCTCAGTTACGCTCCAGCATGGGGCCCGGCACAAGATAGGGGCTTGGGGCCCCTTGTCCTTCCCTATCAGTGAGCCCCAATTTTGCCTTCAGGTCATGTGCAAGGACTTCCAGGTGAATGAGGTGAACTCCAGCAAAATGAGGGTAGGGATCTGGAGTCCAGCAGGATCAGCAGCACAGAGCAAAACTTAGGGTTCGACCTTCTGTAGTACTTGTTCTCCTCTACCTCCTGTTTGTCTCTCCTCTTGTCCACATCCTCCTTTTCTCTTCGGGAAGTGAGACCCCCCCTCCCCCCCCCGGTCCCAGAGGGCCTAAAGCCATGCCCTTGAGTGCAGCAGAAGACTGGCAGTTGTCCGAGGGCTCACCGTTGCTGCTGTCCTGGGAGAGGCGGTGCCAAGGAGGGGAAGGGCAGGAGGGCACTGAGGATAGAGGCCGCAGGGATATGGGAGGAGGGAAGCCTGCTGAGCCTGGGGCCGGCTGGACTCAGGAAGGTCCCTGGAGCTCGAGAGTTCCAGACCTCCCAGAGGGGACCACCAGGCTCCAGCGCCCACCGTCCACGGGGATGGGGCTCCTGCTGCCACGGCAGTAACCAGCATTTCCCATGGTTACATCCGAGGGGAGCGTGGAAGAGAGAAGGAAGGACAGGGGCACCGGCCCAGAATCTTCAGACACTGCAGGGAAAGGGCTGCACCCAGTACCTACCTGTCCTCCAGGCTGCCTCTGCTCACTCTCTCCCTTCTCATCTGCTGATTTCCCTGCGTCCCCTCATCTGTCTGTTTGCCACCTGCTGATGGTAAAACCTCTTCATTTATCAATGTGCTCAGGATGGTGGCTTGGGAAGCAAAAACTCCGGAGACTTCCGCAATCTCTATATGGGGGAGAGAAACTGTCGCAGGATTACAAGAACGGGTTTACTCTGCACTGTGCCTAATGCAACAGGGAAGAAGAGGGGAGTAGTTTCCTTTACCGTCTGTGTGGTTTTGCCCTTTTCGAATGGCAGCAAGAGTCCCTGCTGGCCTGCCAGTGGCCCTTGCTCTTCCAACCATAGACAGGTCTTCCAATGGAGAGACAGCACAAGTTTGAGTTCAGAGGAGCTGATGTGCTGCTTCTATAAAACTCCAATCGTTATAATAGCTACGTCACTCGGATGGTGGGTACTCCTACCTTGATACTCAAGGTAACTAATGTAAATAAAAATCATTTTGGAATTTTAGAGCTATTTTGGTGTTCCTTTTGTGATTTTCCTCTTTTTTTTAAATTTAATTTTATTTTTTCAGTGTTCTAAGATTCATTGTTCATGTACCACACCCAGTGCTCCATGCAATACGTGCCCTCCTCAATACCCACCACCAGGCTCACCCATCCCCCTCCCCCCCTCCCCTCCAAGACCCTCAGTTTGTTTCTCAGAGTCCACAGTCTCTGTCTTGCACAGGTTGGATTCGTGCTCATCCAGAGATCATCATCCCCTAATTATTAG
This sequence comes from Potos flavus, assembly GCA_028534135.1. NCBI lineage: Eukaryota > Metazoa > Chordata > Mammalia > Carnivora > Procyonidae > Potos > Potos flavus. The sequence goes on along the minus strand of CM052900.1, from coordinate 2,836,261 downwards.
TAGTATTTCTGGTTTCCAGCCCCCAATCTGAATGACAATGGCAGCGATAAATACTTGATGAGTGAACACACGAATGAGTGCATCCCTACATTCATCAGCTAACCCATGAAACTGAAGACAAGAACCCAGGCATGGACTCTAAAGTTCCCTGTGGGTTGTGGGACTGTCATCTGACTGGAGAAGCCACAGCTGCAGGCAAATGTGGGGCCAAGAAAATATTTCAATCCTAAAGTAAGCTCCACAGAGAGAAACCTTCCAAAATACAGGCAAAGATGGTGGATGGGAAATAGGGTGGGGACAGAGAGAAAGAGTGGGAAGAAGTAGGGGGGTGGGGGGTGTGAACAAAGAAATCCGAGTTGCTCTAAGCCCAAGTCCTTCACTCAGAGGACAGAACAGAGCGCACACCATTGCTAAATGTGGTTGGAGGGAGGAAGGAACAGTTGAGTGGATGGGTTTCAGAGCTGACAGCTACCAGCCACGGGTCCCTCAGTAAGCTAGGTAACCTGTTGGCGTCTCACTTTCCTCGGTAGAAAATAAGGAAGTGGACAGAACTGATGAGGGTTTTTTGAATCTATGATTTTCTTTTAACCTTGCTCACTGGCCACAAAGACTTTCTCCACAATTTGTTTTTACTGTGGCTGGTATTGCCTCCAAATTTTATATTAATTTTATAAATATAAAATTATATGATAATATTTAGTATGGTGTTATAAATCATATATGCCCCCCTCCCCCGCCCTCCACTCCCCTCTTGAGAATCCTTGATTACTCCTTATTTCATCCTCCGTAGAGGACTTTACCCTCAGGTCTCAGGGGTGATTTCCATCAACATACTCGCTTAAAACAAGTGTACTAAGCATGTCCCAAGTGCAAGGTGGTGGGGTATTCTGTGAGCAAAGTGTCTCTGCTCTCGTGGAGCTTACTGGCCGATAAGAGGGCGGCGACGAGCAGGCAGCAGGGAAGGGGCTCGGTGGCTGTGGCTGATGCGCTGGGACAGACGGAGAGCCTGGGGGGAGTCAAGCGCCCTGCCCGGGCACAGCGAGCAGCACCTCGCCGCAGCCCGGTGCTCCTGCCCTTCCTGATTTTACTAGTGTGCGCTGAGATCGGGAAGCATCAGGCCATCAGTCTCAGGCAATGGCAATAGGGGGTGGGCCTGGGACCCGGCTGCGTGGTCTGTCTTCAGCCCATGTTCTTAACCCCTGGATTGCATTCGGTCATGTGGGAGAAGCCCCAAGGGAACCAGAGCAAAAGCACTTCAACAGCGTGTGCCAAGCCCCCAGGCAAAGAGCAAGCCCATCCAAGGAAGTTCACTAGGGCGGGGCACCGACAGAGGGTAGGGAAGGCCAGAGACTGGAAAGGCCCCTCTTCTCTGCTCCTGAGCCCAGTCTGGGGAGTCTCAGGCCCTAAGCGGAGCTAGAACTTCCCCGGGGCAGGCACAGCCGGTCAGGCTTGGAGCCTTCTTAACTAACCACCTGGAAATGCTCCTTCCCTTTTACCTCCTGCCTCCTGGTCCCAAGACCACTCTCGGCCTAGCAGTTTTCCTCTCTTTAGTTTTTTTTTTTTTTTTTGGTTCATTTTTATGACCCAGACCTGACAGGCAGAGGGACGGAGTGGCCACTCGTTTCCATAAGTGTTTGACGAGTGCATAATGAGAATCGATTATCGGATAAATATGCTGCAATTAGCCTGGAACCACAATGCCATCTGTGTTTTTTTTAACGTCCAAATGTGGCTGAAGTCCACGGCAGGAGCTCTCCTGATGACGTGCAGAGAGAGGCGGGGTGGCACCTGTGGGGCCCTCCAGGCGAGGATGCGGCCACGTGGTCAGGCAGAAGGCTGAGGAGTCCGGGACTCTCCTGATGACTCCGTCAGTGGGGCTTTCAAGTCAAGTCTGGCTGGGAAACTGGGAAGACCTGTCAAATTTGCTCAGGTTTGGGGCCCCTTACGAGAGAAAGGTGGGCAGGGACACATCTGTTCCTTTTAAAAATTATTTTGTTAATTGGCTCTCCAAGGGAATATGCCCTGTTTGATGGAAGACACAGTGAGCGGTCCATCGTGGGCGCTCGATAAATATTTGCTGGACTGAACTACATAGAAGTTTCTCTTAAGCCCAGTCGGACTCTCTGGAAGGTCTTGGGCGAGATGCCCAGAGCGTCCCTCCATGCACAGCACATGCGAGTGGGCATTGGGGAGGAGCCACGGGTCTGCCAAGCAGATCCAAATTCGGAGAAATAGACTTTGGTTAGGTTTGATCTAGAACAATCGAGTCTTTAATTGAATCAGAACATTCCTTAGCATCCGTGGCAAACTCTTGAAGTTGATAAAGTTTGTTCTTGGAGACGCCCACTCCTCTTGGCTTCGCTCTCCTCCCTCAGCTCCCTCTTTGAGCCCCAGTGTGATTCCTGGCGAGCCAGGTCACCCGGGTCCAAGCTGCCCTCCTCGGATGACATTCTGCTGCATGGAGGAAAAACCCAGCCAGGGTGACTTGGCCAGATGGGCATCCAGAGAGGGGTAACCTCCCACCACAAATCACAGAAATGAAACAGAAATAACAGACTCCACAGGCTAGTGAAGAGCTAGTATTTGTGAGACTATGGAGGAACGACAACTTTCACTGTCACTGGTGGTGACGTACATTAGGGAAGCCACTTAGAAAGCAGTGGGATGATATCTGGTGACGATGGAAAGGAGCATGTCCCACTCTGCTGCCGCATAGGCGCTGTGCCCTGGACAAAAGCTCAGTTGGGGCGCCCGAGCAGCATCTCGTGTGACAGTGGGCAAAACGGAAGAAAAGAATCTACCTATCCATCCAGAGAGAAATGGATCAGTTGTGATGTTTGTGGGATACTTACTCAGCAGTTAAAACTAATGAACAAAACATATTTTTTAACATAATGATGAGTTAGGAAAGCAAATGACAAAGATATTCATTTGTATAAAACCATAAAAACACATGCAGATGCTTTAATATACACAAAACAAAAATATATGTTGTTTACAGAGCTCTGTATGCATAGTCGAAATATAAAAACATGATTTGTTAAGATGCGCATGAGCTTTAGATCCTGATTACCTCGGGACAGGAGAGTGAATGAGGGGCTTCCATTGTATGTTTTCTTGCTTTTATTTTTTAATAATCTATGAAGCAAATATTGGGATGGAGGGCTGTTGTTTATCATTCCTGGTAATTTTTAGTGCATTTCATAATATAAGCAATTAAAGAAGATGAAGATGATAGAACACACAGCTGTCAGAACCTGGGTGACAGGAGACACTGGTGGAGCTGGGACGGCTGCTAATAGATGTAAGATGTCCCAGCCTCCTCCAGGAAAGCCAGGTCTGACCTCTTTTTCTGGTTCATGAGGTCTTTTTTGGGGGGGGTCGGGGGGTCTCATCTTTCAGATTTCAGATGCAATCAGCCCCTCTGCACCAAATCCCAGATAGTTCTGACCATCTTGTCCTTTTTGGAGCCAAGATCAGCCTCTCTGGCTTTTAATGATCTCATTTTGCTTAATTTTATATGCCAGGTAGTCTGGATTCTTAGCTGGGATCTTCAAAGGTTGTACTCAAGGAAAATCATGGAGCCAACAGAGGTAGTCAGAAGCAATTATGTGGGAGAAGAAAGGGAAGTTTTTATGCAAATGTCTGACCCCTTCACCTAATCTACCTTTAAAGGAAGTCAAATCCCTGACATTCATAGGGGAAGGGAGAAGGGAGTCACGAATACTTCCTATCTGCAGAGCTGACTCCATCTGCTTGAGCACCAAACGTCCATAGACACAATATTCTCAGGACAATTGGTCTCATCTCAGAGGTAAACTGATTTGCAAGAATGTTACTGACAGTGACTCTCAATACAGTGCTTCCGACATGACATACGTTACCCCTGTTAATCTCCACAACCAGGAGATACGTATGTTTATTCTTATTCTGTGGGTACAAAGAGGCCAAGAAATGTATCCAAGGGCACATGGATGGGAGTGGCTGAGCTAGGACTCGGCACAACAGCTGGGGCTTGGGGCTTTGCATGTTTGTGGAGAAGATCAATACCTCTGTATACAGTCCTTATTGGACAGCCCCTCCTGATAGCATCCACGTCTCCGGTCCTTACCGCTCCCTTCTGGCCGCACTGCCAACTCGCCCGCCAGGCTCGGATGTCTGACACACATCTTGAATTTAACATGAGTTCCAAAAGGACTCTGATTTCTTCCACAAACTGTGCCCCCTGGTCTTGTCTGTTTCAGTGAAGGGCATCAGCATCTACTCAACAACTCAGACCAAAAACTTGGAAGACACCTTCGAGTTCTGTGTACCCCTAACTCCATTCAACCCACCAGCAAATCCTGAAGTTTCTACCTCCAAAAGACACCGAGGATCTGAGCCAAGCGCCTCCTTCCTCGGATGACGGAGCCGCCCTCCGGTTGGTCTCCCTGTTTCCATCTCTCCTCTGCTACACTTCCAGAATGGCCAATGTGTTAAGTGGAATTGTTCCGTGGACCCTCCGAGTTCTCACTGAGGAGACTAAATGGCCCTACATACACGCTGGCTTTATGGGTGCGTGACCTGTGCCATCGTGCTCAGAAGGCCCCGTGGTTGGTTTGGTGCTCTGCTGTCTCTGGCTTGGAAGCCTTGGGAACTTTTGAGTAAGGGCTTGCGAGTTTCCCTTTTGCACCAGGCATCATGAAGGAGGCAGATGTCTGTCTATACAACACCAGCTCCCTAGGGACCTTATCTCCTATTGCTCTCCTTCTTGCTTTGTCTGCCCCAGCAACACCAGTCTCCTTGCTGTTCTTTGAACCCCCCAGGCTTATTTCCATATCAGGGCTTTTGCCTGTGCTCTCCCTTCGGCCTGAAATGCTATTCCTCAATGAGTGTGCATCGCTCCCTCTTTCCCATCATTCAAGCATTAGCTTCAAGGCCAGCTCCTCGGAAAGCCTTCCCAGAATTAAGTCACCAGTCAACGAAGCACATTCTTACACCTGGTTACCTTCTATCCCATGACCCTGCTCTACTTTCCGCAGAGTAATTATCTCTACCTGAGAATACTGTATATTTTTTACATACTTATTATCTGTCTTCTCCTCCTGTAATATAAACCCCACGAGTAACAAGGACTTGGCCGTTCTAATGAGCACTGAGTCAGAATTATGATTATTGGGGGAAGAATAAAGGGGTGAAAAGAAAAGAGGGGACCAGCCCTAAAACAGGGCACTCTGACCCCCAAGCGCACAGGCTTGTCCTTGTATCACTTAATATCTCTGAAAGGAGCCTGCATGCTCCATGCAATGCAATCTGATCCCTACGGCTCCAGAAATAGTATCAGAGTTAATACTTTCTGCATTTTGTAGGTCTTCATCAGCACGTCAATAGAACATCTGCCCTTTCTCTGCCCCCAGATGACGACCTTCCTGAGCATCAGTAACCTGTGACCATCAGTGACACTGTCTGTAATCTACCTGACTACACAATTCTACTCGTAACACTGCAGTTCATTCTTTATGCAGCCATATGCAGGGATGAGTAATATTTCCTGTGGCTACCACGATCCATATGGGTCCCATCAAAAGTCATCAAACCACTAGAAGAACCCCATCATCTGACGCGCTCCTTGTAGAATGTGTGTTCTGATTCCTCCCACAAAATTGGCAAATGATGAAGAATATTGATATATTCCCAGGCATTTCGGCTTTCAATTCAGTAAGTACTCAGAGCACAGCCGAGGTGTAGAACATGGAGTACAATGAATATTACTTCGTAAATGAATTAATGACCACCCACTATATCCAAGCATGATGTTATGTATGGGAAGCACACATTAATGGGACATTAGAAAGAGCTATAATCAAAGTAAAAATAACATGCAGCAGGAATGCAAAGACAGGACTGATTAATTCTGCCCAGGAGGAGATATGCGAGTGGGGTCCAAGGGAGGTCTACCTTGTGCCATGCAGAAGGGCAGGCATCCCTAGCAGAGCAACAAAAATGATTCATCCAAACTATCCGTATCTTTAATTGGCATTTAATGAGAAGAAAGAGGTCTGAAAGGGAGTTTAAAATCCTGGTCTGAGCCCTGGCTCTGGCACTAGCTTGCAAAGTGGTCTTAGGCATGTTTTTGCCCTCTGAGCTAGTTTTCTCATATGAAAAATGGGTTTACCCTCATTAGAGTTGACACAATATAAATAAATGAGATGCTTTGTGTGATGGCGTTCTGTATGCTCTGAAGAGCTATACACGTTAGATTTACTACTTAATTATATTGTTATGTATTTATTATTATTATTATCACTAATAAAAACATTTCCCCAAGCAAGGCAAAGTTTAATAGAATATTGCATGGGACAAAATATCTTAACTCAGAGCTTTTCCAACTTCAGGTTACCAAACCATGAATAGGTCTTGAAACAAGTTAATGTTTGTGTGTTTCTTTAATGTAAAATAATAGTTTCTGATTAAGTACACAGAGTTGGTTGTGATGTAAATCTTATTATTGCTGGGGGAGGTGATCATAACTAAAAAGTCTTAATAACTCTACAACCAGAGGAAATCCTAGAGATGTCAGAGACTAGTGTATCAGTCCTTTGATTTTAAAAGACCTGCATGTGCCGTCACTCTGGAGAACAGTAAGGAGGCTCCTCAAAAAATTAAAAATAGAACTACCTCATGATCCAGCAATTGCACTACTAGGTATTTACACAAAGGATACAAAGTACAGATTTGAAGGGGGTACATACACCTGATGTTTATAGCAGCATTGTCAACAATAGCCAAACTATGTAGAGAGCCCAAATGTCCATCAATTGATAAATGGATAAAGAAGACGTGGGGTGTGTGTGTGTGTGTGTGTGTGTGTGTGTGTGTGTGAATATATATATATATGTACACACATACATGTGTGTGTGTGTGTGTGTGTGTGTGTGTGTAATGGAATATTATTCAGTCATCAAAAAGAAATGAAATCTTGCACGTTTGCAGTGACATGAATGGAGCTAGAGAGTATTATGCTAAGTGAAATAAGTCAGTCAGAGAAAGACAAATACCCTATGACCTCACTCATATGTAGAATTTAAGTAAGAAAACAGATGAACATATGGGAAGGGGGAAAAGAAAAAAAGGAGGGAGGGAAACAAGCCATAAGTGATTCTTAATGATAGAGAACAAACTGAGGTGCATGGGGGATGGGCTGGATGGGTGATGGGTACTAAGGAGGGTACTTGTGATGAGCCCTGGGTGTTGTATGTAAGTAATGAATCACTGAATTCTACCCCAGAAACTGATATTGCACTGTATGTTAACTAACAAAAGTAAAACGACAACAACAATAACCAAAAAACAACAACAACAACAACAACAAAAACAAAGACAAAACAAACAAACAAGAAATCTATAGGAGATGATTGGGTCCTCCCATCCTCACTGATTGGTTAGAAACCTGGAGGTCCCCCACTGTACGGGGGCAAAGGCAGGTCACTAAACCCAGCTTCCACAAGACAGCTAGTCCTCGGTGCTGAATCAGGAAGGGAGGAGCTCAGAAATGAGAGGTCCTGTTTTCTAGCAGTTAGAATATTTAACAACAGATGTTTATTGAACTCAGCTCTGTGCCTAAGGCCACCCCTGACCTCGAGTCGCTGCTTAGACTTTAATGGGAGAGAGAAAAACATGAACGCAACAAGTGCACTGAAAAAAATGATTGAAATCATTGCTGGTTGGAAGAAATTCAATGAAGGAACTGAACAAAGGAAGAGATAAGTAGAGTGGGATGAGGGTGCACAAGGAGGTGGTCAGGGAAGCATGTCTGAATAGGTTGAAATATGAAGGATGGAGGTTTCTGAGCTTGTCTCTGTCTTTCCTTTGAGATCACAAGATGGCTGCCACCATGTTAGGCATGATGCTCTTGTTTAAGCCAAGGGAAAGGGGTAGAGGGAACGTACTTACTTACCTTTTATTAGCAAAAACAATTGTTAGCAGAGGAAAAATTCCTGATTAATTTTCATGGAACAAAACCTGTGACCTGGCCATGCCCAGCTGCAATGGATGCTGGGAAAAGGGAGATCTCACTCAACCTGATCCTGCTGCTTCCAAACGAACCAGGCTTTGACAATCAAGGAGGAAAGGGACCGTGTATATTGGGTAGGTGATTACAAGCGATTGTTACACATCTCATTCTACTACACATTTCTGTGCATTAGTTCATATAATTCTTTCTACTCAGCACACCCTTC
>CM052900.1:2777294-2827542 GCA_028534135.1 Potos flavus | reverse complement strand
AGAGGTTTGGGAGGAAAAAAAATTTCTAAAGAAATTTTCTAGAAGTGATGGTGACAGGCCCAACAGGACTAGTGCTTTTCATATCTACACCTATAGGTCTATCCACATGCTTCTTCCTTAGATTCTCTTGTCTCTCATCTCCTAACCCCATTCATTTTAGGTCCCTGACCAGGAAGTTAAGCCAGTCACTCCTGTATGCATCCTTTCCTCGGACTGCCTCTATGTCCACTCAAAGTGGATGGTCAAGTCTGCTCAAAACCCTCCATGCTGAGATGCTTCCCTACCTCTGTCTTTCATGGACAACCCTGAGTGGGATTGGCAAATGGTCAGCATACTAAAAAATTAAACTGGGCCATTCAAGAACTAAGACTGGGATTTTCCTTCTCCATCTCTGTCATAGGGAGCCTCGTAAGGCCATTGGTGTGAGTGGTGGGAGAGGCTCTGGCACAAGGGACATATGTGACAGGGGTCTGGGTCATGTATTCATATAATTCGTTTGTGCATTCCAGATCTTCCTGGGCTTGATCTAACATGGGCCATTTTTATCTTATGATGAGTTGTTACTGTGCTTGCCTAACTTTATAACCTAGTAGCTCTGACAGCACTCAGCTCTTCATGGGCAGTTCCAATTGCAAAGTCACTTGATGTCCCGTGATCACTCAGTCTTCATTAAGATCCAGTTGCATGGTGGGACTTGCTTTATGAACAACATATAATTCTTTGTGATAGAAGTATGTCTTTGATCCAGAAACCTAGAGGTCTGCTCTGTGGCCCTCTATTGAGATTGCCAGGTGTTCCACACAGCATCCTTATCTACCTGGATATATCTGGCACCGTAAGATATGGCTGGTCATATGGCTCCATGTCAGAGCAGTTTTTACTGAAGCCTGAACCTGTTGCAGAGTACTCTCTTTTGGCCTCAGTCAAAACTGGCATGCTTCCTGGTCATCGATAAACTATGGGAGCAGTATTCCCAAATGTAGTATGTGCTGCCTTCCAAATCCAAAGAGTCCCATCAAACACTGTACCTATCTTTTATGTGTAGGGAGCTCTAGGTCTAACTTGCCCTATACCTTGGAGGGCATGTCCTGACATGCCCCAGATGTCTAGACACCTAATTTTACACAATTTCACCAACGTGGCAGTCACCAAAATATTCATTCAGTTTATCTCCCACCCTTTGGTGTGGGAGAAGTATGTGTTTTGGCGAGCACGTGGCAGTCTCTGACACATAAGTGCACACATGCACGTATATGTATATATGATTGTGTAGATTTATCAAACAGTCATCTCCAGCTTTACCAAAGGGAAGTAGGAGTAGAGAGAAGAAACACAATGAATTGCCCTTCTCTTCTTTCCCAGAGCATTTCATTTCAAGTTGCCTAGGGTTTTAAAAACACCTAAGTGTTCATATTTTATTCCATATTGTGGATTCGATAGTGTAAGAACTTCTGTGAAATCCAGAAATCATGCAGGAGCACCCAGATCCAGTGTGTAGGCTTCAGCACAATTGACACGGTGAGTGGAACCACCAATATCCTGAGCATTTGCATATTCTGTTTTAGCATAAGAGTCGAAACAATTCAAAGCAATCAAAACCAGTGAGAAATTAAGGAGGGCATATGTGTCACAAGGGGTCTGAGAGGACTTCTCAAGCAAGGCAAAAAGCTCTAGAACTGTAAGGAAGGAAAGAAGACACTTAGACCGCAGAAGAGTGAAGACTCTGCGTGACAAGTGAGTATAAAACAAAGTCAAAGATCTATGAGAGGATGGGGGAAATATTTGCAACTCTCAAGACAGAAAAAAAATAATATATAAAGAGCTTGTACCAATGAATAAGAAAAATGCCAAAAACACAATTAAAAAAGAATGGGCCAAGGATAGCAATAGTTAATTCACAGCAGAGATTGTCCAAAAGGGCAATAGACGTCACAATTTCCAGGCAGAAACTGATCCATTTCAATAAAAGGCCCCTTGTTCTGCACTGTGGAGAATAATTTCATGCTGAATGGAATGAAAATAAAGTGTCTAAGCCTTTTGGAATGGGGATACGTGAGTTGCAAGTGAGAGCTTCTTCTGACTTGAGCTCAGTAGAGCAAAATAGTTTTCCCAAGTGAGGGTACCTGGGACACTTAAAGTGCCAGGAAGTCTGCCGGAAACACTTAGGGAGGCAGTGAAGAGTCATGAGCTTCATTGGCACACTTATTCGCAAAGAGACTGTATCAAGTCCGGTGAAGGGAAAAGAGCCAGAGTTGTATTTGAGCCCATCACTGCTGTTTAGTAGGTAAATGGCCTTGTCAAGGGTTGAATGGTGTCCTCAAAGAGATGCATAGAAATTCCAACCCCCAGTGCCTCTGGAGGAACTTGTTTGGAAATAGGCTTTTTGCAGATGCAATTAGATGTAGATCAGGTCATACAAAAGTACAGGTGGGCCCTTAATCCAACATGACTGGTGTCCTTATGGGAAATGGAGAAGAGACACAGAGACACATAGGAAAGAGACAATAGAGGCAGAGATCGGAGTGATGCATCTACAAGTCAAGGAATGCCAACAATCACTGGAAAACACTAGAAGCCAGAAGAGGCAAGGCTTCTCCCTTATAGATTTCAGTGGGGGTGTGTCCTACTAGCACCTTACTTTGGGACTTGTAGCCTTCAGAACTGTGAGCCAATACATTTTTGTTGTAATTTTGCTGTAACGCAGTTTGTACTTTATTATAGCAGCCACAGGAAACTAACGCGACCAGTGTTAAAGAAAAATTATTCACAACACTTATTAAAACGCTAAGGCTTTCCTATATTTAGGACTATCTCAATAGTTACAGGGACCACTGAAATGAGGTTTTGCAGTAAGGGAGAGAGATTGGGCTCATTTCTGAATACAACATGGAAAAGTAGGGATTTTATACCTAAGAAGCAGGGGAAGGTGGGGATCAGCGGATGGAAAATCACTAAGAGAGCAGGGTAATTCTTGCTAATCGGCTGATAGGAGTCTTGTGGAAGGCAGGCCAGGTGACTGGATGCTACTCCGGGGATGGGAGGGGATGAGGAATGGGATCAGATCCTGAGGGTGATCAGATATGGAGAACAGGGGGTTCTGACATTCATCTTGCTGTTTCTTCTGCAGTCAGATCTCCCTCCAACTCCCTCTTATAAGGACCCTGAGATTACATTCAGGGCCCACCCACAGGATCCAGGATGATCTCCCCACTTAAAATCCTTAACTTAATCACTCATTCAAAGTTCTTTTTGCTGTATGAGGTAATACAGGTTCCAGAGATTCAGTGTGGGTGTCTTTGGAGTCTACCACAACACTCGACTTCTCCGAGCCTGTTTCCTGGAAATGGGGATAGTGATGCCTACCTAACAGGGTTGCTGATAGGGTTTCCTAAATTAAACTATGCATTTGAAAGCTTCTAGCACTAGCTCTGGACAGTAGGAACTGAGCAGTAAACACCAGCTGGATTTTAGGGTCTTCTAGAATGGTAGGCAGGCCTGGGTTGTGTCGTTGGTACGTCCTCTGGCCCTGCTGTTCCTTTAGTGGCTGGCCCATCCCACACCTGCTCCAGCTGGGAACACATGCTCTAGAAGTCAAGAGCAGCCTTCAATTTCCAGCACATACCCAGTATGACTCTGCGACATACCAAATTCTTCTTTCCCCGAGTCTTGTGTGAAATGGATCTCACCAAACAGAAATTGCTTTCCTCTTATTGCTCTTTCAACCTTTAGGGAAAAGTAGTGCTATTTTTTTTTCTCCATCCTCAAAACCTTTTAGTAAGAATCTGCGTGCAGATACCCATGGCTTCAAATAATTCCAGCACCAGGCAGTTTTTTCCCCACTCTCCCTCCCCCCACCCACCCTTCTCTCTACCTGGTCTTTCTGGAATAAATCTTTACTCCCTTTATTTATGCTCAATTCATTCAAGTAGATACAACTTTCATACTGCATTCTTTAATCAGAGTTTTGCCGTTGACGTGTTTTAATTAGATCCCTGCTTAGAAATTTAGTCAGCACATAAAATAACCTTTTCCCCCCCTTTCAACTGGGATTGTGGAGAATGCTTTCTATCTATCAAAGCTGACAAGTCAATTGTGAGAATCATTCCACCAGGTCTCTGTAAAAAATCAGGTGTGAGAACTTTTCAAAGAGAATTCTTCAAAACTCGAATCGGCCTGATGATCTGGGTCATGCATTTGGGTGACTGAGAGGGAGCAGGGAGAGAGGCTGGGGGGTTCCACCCAGAAGCCCAGTGAGGCCACATTCCACTGTTATTCTGGGCTCTTCCAACTAACTGTGCGACCTTGAGCAAGTTGGCCTTATTGGGGTCTCCGTTTTCACATCAATAAATGCAGAAAAAGTCACTTCTCCAGCATGTTGGTATAGAAATTAAACTACATGTGTATAGGACCAGAGGTATATATGTATGCATGCACATCTGGTGACTTATCGCCTTATTTATCCATATCTTTATATAAACAGGTATAGCTATAGGTAAGGCAGATACACGGGTACAGACATGCTGTAAGTAGAGACAGAGATAGATGGAGAAGCTCTCGCCCCTCCCATGTGTGTTTGCTCTCTTCCATCGCAGCAATAGGTAGAGCAGCACAGGGCATCTGAATGGACTCATCCATGACCCATTCATTCATTCATTCTATAAAGAGTCACTGTGACCCCGACTGATGCTCAAGGATGTAAAGATTTTGGCTTTCCCTTTCTTGCAAACACTGCCGGTTGCCCAGTGTCACAGCTGCTGTCGACGCCAAATTCCGTGACTTAACACAAATGTATTATCTTACCATTTTGGAGGTTAGCAATCTTACACGGGTCTTGCCAGGCTCCAACCCAGATGCTGGCAGATCTGTGCTCCTCTCTAGGAGCTCTAGGGGAGAATCTGTCTCCTTGCCTTTTCAGCTTCTAGAAACCACCCCATTCCCTGGCTGATGGTCCTCTTTCACCATCTTCATGGCCCCCAATGTGATGTGACTCTGTGGATGCCTTTTACTGCAGTCACACCTTCCTTGATTCCTCTGTTTGCCCCTCTCTTCCCCGTTTAAGGACCCCTGAGGTTACACTGAGCACATGTGGATAATCCAGGAGAATATGAAGCCAGCTGACTAGCAAGCACTGTGACCTTGAGCACATGACGTCATCTCTCCAAGCTCAGTTTCCTTATAAATTGAGTAGGGATGAGTTTGAGAAGAATGCCTACCTCACAGGGACTGAAGACTTGAGTGAGGAAGTGCCAGCAGATGACATTGCATCAAAGCTGCCATGGACATGAGCGATGAGGGTCAGGAGCCCTGGATTGGATCCCGTGTCTGACGCTTACAAGCTGGGACACAGAGGGAGGGAACGCTCTTTCCTTAAAGCAGCAGGGGTCTCTGCAGTGAAGCGGGAGGGTGAGACTCGTGGTCTCTGAGTGAACTGCAGGCAATCTCGCTGCACGGTTGGCACCCCTGCAAGCTGGCAGAGCAGCTCGCCCCACCCACCCCCTTCTCCCCACCTGAAGTATGCTGACGTCCTCCCCGGTGAGGGTGACCAGCTTGTCCTTCCTTGCCCAGCACTGGCAGGTCTCACTTTCTGGGAAAGCCCTTGTCCCCACACCTCACAAAGCTGAGGGCACAGAGGGAAAGCCTCCCTTTGGAGAGGCCCTGGAGCAGTTTGGAATCGGTGAGGAAGCTGAGGGGTACGTGGGGCATGCTCCGGATGGAGGCTGAAACTGGGGCCTGGGGTCGGCCCGGGACATTCCACTTAGAAGGGACTTCCTGGGATGCCACCCATGTGCACGGCAAAGAGCCAGCAGTTGCCGTCAGCCAGACCAGAGCCCAGTTAGGAATATCGTTGCGTGATGCCTGGAGCCATAAAACCCTGTGTGGGTTGGGAGTGGTGACCTGACCTGCCTGCCTTTCCTGGAGGCTGATGCCTGAGCATCAAAGGCACAAGGAGAGGCTCTGCAAACAGCAATGGGCTACAGAAAGGATAGACACTTACATTTTTCAAAAGACAACTCAAGAAACACATTTAGGTGGGAGGTAGGTAGGAGGTCCCAGGTTCCCTCTCTTTGCTGGTTTTGACAGTACTGACTTTGGAAAACATGGGCTAAGCCGCCTAAAGATCACCCAGGAAGCAAGGGAAGCCGGGTGAGGAGAGACCCCCAGCCCTGGGAGAGGCCAGATCTAAACATAAATGAGAAACAAAGTCCAGTTAATGAAAAGGCTGCGGATTGTTTGCTCAGGCAATCAATGTGGCTTATCTAAGAACTAGGTCCTAATGCGCTGCTCCGTGGAACAAGGATGCGTGCATTTCTGTGACACACTCACAGAAATGGCCTCTCTATTTATGCAGCTGGTTAGTGGCAGAGAACTCAATGCTCCTCTAACTGCAGAGACCCACAGATGCGATCTTAGCATCACAGCATGAAATCGGAACAGGTCTTTGGAGATTGGCCAGGACAGGTGCCTGCTGCCTTTCCCCGTCCCGTGGCACTCACAGAAACTCTAGACAGAGCCTCAGAATCCTTCTCAGCCCACCCAAGTGTTCATGTTTCATGGGAGCAAACAAACCCAGCTGGGTTATAGGACTTAATCAAACCTATTTTTCTTCTATATATGTGAAATAAGAGATCAAAGAAGAAATTTTAAATGAACATAATATAGGTTTAATTGTAGTATACAGTTAGTCTAATTGAAATAATCTTGTGGGAAAAGAGAATTAACTTCCCATCACTCTAAACTCTTCCCTGATCTGTTTAAACATACGAATTTACATTTATTTTACCTAGTTGTAATCAACATGTACATTCTATTTTCCCTTCTGCCTTCTTTACTCACCATCAATCAGTGTGTGCAATTGTGTGTTTACTCCAGAGAATTTTTATTTTAATGGCTGTATATTAGCTCATTATTTTGCTGTACCAAATCCACTCTGTTGCATACTTTGTGACAGCTTTGTGCAATGGCTTGCTTTCATTTGCTAGGGCTGCCATAACAAACCACCATACGCTGAGCAGCTTAAGCAACAATAATTTCTTTTCTTGCAGTTTTGGAGGCTAGAAGTCCAAGATGAAGGTATTGACAGGCCTGGTTTCTTCTGAGCCCTCTCTCCTTGGCTTGTAGTTGGCTGTGTTCTCCCTGTTTCTTCACGTGGTCTTCCCGTCATACCCATCTGTATCCTAATCTCCTCGTGTAAGGCCTCGGTCATCCTAGATTATGACCCAGCCTGATCATCTCATTTTAAAATAATTACTTCTTTACAGACTCTGTCTCCAAATATGGTCACATTCTGAGATGCTGAAGGTTAGGACTTTACCATATGAATTTGGGGAGAATCATAACTCAGCCCATAGCAACTTCTTTTTCATTTGCGCTCCTCATTTAGGTTTTTTCAGACCTGGAGCGGATGTCACCATCTCCTGGCTGTCAGCCTCTCGTCCTCGGCCCATTGCTACCTTGTGATGTGACCTGAAGTTTATACCCAGTACGTAACCCTTGCTCAGTATTCGGCAGGAGCTGGGAAGATGCTGGCATAGAAATCCTTCCTTTCCCATCCCCATTAAATCATCCCAATCCTCAGTGTCTGGGGACGGCCCACACAACCAAGAATCCAGTGGCATGTTCCTGGGAAAATGTGATAGCTGTCTCAATAAGGGGCCATTCTGCACCTTCTTGCCCTCTCCCTTGTCTCTCTAGCCTCTTTCCTATTGTATTAACCACATGTTCCTCTTTTTTTTTTTTTAAGATTTTATTTTATTTCTTTGAGAGAGAGAGTAGGGCAGGGGGAGAGGCAGAGGGAGAGAGAGAGGGAGAAGCCTACTCCCCAAATGAGCCCAATGTAGGGATCAATCCCAGGACCCTGGGATCATGACTTGAACCAAAGGCAGATGCTTAACCCACTGAGTCACCCTAGCGCTCCTAAGCACATGTTTCTGACGCTTTGACATCTGGGGCCTTGCTGACCCTGGAGAGACAGACCTTCCCAGGGCTAGCCCGTTCTTAGAAATAGTAAATGACTCTCATGTGAGTGTAACTTTTATGTGCACACCAACCAGTCCAGAGCCCCCTTCCACACCCCTCTGTCTCTATTAGACTCCCCTACTCTGGCCACTGTCTACCTGCCCCGAGAGCCCCAGGCCCGGGTACCTGACAACCTCTACTCCCCGGTGTCCCAGAGCCCTCTGAAATGACTCCAACTAGCTGATCGTAGACCTGCTGATCCCACCTCACCTGTTCCTTCCCACGGAAACCACAATAAGGACTCTTGCTCATTTCCCCAACTCCCTCTGTTCCTGATCAACTCTGGTGCTTCCCTGTGGGGCCCTAGCTTGCATGGCACCTCCCTTCCTCTTGGGAACCCTGAGTCACAAGCTACGACAGCCCTCTCCTGATCTGTTCGCCTCACCATGCCTGAAAAACAAGAAAACTTGCACTTTGAAAGACCTGCCTCTTGCTATCCTGGTATTTTAACCCTGAATAGCCATGAGCACCTAGGCTGCCCTCAGTCTTTGTAGGAAGACTGAGCTAAGGCATTACAAAAGGAAAAATGACGCAGTTTCCCTGCTGGCCTCCTAAGCTCCAGGCTAGGTGCTCAGACCCTCCCCTCTTTCATTTCATTTGAAAGCATTTATAAATAAAAGAAAATAGTTTTGTAGACCTGGTTGCATCTCCAGAAAGATCAAGCAATGTGAAACTCATGCTTCTTTCCAGCCCTGACACCCTTTGTTTGTGGCTGTTTACTCAGTCGGTGTTCAGAGTCAATTAGAAGCCGCTGTTACTTAATGTTACCTCAATCGTTAATGAAGCTATGCATTTTAAATAAGAGTTATTTTGTTTGTTTGTTTTACTGCCAAAGTCATGTATTTGGCATCAGCCTCCTCCTCAACCTCACGTCTTGGGACACAGCAGCCTTAGGGGGACCGAAACAGCTCTTACCCTGCAGTCAGGTTCCAAGAACTGGTCTCCCAAAAACGGCGGGGGGGGCGCAAATTCCTGAGGAGGCAGAATCTCATGCCCCCTGATTCAGGGA
Source organism: Potos flavus (assembly GCA_028534135.1). NCBI lineage: Eukaryota > Metazoa > Chordata > Mammalia > Carnivora > Procyonidae > Potos > Potos flavus. Next base: position 2,818,517 of record CM052900.1, on the reverse strand, counting down.
CCCCCAGATCCCAGGCCCTTGGGTGAGGCGAAGCTGAGGTAATCTCACTACTTGCTCCTTCTGTGTGCTACAGCTGGACTGGGGCGGGGAGGGGGGGCAGGCGGTGCTTTAACTCCCACGGAGTTTCGTGCTCAACCAGGAATGTGAGCCCCTCAACCTGGGGGACCTTTGAGCAAACCCCTTGTGAAAAATAATGTGTGTTGGTAAAGTACTTTGAGAGTCTTCCAAGAAACCTAGATTCTCAGGACAAGGTGTTATTATTGAGTTGATGGGAAACAAATATCCACGTAATAACCATAATTATATTGTCAAAACTGCTTAAAATAGCTACCCTGCTGGGACAGCAATGATGTCAGGAGTTTTCTGACTAGCAAATTGGAACATTATCATGAAATTAAAAAAGAAAAGTTATATTACCAAGTAATTCATCAGAATGATTTGATATTTCAAGGATAACCACCAAGCAATTTCAGGAACATGTAATTATTTTTTTACTTGCTATTTTATGATGCATTACTCAGTAGCTATGTGGTTGACTGTGCCTTTTAAATGGAAGAATAACGAATAACAAGTCATTAACAGATCAAAGTCTAGGTAGGAATACAACTTGGGTTTTCTTGATTCTCTCCTGCTTTTGGAATCAAAACACTCGAGCAGTGACAGGCACTCTGCAGTCTCTGGTACCCAAAGCATGTGGAGCATTCTTGGCCCATACAAGGGGCTCAGTAAATGCTGACATGCTCGTGGTTTCCTCATTATCTCATGTCACGAGTCTCCAGGCCTTCCCATATGCTACTTTCTTTGCTGAAATCCCACTTTTCCTTCTGGCAAACCTTGAGTCGTTCATAAAGTGGTCCAAGGATCACCTCCTCTGCAAAGCCCTTCTGGCATCCCCACGTAGATCTAGATGTGTTTCCCGTCATGCACTGCAGGCCTCTATACACACCTCCATCGTAGACTTACCACACTGAATAGAATTATCTGTGTCCCTACTGTGCCATTACTGTATAAGAAGCTTCTCGAGGGCAGAAATGACCCGCCTGCCTTCTTTTCTGCCTCCAACTATCAATATTAACTAAGTCTCTGTATGCGTTGCGCACAGTGTGAGGCCCGGGGGATACAATGGCAACGAAGCTAGACATGGCTTCTGCCCTCATGGTACGTCTGGATTCATGAAATGTTATTTCATGTTGCAGTCTGAGTTTCTGGGACAAATTCTGCTTAATAAATATGTGAGGAAGGACTGATAGAAAGACAGAAGAATGGATGGCAGGGACTGGAGGCCTTAGAAGAATCCACATGGTGATATCAGTAGGATATGAAATTCTACTCCATCTCCTGGAAGGACTATGGGAAGCATTTGTGACTGATTTATCAAGTGGCAGAACTAAGGCCAATGGCTCGGAATTATAGGAAAGCAAATATCTCCATCATCCTATATCAAGGGATAGAGAGTAGAAGCTGAATAGTATCCTGTTGGAGATGCTGTGAATGCTAGAAGGTTGCTTAGCTCAATGCCTGCACTAGCTTCTGGAAGCTTCTAGTAGGTTCTAGGTTCTAGTAGATTCTAGAAGAAAGGAAAAGATGGAAGAAGAAAAGGAGTCCCAAAATATGATTGTAAAGCCTAGAGGAGATGAAACTTAGAATAAAAATTTTGGATTGTTGTGCACTCCACATTCAGTCAATAAGGAAGGCAAGCTAAGGTGGTGAAGGCATTCATGTGATCTCAGGCTGCCTTAGTAGAGCTTCTTCCCACAGTCGGGGTGGATGACATGACTGACCACACTGAAATCCAAGGCAACTAACAACTCCAACAATTGACTAAGAGTAAAAACTTCCTCTGTGAGAGCCCTGATGCAGGACACCATAGCATTAACCAAGCCCATAGCCGAGCCATGGGTGCTAATTAAGACACCCCAAACGGCGGCCCTTTGCACTTAGGTTTATACCACCGCACTGGCTTGTCTTTTCACAAATGTTCTGGTTCTGGTCCAGTCAAAGCAATGATCTAGCTTCGAGTATCTCAATTTCAGCATGCACACAATATGACTCTTTTGTGGGCTGTGTTGTATCCCTTCAAAATTCATATTTGAATTCCTAACCCCAATGTCTCAGAATGTGACTATATTTGGACATAGGATCTTCAAAGAGGTCATTGAAATTAGGTCATGGATTCAATATGGCTGGTGTTAATGAGAAGAGACCAGGACCCAGACACACACAGAAGAAAGACCATGTGAGGACATAAGAGGAAGGCAGCCACCTGCAAGCCAAGGCGAGAGGCCTCAGAAGAAACCAAGCCTGCCAACATCTTGATCTTAGACTTCTAGCCTCCAGAACTGTGACAAAATGCATTTCTGAGTTTAAACTGTCTAGCTTGTGGTATTTTTTGTGGCAGGCCCAGTAAGCTAACATAGGCTCCAACACTGTGAAACATGCTTAGTCATCACGCATAAGTAGTTCCTGCATTATCTACTTCACTGGAAATCCCTTGCTATTGGATTTCTGTTAATGACTTCATTTGAAAACACCACCACTTCCTGCCAAGGGCTATACCAGGAATCAGATACGACCATTTCCCAACAGAAATACAGTTTCTAGAAAATGGAAGGAGGAATCGTGCTCTTCTCTGGCCTGCCCTGATCCTACTTATATTAGAACACTTCTTTCTTGTATTCAGTTGCTATTGATGTATTCATCTTCCCAACTAGACCCATGGGCAACTTTAGTGCAAATTCTCTGCCTTCACCATCCTGGTGTGTGCTCTACACATGCTCACACACACACACACACACACATACACACACACACACACACTACAGAGTTCCTAGGGCAACAAATTGGGTGAGCGGATGAATGTCCACCAAAAAATTTCTTACAAATAGTTCATTTTCCAGTGGCCATCTTCCTTCTGGGGAGAGAGAAAAAGCAAAGACCAGGACCCACAAATCTACTTGTAATCTGGCTTCCTGGACAGGAAGCAAGTTTTCTCCTTATAACTTAGTCTATTGATATCTACTCGTCTATCATTATGATTTGTTTAGTGCCCATTAGTCTCCCTAAGAATGGGTATGCTCTGTGTAAAATCCACTTTACAAAAAAATTTCTAGTGGGTTTTCCTAAACTTTAGGCATTAACTTGAGCTTGGACTTTGCTATCTGGTGGCTTCTCCTCTCCTCATCAGGCCTCACCCCACCAGCTCTCCCTTCTCCATCTCCACTGTCGTCATAACGCCTCAGTTCCTTTGGACTGTTATAATAAAAATGCTATAAACTGGTGGGTGACTTATAAACAGGAAACATGTGTTTCTCACAGTTCTGGAGGCTGGTAAGTCCAAGATCATGGTGCCAGCAGATTCACTGTCGAGTAGCAGCGAGCTTCCTGGTTTGCGGATGGCTGTCTTCTCACTGCGTCCTCACATTGTGGAAAGGGTGAGGGCACTCATTCCATTCCTGAGAGCTTTACCCTTATAATCCAATCCCCTCCCAAAGGCCCCACCTCAAATATCATCACATTGAGCATTAGGTTTCAACATATGAATTTTTCAGGGACACAGCTTGCAGGACATCGTATATATCCACCACAGACTTCTTGGGCAGGCAAGCTGAAGGCAGGCACTTTCTCCAGCATCACTGAGGGAGCCCCAGGACACACATCGCTCTCTACTCAAAACCCTCAGTGCTTCTCTGTGGCCTTTCATAGTGGTTTTCAAAACAATGTCTGGGAAGACAAAACCATACTTTGCACTATTGCTTCCATTTTATTTTAGTAACAATGCACAATTCATCTTGCAATTTTCAATAACATTAAAGGAGAATGTATCATTTTGATGACCGTGGGTATGAAGAAAGTGAAAAAAAAAGAAGTCCTGTCTGATAAAGTCCACATTCCTTAGAATGTCTGAGAGCCCCACTGACCTGGTTCCTGCTTTCTTAGCTCTCAGCCTCATCAGTCCCATTTCCTCCACGAGCCCCAAAGCAGGAGACCCTCTAAGAAACTTGGGCCTCCTAAGCCATTGTGTGCTGTTTTCTCTACCTAGAACACCCTTCCTCTCCTCTCTCCTTGACCAGTCCTGGTTATTCTTCAAGGCACAAACCTCATCACTTGACAGAAGACACCCTAGTTTCCCTTCCATCATCACGATTATATCCCCATGATAGCATTTGGGTTGGCTTTCAATTTTGGTTTTCCCCCTTTAGTGGCAGGGATTGTGGCTTCTCCAAATATGCACTCCCCAGGCCCAGCACAGAATCAAGGGCAGGGTAGGTGCTCAATGGATGTCTGGTGTATGAAGAAATGAGAGCCAGAGTAAATATGAGACACATCAGAGCTGGGTAATCTACGTCACATTCCTTCAACCATAGAGTCCCATCTGCCTTGTAAGTCTTCTGAGGTCTCAGGGGGTCACAGCCCCACATTTCATCTTCCAATGGCTACAAGGCTGTCAGACAGAGTCCCCTTCTTGAGACATCTGCCTAATTCACTTATGTCAACTCAGATTACTTCCCTGTGCTTTCTCCCCTTGCTGAGCCTTTGTGCTTAATATTTGTTCACCAAGTATATCAACAGTGTCGGGGGTTTAATCAAGATGTATGGACTATAAAAGGATTTACAGTATTGGCACATGTGTATGTTGGGGCCAGAACTGGAGTTATCAATCATGCCTGAAAACGTGTCAACAAGGTGAAATGGCCAGATGTCTTATTTTCACGATTTTGTAATTCTCTTTGAACAACCAAAAAAAAATGTTCCATCCAGACAATATGTTTCTCTTCTAATAGATGTCACCTCCAACTACAACTGTCTACATAACAAAATGCACTAGGTGCCCTCTATAACTCTCCCTGCTCAGATCTGATTGAACCCAAACAATGGGACTCGGGAAAGAGGGAGATGAAAGCAGAGCTCCCAGTGGAACCAAGAATGACAAAATAGTGACACAGAAAGCACAATTTATCAAATGGAAATGAGATTAGTCATAGCCATACACTGCAGGCATTCAACGGGGTTACCATGATCCTGGGGCTGGTCTTCAGCTCTTGTCCCAGAGACTCCACTTTTGGGGCTCCTTCCAATGTGAAGAGCTTCTGAAGAGTGTAGTATAGCAGAGTAGATAAAGAGACATAGTTTGGAATCAGAGATAACCTCGAGCAAGTGATTTAAGCACTCTGAACTTCAATTTTCTCATTTGCTAAATTTGGACAATAATACATTTATCTTCTAGAATTGCCATGGGAATCAAGAGGAATAATTTGGGGTAAACACTAAACAAAATACCTAACATGTAGTAAGCACATCATTATTATAACATATAAAAATGAAATGTGAAATATACAATGAAACAATTGTTTATACTAGGAGAAAGATCAGCAGTGTCATACCATGGTTCTTGGTAATGATCAAACTATAAGTGGGAAATTTTTTAAAAAGTGACTTTCTGGATGAAAGTAGAAGATTCAAGGTTCTGCAGACAATCAGATCTGTTTTAGTGTCTCAGACTCTACATTTTAGTTTTGCAAATGTCTTCCCATCTTTATACTTGATCTTTAAAATGGGTTTGGTCAACACTCTTCACAGGGTTCATGTGAGAAGGAGAGCAATGATGTCCAGAGCAGGTTAGATGTAGAACCTGGAACATGTTCAGTCCAGGGCTGAGGTAGGGATGATTAGTATCAATCCTCTTTGGTTTCTGCCAAAGGTATGGAAGGAAGAGTGCTTCCCTAGAGGGAAGATCCTGAGTTGGAATCCTGGTACTTTTACTAATAGGGAATAGATATTTATTTAATGTTTTGGAGGCCTGGATTCCCTCATGTTAGGAAAAAAAACAAAAGGGCATGCTACTGGACTCACAGCTATGAGCATCTGTGTCTCCATCCCTCCTGGGCACTTCTGAAGAGTGCTCAGAATGCCTCTCATGGATTTCCTCCCAAAGACCAACCAGGAGAAGTAGGACATCCCACTGTTGAGAGTTGTCCCCGGGGGTGGTAACACCCCTGCCCTTCCAGGTCATATATGGGTGCTTGCTAAATATAACACACCAACACTGGGGCATCAAGTGGGTGAGAAAGATGCATGACCTTAGCCTAAGAGGGGAGGTACCAGGATATAGGGCACTTGATCCTGCATGGCACCACCCACCCTGCCAGGGTCATGACCAGAGGTGAGGTTGGAGAGGACGGGAGCCAGGACACAAAGAGGATGGATACATTATATGTAGTAAATAATCTTGAATTGATTCAAAATGTTCCCTTTCAGTTCCAAATATTTGGTTCACCTTACCCTGAGTTGATATAGCAACAAAAACCAGTTGGTTGAAAATGTCTTTCAAAGAACTATGTGATGACAGATTTCTGAAAACATCTAGGTGCTTAATGAAATTTATGTTCATTTTGGTCTCTCATTCACACACACACACACACACACACACACACACACACACACACACAGAGAAGGGGATGGAGGGGAGGGAGATAAAGAGAGAGGAAGCAGTAACCTGTGAATAATATCAAAGAGGGGGTGCTATGGACTAAATGTTTGTATGCCCCCCAAATCCATATATTAAAGCCTTAATTCCCAGTGTGATGGTATTTGGAGTGGGGTCTTGGGGAGGTGAGTAGGTTTAGATGAAGTCATGGGGTGTAACCCCCACGATGGAATTAATGGTCCTATAAGGGATGAAGAGACCATCGAGCATGCTCTCTTTCTCCCCACCATGCAAAGACACAGCAAGCAGGTGGTCATCTATAAACCAGGAAGAGGGCATTCACCAAGAACCTGACCATGCTGGCACCTTGATCTTAGACTTCCAGGCTCCAGAAATAAATGTTTGTTGCTTTAGCTACCCTGTCTGTGGTATTCTGTGAAAGCAGCCTACCCTGACTCACACAGGAGGAAGCCCAGCCTCCACCTGCCCCGCCCCACTACTCACAACTGAAGCCCCAGTCTGAGGCTAGCACATGGGTGGGAGTCTCATCTGACAGAGATTATGGTATGAGGGTAAGAGACATCTATATGTTGAGCTTCACTAAAGTATCATCCTAAGGTCTTTGAAATTTCTCATTTCAAAGCTTTGAGAAATTCTCCGTGCTATAATAGATGGATAATTGGTTTCACCGTTGGAGCAGACCATTCTTTTGTTGTAGGAATACTACCTTTCAAATGGGAAAAGAGGAGTGCTGTCCTTCAAACTCACCCCTCTTTCCTTGCTGCCCACGGCCGGCATACATAGAGCAAAGACCCTCTTCTGAAATGGGGAGCTTTAAGATGCTAACTGAGTTTTAAGCAGCTGACTACCTGTGAAAAGGTGTTTGTATCGTGGTCAGAATTGAATGTCTGTAACTTGTGTTTCCTAGCAGAAGCTTACTTCTCTATAGGCTTTAGAATTAAAATGTTTCATTTGTTCTTAGATGTGTGTATATAAGGAAGTCTTCGTGATCCTTTTCTCACAGGACACCAGGAGTTGAGATCTTAAAGATGCAAAAATAATATGTGGCCTTGACCACCATCTCCAGTTCAAGAAGAATGTGCAATTGACCCATATTAGATTGCTGATGTCCCACACAGAGTAAAACTGAGTAGGCAATTCCAGAATGAAGGTCACCAGCTAGATGCACTGTGCTGCATTTGGATGACTACCTTCTATTTTATTTTATTTTATTTATTTATTTTTTTTATCCCCAAATATTTTTATTTTGTTTTTTTTCAGTGTGATGACTACCTTCTGATAGGATTGTCCTTCTGGAAGAAACAGCACGAAGCCAACTCTTGTAAGAAGGGGGTGGGGCTTCCAGAAGGGAGTGGACTTTCTCTGCAAGAGCAAATTTGGAAACAGAGGTAAAGCATCTGAAGGCAGGCCTTACACCAAGAAAGAGAGGGCACTTTGTCCAATGGAGGACAGAGATGTATTCAGTGTCTTACCAATGTGGTGTGGAAGGGAAGGCTGGCCTCTGCTTAAGGAGGGATCCAGGAGTGGTTACAAGACACTTCTTACAGGACCAGCCTGGGGAGAGGCTCTTCCTGCAGAATATGAGAGCTGTTTCACTCAGTATAAGTACTCTGAACTGTAATTCCCTTATTACTCAAGCCTGCAGGCAGCTTCTGTTAAACATCACAGAACCACCTATCTTGAGATTGTGGGGTAAAAAGGAAGAGGGTCCTTTCTTCTCCCTGAAAGGCATTTGACCCAAGAGGGGCTAGTGCTTCCAAAGCTATGGTGCCAGGTAGAGACCCCCAAGTGAGAACTCCAGTGAATGAGACATTCCATGCCCGTGGGAATGGGGGAGCGCCTCAGGGGGAACACACGTTGGGCACCCTCACATATAGCAGAGGGAAGGACCCAGGACTGGGCTGAATTCCTGTCACTACTCCAGCAGGGGTCACAGGAACACCACTGGCTTGGACTTTCCTCCTTTCTTTCAAAATATTTAATTGTCCAACTCAGTTTCTTGCCAGGCTAATCGCTCCTTAGGAAGTTGCCTGGAGTACAAAAAGCTATCTGATGCATGGTGTTACCATCTTTGAGTTGAAAAGGGAATAGTTAATGAAACCCAGGTTTTCATAAACTTAAATTTTTTGCCCTTCACATCTGCTTTTACCCCTTTTAATAGAGAAATTGAATCTGAGATGAGCTTTTAATTAAAAATCTCATAATAATATACAAAATCCAGGAGATAAGGAAATTAAATATTAAATATGGATTTTTTTCCTTCTCTTGTCGTCTCCACATTTCCTGTTATTTGGCATGTGCAAAGTTTATTAGAACAATAGGAGACAGAAGATCTTTTAGTGTCAGAAAGGACAATGCTGGAGAGAGTTAATTTTGGTGGTATGAAGGTCCAATGGCCTTTTAACTCATCAGTCCAGAGCCAGACCAGGGGGTGGGCACCCCCTTCTACACCTGGGTGTTTGGACACCACCACCCCACTCTCAGCTAGCTAAATAAGTGAATGACAGTCCGCAATGGCAGTTGAATACCCTGGGAGGTGAGGGGTGGGGGCGGGGCTGGAACAAGGGGCTTGAATGGATGAAGGGCCTGAATAAGGGAAAAGAGAGATTCTGGAGAGATAAGCTCTCCTGAGAAGTAAGGAATCTCTTCTGGATTCTTTTTTGCATCTGACAGGCTGACAGTGACACTATTTGATTGTGGAACATGCAACCCCTTTCTTCCATGGTGGGGGTGGGAGAGCGGTTGCAGGAAAAAGGAAAAATCTTAAATGTTTGATGTTTATAAGTGAGGTTTATTACTTTGAGTTTAATGAAATTTAAAAAGAAAAATGATAATGTTTTGCAATTCTATAGAAAATTCCAAATATCTTGAAGTTCTTCATGAAGAGAGGATGCCTAGTCCCTTAGTTGGCTTCCAGAGCTGTATAGTCCTGGGACAAGAAGCTTTAGAAAACAGGACCACAGACCTCCTGATGACATTTTTTAGTGTTTCATAAGCCAACTCATGGCTGGTGTCGAGTCAGGGAGATTTTAAAAACTACCATGGCAATCACTGGTGTAAAGATTTATCTGGCATGACAAGAGTAGGTTAACTAATGTGTCCAAGGGGGATGGAAGGAACACAATGATAAGAAAGCTAACAAACACATCAATGCTTGTCATTGCGAATTCACAAGGACACATGTTTGTTTGTTGTGTGTTTGTTTAAACCTAACCTCATTCTGAAAAGAATCTGAGGAAGTCCTTACGTATAGCACAGCAAGATACAAAATAAAAATAAATTAGAAAACTGGGGCGAAGGGAAAATAAGCTGGAATACTAAGACGAACACAGAATTTAGAAAAGTCATCAAGCAGAAAAGCATGCGGTGAAGTTCTGCACGATTATTCTAGTTGAGCTGCAGCCTTATTTCTGAGCAGGGTGCACTGATTTTCTACAGGTAGAGGCACATAGGCCAGCCCCCAAATTAGCATTTGGACCCATTTCCATGTGGCAGGCATAGCTAGATGGAAATTATGTGAGTAGAACTCTGTCCCTACTATTGGTGGGAAAGGCACATACATTCTTCCTTAAGAAAAAAGTTGTTTAAAGCCTTAATTTTCATTTGATCTGAGAATGTCCATGAAAAAAACCTCAAAGCCAGTTTCAAACTTCAAAGCCAGTTTCAAAGCCAGATGGTGAATTCCTTTGCTCATTCAACAATGAATTGGCAACCTATTACTGCCAAGAAGTAGTAGGGGGGACAGAGAGACAGGCCAGTAACTTGGCAGGGATGGCGCCAGTCATAGAGATATCTGTGGGTGTACAGAATTGGGATATACAGACAGAAATGGGATATAAATGTCCCCATTCACTTGACCCTCTGGTGGGCATATGCTGAAGCATATGTTCTTCATCATTTTCCAGAGTTTAACCATGGAGCTAAGCTCCCGGACCTACTACGGCAGTTGGCTTAAAAATGTACCCTCTAGTGGCCTCCTCCTCTGGGGGAACCCAAATCAAAACCTTCGTATGGGACAGACTAAATGGTTGTGTATGGATGTGCAGGCTATTGCAATCTTAGAATGGGTATCTGTGAAGTCCCTAATATTCTCCCCACCCCACAGTAGGTGTCGACGGAGAGTAATGTGCATTTTTGAGCACTTACTATACATACACATTCTGAGCGTTGGACACATACGATGCATTTAATTCTTCCAACAACCCTCCCAGATAGGTATTATTATCATCCTCTCCATTTTGTACATGAAGAAGCTGAAAGTAAGAGACGTTAGGTGTCTTGGCCCATGGTTACTCAGCCAGGAAGAGCAGAGCTAGGATTTGAACCTAGGTCATGTGTGTGCTAGGTTCATCAGAAGCTACCCTGTAAAAAGTGCAGTGCCACACCACTTCTTACCAACACACAGCCCTCAGCTATTAATGGAAATGAAGCAACCCCAGGCTTTAACTGCATTCAAAATATTAAAATTTAAGAGAAAAAGGACAAAGCCTGCTGTTTGGTTTAAGAAATGTATTACCCAAAAGCTAGCTTTATAAACTCAACCCAAACACGATTTTGACTTTCTCTGCATAAACCCAACAATCAAAAATGGAAGGTGCAGAGCAGCAGACTTTGGCTCATTATATAGGAGAGCTTTCTAATATCCAAAAATATTCGACATATAAACAGGCTGCTTGAGCAATCTCTTGAACACTAAGAGCAGTCACGTCATTTGTACTGGAGCTGCGGAGGGGTTTTGTGCATCCGGTGGTGGTTATATGACAAGATGTTTAAGACCCCGGCCGACCCCAAGATTCAACAATACAAATTAGTTGGTGCTTTTGACCCTAGACTGTTACTTGTGTGTGTCAATGAGATATTACAGTCTCTAATGTAGAAATTAATGCACTACACTTTCCTTCCATCCTCCCTTCCTTGCAGGGCTGTTACAAAGATAAGAAATACTGCATGTAAAGCAAGGATGATGGGACCATCAGGTGGTGGCGATTAGGATGTAGGCTGGAGGCTGGCTCCTTGTATTGACCACGTAGAAAGAGGCCAGATGTGTGCTGAACCTTCAGATAAATGGTCCCCGTATTTCTCACAAAAACCCTCGAGGTAGGTGTTTTATCCTTAGGAGCCAGGGCTCTGGGGTTGAGAGAGGTGCCCAAGGTCACCCCGCCAGTCAATGTTGGCACCACATCTGCCTGATTCTAGAGCCTTTCCTGCTCTGTCTGTGCCACCTCTGAAGGGCACCAATCAATTCTTATCCACCACGACTCAGGATCTTTTCTAAAACAACCTCTTCTGACTTTCGGTGAGGACAACAGGAGTGACTTAATTGAAAGAAAGGGCATTTTGCAGCAAGAAAATGTTGTCGTTTTGTTCCTTTGACTGTTGGCCTCTAAAACATACACACGATTAATGAACTCACTGTAAGCAATCTTTCTCAAATTATTCTCCCTGAATCCCACAGAAATTGTGATTGTGTTATAGTAACTGCTGCTGTGACACAAAGTGCCTTTAGCAAACATCAGACATGGTTAATGCCTTCACCAAGGGGAACAGTTGCCTATGGAATAAGAGCCCAGCCCAGGTGGGATTGCCAGCGATGGCCTTGGCCTCATGATTGAGACCTTTGAACATCAGCTATAACCCAGCCCAGGTGAGTTCATTTGGAATTAAATGAATGTATTGAAACGTAACTTAATATTAGCTGCGCAGATTTTTTTTGTTTTTGCAAAGGGGGTTTTTATTTTATAATTTTGCTTAATGTTCTTCAAATCGCAGTCCTACAAAATAGGATGGAAGACCCCAGACCCGCTGTAGGAATGCTCGTTCCCGACACTCACCTTGGGCAAGTCTTTTAACTTGCTTGGCCCTCCAGTTTTAAGGAATAAAAGGAGGATGGGGAGAAGGGAAGGAGAAAGAAGAGAAAAGAAAAGTGAGAGGCACAAGGATAGGAGTTGGAGGGAGGAGGTAGAAGAGGAGAAGGAGAGGAAGACATAAGGGAAATCCCAGAAACTGGACATACTCCTCAGGCCATCCTGCAACAGAAGTCTGGATTCTCTGGTGACAAGTGAACTTTAGTTTCCCTGTGTCTGACATTGTGGCTGACCCAGTGTCTCAGGGTTCCCCATCTGTTTTTGTAGACACGGACATGCAAATGAGCCATGTGGCAATATGGCCGTCAAGCCCCAAATCCCCTCCCATCCCTGCAAAAGCAGAGCTACGACAGTGACCTAGAGCTGTGGTAGCTGGGAACAGCTGCATGCCATGCGGAGGGGAGTCCCCTGCCGCACGGGCAGCAGCTCTGGATTCGGGATGGCTGTAGCCCGTGGAACGTGGGAGGGAATGTGCACCACTTCTTTCAGAATCCCCCAGTGCCCATCCTTCATCCCGGTCCCAGAGCAAAGTCCGAGTGCGGGAGAGCCACGCCCAGAACAAGGTCACAGCTGCCCCAGGAGAGGTGGACAGCAGGAATGAGGACCTTGTTGTGTGAGCTGCTGAGAGCTGGCGGTTGTGTGTCTCTACAGAATTACTGTGTCATCCCAGTACCTATGGGTTATAGGGAGCCCCGGGGATAGGAAAAATCACAGGCTGTAGGAAACGGCAGGGCTCAGTCACCCCTCGACTGCACCAGTCATGGCCGGCTCCCAGCTCCCGCTCCTGCTGCGGTGGTCCCTGCGAGCACATTCACGCTGCGGGTGCCTCTTCTCCTCCCAACTCAGGCTCACCCAACCTCCTCTTAGTTTCTGATCCCGGGTGGAAGCCAGACTGACCTTTCCCCCCAGCGGCTTTGTTCTTAGCTCTGGACCCATAGAGAATGCAAGAACTCTCAGTGTAATTGTAACTCTCTGGAGGCACAAAGAACTTGCCAGAACACCGTGTTAAGAGACCTGGCCAAGCTTTAGCCTGGCTTCTACCTGCACGAAATTGTGCCCCTAAAGGTGTCTCCAAGCTGGGTCAATGCTGCTAAACCACTAAATCTATGTTGTCCCAACCCACATCGCCAAACCATGCTCAGTGAATCTTTACTTAGCTGCCTTCTGTGATTTTCCATTTCCCCATTGCCCTGTCAGTCTCTCCTTGTTCGCTCTTCTACTTCCCATGGCCTCCTCTTCTCTCCCCTCTCTGTTCTCCCTTTAGAAACCCCAGCTCCCCTGTCTTAGATGGAGTTGAGCTCAGTTTAGCCTGGGGTCTTGTCCCCCTCCTGCAGTAGTCTGAACAAAGTCTGTCTCATCACCTTCGACAAGGGCCCAGTGTGCTGCTTCTCCTTGACACCAGGAACCCCAGTGTCAGGGAAGCAGGAACCTTTCATCTCTGGGAATGCCACACTGGGATGTTTCCATTTCTTCCCTCAAAGTATCTTCTTTCCATCAAAGGATACCACTGCCCCCCTGCCTGCCTTTGCATGCAGTCTGCTCTGCTCTGGGGGTGGAGGTGGGGTCCTTTCTCCCATGTTCTGCCCAAGGGACTCTCAGGATGTGCAGCTCTAAGCCAGCCCTGGGCTGGAACCCTCATCCTGGGGAAGGAACAGCCAAGCGGAGAATTAGCACTTGACACCTGGCGAGCAGGGAAAACGAAGGAGGTGTGGGTATTCCAGGTACAAGCACCAGCTGGAGAAAAGGTCTGGAAGCAAGAAAAAAAAGCATGCAAGCAGTAAAATGTTAAGACATTTTAAGACAGGCCAAGCAGGAGATGAAACTACGGAGATGAGCACGACCAGAGCCACGGGAAGGTTGTGAGCTGGATCAGTTAGATGCGCGTTTTAGAAAGATTGCTGCCTTCGTCACGGGATGGCCAGGAGAAGGGATGGTGGAGAAAAAAAATCCATCTTATTGAGTTCTCACTACCCAGCATTTAGCACAGTGAGTGGCTTGTGGCACTCAACGTATACGGCTATTCCCTAATTCATTAACAAATGACTAAATGCTAACATTTACCAAAGGGCTACTCTGTGGCTCATACTCAGCTAGGTGTTGGAGAAACATGCCTGATTTTATCTTCAAGACAAGCTGATGGGAGAGACACTGTACTTACCCTCATTCTACTGGAGGTCGGTCAGTGGGAAGCTAATGCTTCGTCTGGTTCCATAATTCATTCATGGTTGCAGAGCAAGAAAGTGGTAAAGCCGGCATCTGACCCCAGGGGTCTGCATTCCTAACTACTGGGCCCAGTGATCCCCAAGCTCCCCGAAGATAAAAACCCTCCAAGACACTCCTGAAACCTACAGATCACTGGGGGTTTCTCAGCTGGGCTCCCGACATCTGCTACTTTTTATAAGTCTGTTCATTCTGACAGGAGGCCCAGGTGATGCTTATCCACAGGGAACTTCGGAAAACAGGGAGGGAGTAATGAATCCTTGTTGAACCAACCCAGAAGGTGACAAAAATGCCTGGTGAGAAGCAATAGTGCTGATTGGCATGAAGAGGGGGAGCAGAGCTGGGAGGCGTGCCAGTCCTGGCAGAGGAGGAGGAGCATGCCAGGGACCCCTAGATGTCAGGCCCCTCCTCCCATGATCTAAGCAGCAGGTAAGACCAAAAGAGGCAGAGAAGAGTCCTCGGTCACCCCCAAGCCATCACTGAAAACACCCCAACCTTGCAGGAAGACCTGGGCAGCGCCCAGTAGTGAGGAGTGCTCCTGGGACCCTTCTCTGGGGCACAGGCCCTGTGTGAGCCGAGTCGGTCTGCTGAGGAGATGGGCTCCCGAGTCCTTCCAGGCACAGTGGAGCTCACTGCCTGGGACGCTTTCTTCCTGGGTGACCTGACCTTCTCCTTAAAGCAGCCCCGCCCATCCCCCGGTGCCACCTCTGGGCTCCCAGGGTTTGGTTGGTGTTCATCCTGTCCCCCTTTGCTTTGTTTTTCTCTTCATCCATGTCTGGGTTCCCTAGGCTCCCCACTCTTGATTTCATCCCCCATGTCCGGCCACATTCCTGACCTCTCACCTTGACAACTGACTGGAGTTTTCTCTGTCTGAACTGCATCATCTATAAGGACTCCGGCTCAGACACCACACTCAAGTCTCTCTCCTTCCTGTGGAGCTCACCTCCTGCGTCCTGCCCCCCCTCCCCACTGGTGCCCGTGGACCTGCTAGGCCCTCAAAGACAGAGGCCCCACTGGGAAAGGATCCATTTGCCGCTAACCCAGGGCCGGTCTTCCTTCCTTCCTTCCTTCCTTCCTTCCTTCCTTCCTTCCTTCCTTCCTTCCTTCCTTCCTTCCTTCCTTCAAGATTTTATTTATTTATTTATTTGAGAGAGAGAGAGCAAGCATGAGCAGGGGAGAGGCAGAGGGAAAGGGAAAGAATCTCAAGCTAACGCCCCACTGAGTGGGAGCCTGATGTGGGGCTCTATCTCACGACCCTGAGATCATGACCTGAGCCACCCAGGTGCCCCCCAGGGCCTTTTTTAAAGGACATGGCCCGTGTGAGAACTATTTTGGTGGGGGCACAAGTGAATGTAATTGGAATATACTTTGCCTAAATCAAAGCTTTTTTACATTTGATGTGCAAACAAATTACCTGAGGAGCTTGTTAAAATGTAGATTCCTGCCCGTGAAGGGAATGGGCAGATGGTGGACAGTCTGTACTGCGAACACACTCTCAGATGATCTCAGGCTGCTGGCCCACGGCCCTCATTCTGAGTGGAGAGGCAGCACGGATTCTCAGGCAAACTCAGCAGACAGAGGCCATGTCCCCCGGAAGCCCGCCCTGACCTCCCGCCCCGGCTCGCCTGAGCTGGGCATCCTTCTGCAGCTGTGTGCTCTGCCTACCATCTCCATGGTAATTACTACCCACCCAGCAACAACCAACAGCTCTCTGAAGGCAAGAACGGATCTTCTGGCTCTCCCTTCCCAGGCCCTGGCACATTGCATATTAGCATTTGTTGCTTGAATGAAAGAATGAATACAATATGTCTAGGTAGATAAAGTTAAGAGAGCCCGGACCAGCTGACTCTCTTGGCCGTCCGAGGGAGCTCAGGTAACTGTGGTCAAGAGAGGAGCTGGTAGGACACGTGGCAAAGGAGGCAATCTGTCCACATCCTTTTCTCCCCCTCCTCCCCCTCCTCTTCCTCCTCCTCCTCCTCCCATTGTCTCTGGAGGAACACATCTCTGCCTGTAAGATGCTGGTTGGGTAAAAGGGATGACGGTCAGGCAAGGTCTCTTGACTTCCCTGGGAGAGTGAACAGAAATGTAACAAGCTCACAGATCACACCTTCTTGTCCAACTGTTCCCACCAGATTGGCTTCTCGTTTTGAAAGATTGCCCAAGCAGGCGGCACAGGACGGAGACATCTCAGTGCTGTAGTGCAAACAACTTCCATCGTAATCCTACGTCCTCCGGTAACACTTGTCTCTTCGCACATCTCTCAGGGAGCCCTTTTCCCTTCTCCCTGTTTCACAGAACAAATCTGCACAGACCTGTGAGGTTTTCTCCAGTCCAAGGTGAAATGAGGAAAATCATCTGGGAGCTCTCTCTTGTTACATTGTATGTGAATCTTCCCTTCTTTCAAATCCTGTCCTTCAGAGCATTTGTCCAAATCATTAGTCATAGATTTATGCGGATGGCTCCCGACGAGCTGGTATTTTCCACGAGGAAAGAACTGTGTTTGTTTGGTTCACCTCTGGATGTCCAGCATGAAGGATGATTATCAAAATATGGCACGGCTGGTATGGCAAAGTGGGTCCTTGCCAATCAGAGTGGAGGAGGGTCTGTTCATTATACTAGCAGGTTCCAGTGGACGATCAGCCCTGCCCAAATCCAAACACAGTGCCTGATGTGGGCTAAATTCTCCCCCAGCATTTTGGAATGAATACATGAATGTAGTATGTTTTTCACAAAGCTAAGTTTAGTCAATTTAAAGAACTGAGCTTTATTCTAAGAGTATGTTCTTCTCACTTTCTGATATGGGAAATTAGAATACTCTTTCTAAAAGAAATTAGAATGGTAGTAGATAGTAGAGTTTGTGTGGTTTTCATTTAATGTGTTATTTAGTAAACTTTTTAAACAATTGGCAAACCTTGCCAGACCCCAAATTATTGTGAAACATTGAAAGTTTAACAAATCCAGGGTTTAGGGAAACTCTGCCCTCTTCTATCTCTGTATTATTTTTGTTGCTATTATTAGGGTATAATTCACATACCATAAAATTCATCCCTTTAAAATGTACAGTTCAGTGGGTTTTAGCACATTCATGGAATTATGCACCCATCACTGCTATCTGACTCTAGAATATTGTCACCACTACAAGAAACTCACCACCTGAGTGAGCAGTCAGTTCCTTTTTTCCCTCCTTCCTCCCCTGATAATCACTAATTTGCTTTGTAGCTCTACAAATTTACCTATGCTGACCATTTTGTATAAATGGAATCACAAAACATGTGGTCTTTTGTGTCTGGCTTCTTTCAATTAGCATAATGTTTTCAAGGTGCATCTACACTGTATCATTCTTCATTCCTTTCTGTGGCTAAATATTATTCCTTTGTATGGATATACTACATTTGTCTATCTATTAGCCAGTTGGGTTGTTTCTACTCTTTGGCAATTTATGAACAACACTGCTGTGAACATTCATATCCAAATTTTTGTTTGAACATTTGTCTTAATTCTTTTGAGTATATGCCCAAGAGTAGAATGGCTGGGTCTTATGGTAAGTCTATGTTTGACTACAGGAAGAATTGCAAAGTGTTTTACAAAGTGGATGCACCATTTTACTTTCCCATGAGCAGCATATGAGTGTTCCAATTTCTCTATTTCTACATGCTGAACACTTGCTATTGTCTGTGTATTACAGCCATCTGCCTTAGTTCAGTCTGCTATAACAAAAACAGGTAGACTGGGGATCTTAAACAACAAACATTTGTTTCTCATAGTTCTAGTTGCTGCAAAGTCCAAGATCAAGATATTAAATCTGATAAGGGTTCTCTTTCTAGTTTGCAGATAGCTGTTTTCTTGATGTTCCCTTGCATGGAAAAGAGAGAGATCATCTCTTCCATGTCTCTTCTGATTAGGACACTAATTCTTCTAAACTCCACCCTCATAATTAACCTAATTGCCTCCCAAAGCCCCACCTCATAACAGCATCACACTGGGGATGGGGTTTCAACCTATCAATTTAGGGGGGACATAAGCATTCAGTCCATAATACCATGCTAGAGGGTATAAAGTGAAATTCCACTGTGATTTTGATTTGCATTTCCCTAGTGGCTAATGATGTGAAGCATTGTTTCCTATGTTTATCGGCCATTTGTATATCTTCTTTGCAGAAAGTCCATTTAAATCCTTTGTCCATTTTAAAAAATAAGTATTTATCATGTTACTGAGTTGTAAGAGTTCTTTATGTATTCTGAATACTAGGCCCTTAACAGATACATAATTTGCAATTTTTTTTCCTTTCTGTGGGCTGTTTTTTAATTTCCTTGATATTGCACAAGTTCTTTGTACAAGTTTTTAATTTTAATGAAGTCTCATATTTCTATTTTTTTCTTTTTTCACTATGCGTTTGGTGGTATATCTAAGAAACCATTGCTTAATCCAAGATTGCAAAGATTTACATCAAGGTTTTCCACTAAAGGCTTTATAGTTTCATCTTTTATGATTTGATCTAAGATTCATTCAGTCTATGATTCATCCTGAGTTGATTTTTATATTGTGTGAGGTAGGGGTCCAAGTTCATTCTTTTGTATGTGGGTATTTAGTTGTCTAAGCACCATTTTTTTTTTTTTTTTTTGAAAAGACTATTCTTTCTCCAACTGAATTGCCTTGACATTCTTGTTACAAATCAGTTAACCATAAATGTATGGACTTATTTTTGGATTTTCAGTTCTATTTCATTGATCTATATGTCTATCCTTATGGTAGTACCACACTGCCTTAATTACCTATAGATTTCTATTGAGTTTTGAAGTCAGGAAGTGTAAGTCCTTCATCTTTGTTCATTTCCCATCTTAGATTACTTTGGCTATTCTGGGAATTTTGCATTTCCTTGGGAATTTTAGGATCAGCTCATCAATTTCTGCCATGCACTATTTCACTGAGGCTTTGCCACATTCTCAATGTCTCTGGATGGAGTTGACAACTCAGGTCAGGACCTGGAGGGAATGCACGACAGGGCCTGACCAGAACCCTCGGTTTGTTCCAGGACAAGCTCTTGCTCTGGCAAAACTACTCAGAGGAGCCTGAGTGCATGGGGCTCCACTCTGATAATGTGAGGTTCCTCACCTTGAATTCTGCTTGTTACAGAGCTGCTGGTCCCCAGATTCCCAGAAAACCTGCCCTTCCTATTCCCTCTGTCCAAGGAGAAATGCCAGCGCTAAAGGATCTCACTACCAAAGGTACCCACAGTGTTCTGTGCAATTTCCCAGACCGCTAGCGTATTTTTGACGGGATTATTCTAAACTTAAACTCTTACTGGACTTAAACTCATGACTCTGCAATCACAGCCTAGATCTTCAACTCTGACAACCTCCTCTCCCTATCCCCCAAAGACAGGTGAGTCTGTGCTCCGCCAACCTGCAGACATCACCTCCCCACCACACCCTTCAAGCTGCCAGCTTGCCCTTGACTTGGCCAGAGTTAAAGAAACCAAACCCACATCTAGCTTCTCAGTTAGTGTCTGGACCAGCCATAGTCTACTCTTCTTCCCCATCAAAGGGTCACAGGTGATTGTTCTTTAGGGGCAGCCTGGAGCAAGGGGCAGTGGAAGAGGGGAGAGAGTGGTGGGTGCATCTGGAAAGAAGCCTCAAGAGAGAGCTAAGGAGAACTTAGCAGGTATGGAATCTGAAAAAGTGTAGAAAGAGTGCAGAAAGTGCTCCATAACTCGCAGGAGACATTCCTTAACCAATTTGAGCCATGGACTCTGCTCGGAAATGTAGGAATGTGGACTGTTTTGCCCTCATGGATCATCCAACATTAAAACATAGAGGAGTATCCACCTTTTAAAAACTTAGTACAAGTCATTCCTACATTCTATTGTAGTGTGCTGCAGAGAAAAAGTTCAGATGCTATTACAGCATACACGACAGACATTGTAGTCTGGGTGGCCCAATGGATGTTCCCACCTGTACCCACCCACCCCCCAGCCTCGGCCTCACTACCACTTTTCCTCACCACCTTCCATTGTGGAGGCTGGAGAGCCACATACTTTCCCAGCCTCTCTTGTAGCGAGGAGTGACAATGAGATGTCGTGCCATCAACGATGCAAACGGGAGACTGCTGCACACTTCTGAGAGCACTTCGCTTTCCTAATGAAGAGGACATCACCATTTGGAATGGTGATTCTTCTGCTCCCTTTTTATTGTCTTAAACATGGTGTGATGCCTGCATCAGCTACTTTGCAACCACCAAGTGACAAGCATGAAAATGAACAGACTAATGATAAAATGGAAAAGTAAGAGAGCCTGGAGTTTCTGGTGGACTCCTTGAACAACCAAGGTCCTGCCCACATTAGCAAACACTTACCTCCAGAGTTTTTGAACTGCTCTACAACTCCTAGAGGGAGGGGTCATAGATAGTGTCATCTGTGTGTCCCCCATTGCTCTGTGCAGCTCCCAACACATGGCAGAGATTCCGTGAAAGCATGGTGCACTGGCCAGCAACTCCTTGTATCTCATACGGTCCCCAGTACTTAATTTAAACAAGACTGCCTGGCTTGCCCCGTGAAAGACTCAGAGGTGAAGACCTGCACAAAGTATCAGGAGATTACTGGCAGAGCTAGAAACAAAAGTTTTTCATTAGCCATGATTGTCTTTCTAAGGTGGGGTCCTTCTCTGGGCTCTGGTAAACAGCCTTTACTTTTTACTGTAGAGCCGCATCCTCCCAAGGTCCCAAGGTGCTTTACTTCCTTCCAGAGCACAAGTCATTTGCAGGGAAGGGAGGAGATGATAAATTCACAGAACATCAGTGTTCAAAGACATTCTAAACCTCCCAACTTGGGAGTATAAATTGGTGCAACCAACTTTGAAGAGCCATTTGGCAATTGCTAATAAAGCATATGCATAAGCAATTCTCAGCTATCCACTCATAGGTATACCCTTCAGAGAAACACTTTGATGTGGGCATAGAAGACAGGCACATAGAAGTTCATTGTCATGGAAAGCACATTAGAAGAAAGCAAACACATTGGAAACTCCCTAGCTGTCCTTCCAAAAGGGACTGTATTGGTGACTTATGGTCTCGTGGTGCAATGGGATACCACACAGAAGATAAAACAAATGTACTGATACGCAAGGGGGGATGCAGGTATATCTCAAAGCATACCGCTGAGAGAAAAAAGCAAGTTACAGAAAGACAAAAGAGACTGGATCGCTGCTTCAGCCAGGTCAGGCTGCCATAATAAAATACCATAGACTGGGCGGCAAAAACAACACAATGCTTTCTCACAGTTCTGGAGGCTGGAAGTCTGAGATCAGGGACCAAGATGGTCACTATGTTCTCACATGGCCTTTCCTGGGGCTGAAATCCCATCAGACCAAGGCCCCTCCCCATGACCTAATCACCTCCCAAAGGCCCCACAGCCAAATACCATCACACTGGGGGCTAACATTTCACTACATGAATTTTGGAGAGACACAAATAATCAGTCTATAACAACTGCTAGTTCCTGCCCCCCACTTGGCAAACAGAAGGACTCAGCCTTTCGGGGGGTCATAAGCTTGCCTGTAGCCACCCATAGATAATAGAGCAAGCCTCCCTACCCCCAGCCCCGGGGTGGGGGTAGCCATACCACATTGGTCTTCTCCATACCATATTGTTCTTCACCAGCTATACCCATTTCTTCCTGCCGCCATCATGTTACTTACGAGAATGTGTGTTATCATTACTTTCTTCCATAATGCTGCCCACTATTCTTTCCCTCCCCACCCCACTTGCCTGGGATTCAACTGGGACATTTGTACTCTGCACCCTTTCCTACCTTTGAGAAGGAATTTTTCTTGGTCTGTTTGGTGTGCCTGTGAGTCCCTCTGCATTCTGCCAGGAGCTGCTAACACATGTATTTAGCTAGTCTACAGATGTTTGTTGAGTGCCAATATGCCTCACATTATATCAGCACTGGGGAACTAAAAAATAAGTTGTTTCAGCTCTAAAGAGTTTATGTGCTATGTGCTATGTGCTGGACACTGTATCTAAGTGTTTTACTGAAATGGATATATTTAATCCTCATAACATTATCAGTCCCATTTCACAGATAAAAATACTGAGATAAAGAGGCTTAGTTCAACTCCCCAAGGTCATACTGCTAGCAAGTGGCAGAGCCAGCATTTGATTTTAAGGAATTTGGCTCCAAAGTCAAATAAGGATAAAATACCCCCAGGTATGTAAGCAGACGAAGACTGGGCACTGTGCTGAGCTGTAAGACCCGATTCTCTGGAGGCTGTGGGAACCCAGAGGAAGAAATATTCTTGGAAGGCTGCCTTAAGAAAAAGACATTGGAGCTAGGTCATGAAAAGGGCCAGAATTCATCCAGGTGAAATTGGACAGATGTTGTCCAGACAAAGGGGAAAGCACATGCAAGGACCTAGGGTATGTGAGGGAGTCAATGCATTCAGGGTACTATGAGATATTTGATGAGGCACAGTAAGGACTGAGAGAGAGAAGATGCAATCTATCCATTTCAAAATCCTTGCTCTATTTTTTTTTTTTTTATGAGGTAGCACAATATAGTTTCGTCACTCTAAGTGCCCACGTTTTAGACTCAAAGAATGTTTGTGCTTAAATCTCAGCTCCAAAACTTCTTAGCTTTGGATCTCATGGCATCTCGTTTCCTCACCTATAACATGGGGATAAAGAAGCTCTTGCCTCAGAGTTGGGGTAATAATTAAATGAATTAATATGGGGCTCTTAGAATGAAGCAGTCTTTGTCATTCTCATCACCACCATCGTTTGGCTCATTTATTTGTTTGGCATACTTGTCATGTCCCAGGGTCATGTGATGCAAGATGGAGTCGTGGGGGCAAGTCCTGAAGCTCATGTTTCCAGCTCTTCCCACTCAAAAGTAAACCCAAGGCTAGTGAGGGGAGGGACGCACTTTCAGCCTGTCACTTGGAGTAATGCAAAACGGCCCCACATGTCCCTTTCTGATGACAGCAAGCAAGGCCACTGCTGAAAGACAAGGACTTCTATTAACAAGGAGCACAAAGGAGCTGGGCATATTAACGTTTGACTTTGCGGAAGGAGAGACAAGGGCGCGGAGTGGGACTCGGAGGCAGATATGGCTCAGTGGAGAGCGGCTCCGCAGGGGACTCCCACAGCAGGTGACCCTGGAGCCTGCAGGAAGGACCCAAGTAGTAATAATCTCAGCACTATCAGCATTGCTATTTTTAACAACCAGGTCCCAACTTACATTTCTAGGATGTTTTACTACGTTCATTAGTTTCTTTAAAGCTCATCCTACCCTTGTGAGTGAGTAGAAGCTGGGCTTATTTCTATCTTGATTTGTAAGCTGAGGACCAGTTACATGACCTACTAAGAGGCAGGGCTAGAATCATAATCTGGACTCCAACCGTCAGGTAGAGATCTTTTTACTATAAATATATCCCTGTCGCATGGTTGTTCTTGAAGTATAGATAAGAACCAGACTTGTTCCTGTTCCACTTAAGGAGACTTCACAGTCCAGACTTCTATAGCCCGAGCACTCTCTACTAGGGGAGCTGTAGTTTCCCAGAATTTGGAATTTGATGTATCAGTGAAATTTTGGAGAATATTTTGAAGACAGACATAGGGAGGCCAATTTTGTGTTTTGTAAATTGAGAACATTAAAAAAAAAGGTAAAAAAACTCCTCCATACAATATCAGAGAGAGAGGATATTTCAGCATTCCCTCAAAAGCCCCCCAAAGTAGAAGGAACTTAATATCAGATGAAGGGCATTCTCTGAGAAACATACAAGGGGAGGGCCTTAGAAAAATGCACAACCCATTCAGGACAGCTGTGAATGACTGTACAGGTTGTACACTGCACAACTTCAGGGTTGGGATTACCATTCACAAGAACTATCCTGATGTGGCCCTTTTTTCTCATTTCCCTAGAAACCAGCATAAATTTTTGTAGGAGGTAAAATGGAAGATAAGAGTCCCTTCTAGCATGTCATTTCTGTAATTCTCAATGTTCCAAAAAGACATATAAACACTGTCTGGTCCACATACTTCAAGGTGTGCTTTGAGAATCAAAAGGAATCTACCAAGTGTTCTCAGGGACCGCTTAAGCTACACAGAACAATGTTTTAATTCCCTTTTATGTAGTAACCTTCCATGCAAACATTTCTCAAAGGAAATGTTTTTCAGGGAACAAAAGTTGGGAAGCCTCTGGTCTTTTCCATGCACCTAATTTTACAGAGTAAAAAAAATTTTTTAAATTAAAAAGTAAAACAATGTCCCTGAGACGTCCTGTGACTTCTCAAAGAACACGAGGTCTGTTAATGGTAAACCTGTTTGGCAAGTGGCTGGAAAGATGGGGACCATCTTTGGGCACTGGGAGCCGACAGCTCCCTACACCCATCTCAACTCCACAGACACTCAGCACTGAGGGAGTCTACATGTACTCCTGGATGCCTCTTTACACATTTTTTCGAGTTAAAAAAAAATCAGGGGTGCCTGGGTGGCTCAGTGAGTTAAAGCCTCTGCCTTCAGCTCAGGTCGTGATCTCAGGGTCCTGGGATCGAGCCCCGCATCGGGCTCTCTGCTCAGCGGGAAGCCTGTTCCCCCCCCCTCTCTCTCTGCCTGCCTCTCTGCCTACTTGTGCTCTCTCTTGCTCTCTCTCTCTCTCTCTGTCAAACGAATAAAATAAAAAAAAAAAAATCATTTTGACCCCCAAAATAGGCCCTGTTTAGACTCAGCCTTAAGTTCAAGTCACAAACATTTATCTACTCCTTACTCTGTAGCAGGCCCTCTGCTGGGTAGTAGAACCTCATTCACTTAGAGTTTCCAGGTAATCGGAGATGGACTTGTTCCCAGGATTATCTCTTGAATCCTTAGGCGAAGTTCCCTGGAGTCCTATGTTACCGTAGCATTGAAGGCTCATGTAATGACCTCCCTGTATGTAAGACCTTTCCGCTGTAACTTGTGGCTCCCTCCCCTTCTCAAGATGGGCACATCCATGTGACTGACTCTGCCCCTTAGGATGTTGGAAAACTTTCTGTAAGCAAAGGCTCGTTCTGCTGACAGCTGGCTTTCTAGAGGGATGTGAGAAAAATGAGGAGGGTTGGATCATTTTATCTGAGGACCTTCTAGATCGGGGTTGCACGGGCCAAGTAATTGTTTGGAACATAGCATACTACAAGATGATTGTTGTTTACCCGAAACTCAAATATAAGTGAGTGGCCTGTAGTTTTATTTGCTAACTACTCTATCCTACTGACTACTCTATCCTAACTCAACAGCTTCCTGAGGATGTGTGAGTTGACTGCAGGCATGTGAGTGAGCCCAGCCAAGGTGAGCTGGATGAACAGAACTGCCAAGCTGACCCACAGGCTCATGAGAGACATAATGTCTGTTGTTTTAAGCCACAGAGTTGTGGGGCGGGGTGGGGTTATTTTGCAGCGGTAGGATGGATACATCCACATAGCACCTTAGAAAAAGCCCTCCTTTGATACAATCAGCTGAAACACAAGAGAACTATCAAAAAATCCTGTTTGGGCAGAAACAAAACCTGCCCTATAAACAGCTTCTCGATAATTGTGGATTTTCTGAAAATCTTATGGTCTACTGTGGTTTGTGTTACCGTTGTTAGCACACCGAGGTGTGTGATCAACGGGAGGTGCATTAATAGTGCCCATGTCTTGTGGGTTCATATGAATTTGTGTGTGAGCTCCCATATATACACATCTCCAGATCTTGAGAGATGCTGGCTGTTTATGTGAGTGGTCAGTATTGGTCTCTGAGATACACTTTTGACAGCTGAATGCCATGACAGAAAAGGTAGGGCTGTGCTTTAGACCTTGATGGTTTCTCAAACCTGGGGCAGGAAGGGCTGATTCAATAAGAGAGGCTCCCAGGTAACTTCAGACAAAATGAAGTCACCATGATCTGGCCTGTCCGCCTTTTGTCTTTCTTCTTGTTTGCCTTTTTTCTTAGTATCGCAAGAAACATGAGTACATTTCCATTGGGAAAATTTCCAGTAATACTAAAATACATAGCAAAGGGCAAGAAAGTCCCTCATACCCTGTCTGCTCCCCGATGGGACAGATTTAACCTAGCATTGCATGTGTTCGTTGTCCTTCTCCTAGCCCTCAAAGACACAGGAGATAACAACATAATCGTGGTTCTGCAAATTGCTGTTTTCTCTTAAAAAAAGTCTTAGCCCTAGTTCTGTGCAATGCCTGACTCTGTTCTCACAGATGCAGAGTTTTCTCCCCACCCAGGCCATGGATTGTAGAGCGACTTCCCTTTTAATGGGCAGTTAGGTCATTTCTGCTTTTCAATATTAAAAATAAATTTTAAGTTAATATCCTAGAATTCATGCACTTGTGCCCAAGAATGATTCTCTATTTAGAATGTTTTCAGAGAAGCAGAACTTGAACCAAGGGTACATTTTAGAGTTTGATGGCTATTGTCAAATTTCCTTCTAAAAAGTATTAACCAATTCATCCCCCATCAAAGGTGCCTGAAAGTGCATATCTCCATACATCTTCCCAGCCCAAGATTATCAATCTTTAATCTTTGCCAAACCGAGAGGTGAAAAATGCTAATTTACTTCCATTTGAGTATCTTTAGTAATTAGAGAAGTTGAGTATTTTTCCATGTGTTTCTTGGCTGTATGTGTTTCTTTTATGCCTCTGCCTATTTTTCTATTGTACTTCTTGGTTTTCTAAATGATTAAAGAAAAGATTTTTCTATATTCTGAATGTTCATGAAAATATGTATAATAATCTATTCCAGCAATTTAATTTTCTTCAGCTTTATTCGTTGTGAAATTTGCCAAATATGTTATCTTTTTTACTTTTTTATTTTTTAAAAACAATTTTAAATTTAGAATAGTTTTAGATTTACAAAAAATTGTGAAGATAATACAGAAAGTTCCCATATACCCTACATTCAATTTCCCAAATACCAATGTGTTATATTAGTAATAGTACATTTGTTGCAATCAAACCAGTGCTGTTACATACATTATCATTAACTGGAGTCTGTGCTTTATTTAGATTTCCTTAGTGTTTTGTTTTGTTTTTTTTTGGTAAGTGTATCAGTAATAATTTTATTTGTGTGTGTGTTTATTTTTTTAAGTTTTTATTTTAATTCTAGTTAATTAACGTATGGTGCTATATTAGTTTCAGGTGTATGATATAGTGATTCAACAACTCTATATATCACTCAGTACTCATCATGGGCAAGTGCATTCCTTAATCTCCATTGACTATTTAACCCATCCCCCCACCAACCATTGCCTGTTGTCTATAGTTAAGAATCTGTTTCTCGAATTGTCTCTCTGTCTCATTTTTTCCTCTACTTGTTTGTTTCTTAAATTCCACATGTGAGTGAAATCATATTGTACTTGTCTTTCTCTGAGTGACTTATTTCACTTATCATAATATTCCTAGCTCCATCCATGTCATTGAAAATGGCAAGAATTCATTCTTTTTGATGGCTAATATTCCGTTGTGTATATATCCCACATCTTTATCCATTCATCTGTTGATGGACACTTGAGCTGCTTCTATAATTTCACTATTGTAAATAATGTTGCTATAAACATAGGGGTGCATGTATCATTTTGAATTAGTGTTCCTGTATTCTTTGACTAAAGACCCAGTAGTGTGATTGCTGGATCATTAGGTAGTTCTATTTCGAGGACCCTCCACACTGTTTTCCATAGTGGCTGCATGAGTTTGCATTCCCACCAACAGTGCGTGAGAATTCCTTGTGCTCCACATCTTTGCCAAGTCCTGTTGTTTCTTGTGTTGTTGATTTTAGCCATTCTGACAAGTGTGAGGTGATATTGCATTGTAGCTTTGATTTGCATTGCCCTGATGATGAGTGATGTTAAGCATCTTTTCATGTGTCTGTCGGCCATCTGTATGTCTTCATGGGAGAAATGTCTGTTCATATCTTCTGCCTGTTTTTTGATTGGGTTATTTGTTTTTTGGGTGTTGAGTTTTATAAGTTCTTTATATAGTTTAGATACTAACCCTTTATCAAATATGTCATTTGCAAATATTTTCTCCCATTCAATAGGTTGCCTTTTAGCTTTGCTGATTGTTTCCTTCATTATGAAGAAGATTTTCATTTTAATGATGTCCCAAAGGTTTATTTTTGCCTTTGTGTTCCTTACCTCAGGAGGCATATGTAGAAAGAAGTTGGTTGCTATGGCCTATATCAAAGAAGTTATTGTCAGTATTCTCCTCTAGGATTTTATGATTTCAGGTCTCACATTTAGGTCTTTCATTCATTTTGAATTTATTTTTGTGTATGGTATATTGAAGTGGTCTAGTTCCATTCCTTTGCATGTTGCTGTCCAGTTTTCCCCATACCATTTGTTGAAGAGACTGTCTTTTTCTCATTGGATATGCCTTCCTGCTTTGTCAAAGATTAATTGACCATATAATTGTGGTTTTGACCTAATGAAATTTTTCTCTTCCAGGGTCCCACCCAGGATACCACATTACAGTGAGTCATCATGGTCTCCTTAGTCTCCTCTCGGCTGTGACAGCTTCTTGGATGTTCCTTGTTTTTAATGACCATGACAGTTTTGATGAATACTGATCAGGTATTTTGTAGGATGTCCTTTAACTAAAATTTGTTTGATATTTTTCCCATGATTAGATTTTGGTTATGGGTTTTTTGAAAGAAATACTAGAGAGGAAAATTGCCATTTTTATCCTCTTGTATCAATGGTACATACTATCAACATGACATTTTTAATGTTAACTTTGATCTTCTGGCTGAGATAGTGTTTGTCAGGTTTCCCCACTGTGAAGTCACTCTTTTCCTCACCGTTCCATATTCTACTTTTAAGAAGAAAGTCACTTAAAGAGTGAGGCACTGTGCTCTACTTCCTGGAGGGCAGAGTATCTACATAAATTATTTGGAATTCTTCTGCACTGAAGGATTGTCTATTCTCCCCCACTTATTTATTTATTCAACCATTTATTTATATCAGTATAACTCATGAATATTTATTTTATAATTTGGGTTATAATCCAAGGGTACTTTAGTTTCTTGCTTGAATTGTCCCAGTTTTGGCCATTGGGAGTTCTTTCAGTTGGCTCCTGTGTCCTTTTGATAGATTCTCCTCTATCGTTGTGACATTAAAAAAAAAATACTTTATGGTATTGGAAGGCTTGTCTGGTATGTTTCATGCTCCAGTCTTAGAATCAACTATTTCTAGAAGGAATCTTGGTTCCTTTTGTTGGACAATGGTATTACCAACCAACATTGGGGTGGTAGGTATGCTTGTTGGTACCATCCATTCTTTTGGATTTTAACCACTCTAACAGTTGTGTAGTAATATCTGACTGTTGATTAAATTTGTAATTCTCTAATGGCAAATTATGTCAACTATTTTCCCACACGCTTATTTGCCTCTGCATATCTTCTTTAGTGAAGTGTGTTCAGGTTTTTTGCCCTTTTAAAAAATTGTGGTAAAATATACATAACATAAAATTGACCATTTACCCATTTTTATGTGTATATTCACATTCTTGTGTAACTGTTACCAATAACCATCTCCAAAACCTTTTCCATCTTCCAAAACTAAAACTTTATACCCATTTAACAATAATTCCCCAAATCCCCCCTTCCCACAGCCTCTGATAGCCATCAGTCTACTTTCCATCTCTATGAATTTGACTATTTTAGAAACCTCATGTAAGTGGAACCATAAAATATCCGTTGTTTTATGTCTAGCTTTTTTCACTTAACGTAATGTCTTTAAGGTTAATACATATTGTAACGTGCGTCAGAATTTCCTTCATTTTAAAGGCTGAATAATATTTCATTGTGTGTACATACTAGGTTTTTTTTAATCCATTCATCTATTAATGGGCATTGGGATTGTTTCCACCTTTTGGCTATTGCAGATAATGCTGCTATAAATATGAGTGTATAAATATCTCCTAAGTCTCTGCTTTCAATATTTTGAGGTATACACCTGGAAGTGGAATTGCTGGATCATATGGTAATTCTATGTTTCATATTTTGAGGGGCCGCCATACTGTTTTTCATAGTGGCTGTACCACTTTACATGCCCACCACAGTGCACAGGGGTTCCAAAGGCTCCATATCCTTTCTGATACTTGCTACTTTCCATTTGTTAATAGTACTCCCTAACAGGTGTGAGACGGCATATCATTATGGTTTTGATTTACATTTCTCTAATGATCAATGATGTGGATCATCTCTTTATGTGCTGTTGGCCATTTGTATACCTTCTTTGGAGGAATGTCTACTTCAGTACTTTGCCCATTTTTAAATCAGGTTGTTTGTTCTTTAGAGTTTAAGTTATTTGCTCATTTATTAAGTTGTTTGTCTTTGTATTGTTGAGTTAGGATTTTTTTATGTTTTGTTTACAAGTCCTTTTTAGATATTGTTTTGTATTTTGTTCTAGTCTGTGGCTTGGATTTTCAGACTCTTAACAGTTTCTTCCATAGAGTGAAGTAAATGTGGATTCTCTCCAATACTTTATTCTAAAAGTTTTACAGTTTTTAAATTTACATTTAGTTCTATGATCCATTTTGAGTTCATTTTTATGAAAGATATAAGGCTTGTATTTATGTTATTGTTGTTGTTATTATTATTTTGCATATAAACGTCCAATTTTTCCAGCACCATTTGTAGAAAAAATTATCCCCTCTCCATTTTCCTTGCTTCTTTGTCAAAGATCAGTTAACTATATTTGTACTGGTCCATTTCTGGACTCTATTCTGTTCTGTTGACTAACATGTCTATCCTTTCACCAATACCATGCTGTTTGATTACTGTAGTTTTGGAGTTTGTCTTGAAATTGGATATTGTTAATCTTCCATCTCTGCTCTTTTTCTTCAATATTGCATTGGCTAATTTTGTTCTTTTCCTTTCCATGTAAACTTTAGAATCATTTTGTTGATATCCACAAAATATCTGACTGAGATTTGTATTAGGTTGTATTGATCTACAGAACAAGTTGTAAACAACTGACATCTTAACATTGAGTTAACATGTTAATATTGAGCTTTCCAACCTGCATACATGGACTAGCTCTCCATTTATTTAGATCTTTTTTTATTTCTTTCATCACTGTTCTGTAGTTCTCCACATACAGATCTTGTACGTAAGTTATTCATTTTCTGGTTGCTCCTATAAGTACTAATTTTTTTTAAAGATTTTTATTTATTTATTTGACAGAGAGAGAGAGAGAGAGCACAAGTAGGCAGAGAAGCGGTCAGAGAGAGAGGGGGAAGCAGGCTCCCTGCTGAGCAGAGAGCCTGATGCGGGGCTCAATCCCAGGACCCTGAGATCATGACCTGAGCCGAAGGCAGAGGCTTTAACCTTCTGAGCCACCAAGGCGCCCCAAAATACTAATTTTTTAATTATAGATTCCCATTGCTCAATGTCAGTTTATAGGAAAGCAATTCACTCTTTATATTTATCTGTATCCTGCAACCTTGCTATAATCACTTATTATTTCCAGAATAAGGAATTTTTTTGGTTATTTTTAAGATTTTTAACATCAGGGTTTCCTGGGTGGCTAAGTCAGGTAAGCATCTGCTTTCAACTCAGGTCATGATCCAGGTCTGGGATTGAGCCCTGTGCCTGGCTCCCTGCTCAGCGGGGAGTCAGCTTCTCCCTCTCCCTCTGCCCCCCACCCCACTTGTGCTCTCTCTCTCTTTCACAAATAAATAAACAAATAAAATATTTTTTAAAAAAGGATTTTCTACATCAACAAACATATCATCTGTGAACAAAGTCAGTTTTATTTCTTCCTTCTCAATCTGTATACCTTTTACTTTCTTTTCTTCCTGTCTGTTGTTTGTCTTATTGCACTAGCCAGGACTTCCAGTGTGATGCTGAATAGGAATGGTAAGATAGGCCATCTTTCCTTGTTCCTGATCTGAAGAAAAAGCACCTAGTTTTACACTATGAAGTAGGATGTTAGCTGTAGGGTATTTTGCAGCTGCTCACTATCAAGTTGAGGAAGTTCCCTTTTATTCCTAGACTGTGAGAGTTTTTATCATGAATGGGTATTGTCAAAAGCTTTTTCTGCATAAATTAACATGGTCATATAGGCTTGCGTCTGTAACCTGTTGATATGGTGGTTTACATGGATTGTTTTTGAAATGTAAAACCAACCTTGTATCTCCGAAAGAAATCCCACTTGGTCATGGTGTATAATTCTGTTGATACATGATTGGATTCGATTTGCTAATAGGTTGTTGAAGATTTTTTACATCTATGTTCATGGGAGATATTGAGCCATAACTTCCTTTTGTTGTAATTTCTTAAACTACTTTTGGTGTTAGGATAATTTCGGCCTCATTGAATGAATTATGAATGTTTTCTCTTATTCTATTTTCTGAAAGAGGTTATGGACAACTGCTATCATTTGTTCCTTAAATGTTTGTAGAAGTCATAAGTGAAACCAGCGAAATAAAGTATCTCACACTTTACATACTACATATGTAAATACATATGTAGTAAATACATACTACAATACTGTAGTATTCTCACTACATCAAACATTTTTTTATAAGTTTGATTCTCAATTTGATTTACTTCAAAATACTTTTAAATTCCCCTTCAGATTAGAGAAGAACTCAAAGTGAAGGCATTATGGGTCAAGGACACAGCAATGAGGACTGAGAGAACGTGCCAAGTTTGCAGAATGAAGATTAATTTTGTATGACAGTTACAGACTATAAGAGTAGGACTCAAGACAGAAAAGACAAGAGGTAAGAAGTCAGATCATGAATACCCTCACATGTCATGCTAAAGTGTTCAGATTTTATCTTAGAAGTAGTGGAGGATAAAACACCCTACTAC
This sequence comes from Potos flavus, assembly GCA_028534135.1. Classification (NCBI taxonomy): domain Eukaryota; kingdom Metazoa; phylum Chordata; class Mammalia; order Carnivora; family Procyonidae; genus Potos; species Potos flavus. Next base: position 2,785,151 of record CM052900.1, on the reverse strand, counting down.
GTGTTGAGCCCAGATACTGTACTTTAATCAAAATGCTTGTTTTTATCTAGAATTTTTGCTACCCAGCATCTAACTAATCAGTATGGCTTATAAGAGCCAATCTCCACAATACCCTCATGTCAGGAAAATGTGGAATGCTAGTCCCCCTCCTGCCACTGAAGCTTGATTAAAGGAAATAACAGGAGTCTATTCTTCATTTCCCTGATTACAGTAGGTTACCGAGCAGTATACTCTCAGAGTACTCCAGAACATATTCCTTATGTAGCATGCATTGTAATTTTAAATAAATAAATTCGACTGCAATTTACTGTTCATCTCCCCCTCCAAGGGTTTGGATGAGGGTGCAGTGGATTCCCTGACCTTTCCTCCCTAGCACTTCCAATGACTGAGCAAGATTCTAACTGCCTGTATTAAATCCCTTCCTGCTCAGAACACCTGAAAGGCTTTATCTTTTTCTGAAACACACCCCAACCGCTTCAGTATGTGCCACAGGGATGGATCCAAGGAACAGGACGTCTGACGTGGGTTATATCTGAAGGTAGTAATGGCCTCATCTCCGGTGGAAAATCGAATGTTCGGAGCGCTTGGCAAATATTGGCTGTTTGACAAGGCATTACAAAAACAAGATGTACTCAGGAGACCATTAGCTGGTTTATAAGCAAAAATAAAAGAGAATAGAGAGAGTCCAGAAATGTGGGACCTTGCAGGATCAGAAAAACCTAACTGACTCTAGATTCCAGGGGGTAGAAAATAAGATTTAGAAAGCCTTTTATTTAAAGAATAAATAAACAAACAAACAAACCTTGCAACAAAGATACAATTAAGAATGTGGTTTTCCAGGGCGCCTGGGTGGCTCAGTGGGTTAAAGCCTCTGCCGTCGGCTCAGGTCATGATCTCAGAGTCCTGGGATCAAGCCCCGCATCAGGCTCTCTGCTCAGCAGGGAGTCTGCTTCCCCTCTCTTGATGCCTGCTCTCTGCCTATTTATGATCTCTCTCTCTCTGTCAAATAAATAAATAAAATCTTAAAAAAAAAAAAAAAAGAATGTGGTTTTCCCACTTAATCCCAGTAGCCTCATATGCCATGAAGTTGAGAGAGAAAGGCATGGGAGTGAAGAAGAAAAAAAAAAAAGAAGTAGATTTGAAAAACATGTTCAGGAGAGATTTTTTGATATTGTTATTGGCTCATGGAACTGTCAGGAAGCAAAAAGATCAGAAGTCTACTAAGGTTTTGGGAGGATTGTATTACCAAGGAAACCACAATTTCAGACTAAAAAGATCCCTGATGGTTTGAGACTTAGAACAACTCTCACTCCTCTAGCCTTCCATAAGCAAACAGCAGTCTCCAAAAACTGTACAGCCCCCAAGGAGATCTTCTACTCAGCACCTACCTCACATGTGCTCACAGAAGAAAATGAGCAAGGAAGGATTCCCCCAGAGGATTAAAGCTGGGGCCACTGAGGAAAATGGACATGTTGGTTCTGCCCAAAGACCAGAACAAAAGTCTTGGGAACCTCTGTCTGCTAGGGCAAGCAAGCTTCATAATCTCTACACTATAGGATTTCCACTTTGGTATGGATTAGCGACTATTATATGCCTTCTTTCCTCTCCTTTTATGAATGGGAGATTTTACTGTGGCATTTCCGTCCCTATTCCACCATTGTACATCAGGGGAAAGAGACGATTTTTAATTTTAGTTCATAAGTCCCCAGATTCCTAATATCCTGTGTTGTCCTCCATGTCCTTTCTTGACCAATTGCATTTAGAGATTAACACTTAGGATGACCTTGAGAATCATGTCTAAAAATAGTATGCCCACTAGCCTGGGTCCCTGAATGATGGTAGAGAGAAAGTCTTTTGCTGACCCATCTTGCATGGTGATGTCAGAGAAACAAATATTTAATGAGTTAGGAAGCCAAGATTAAGGAATTGTTTGTTATAACTTCTAGAGTTACGTATCCTGACTAATATGTTGAGAGATTATCTCAAGCCACATAGTAACTCAGAGAAAAACACACCCAGAACCCTGGTCTCTTGACCCCAGTCCAGTAAGTTTTCCATTGGTGGAGTAGGTGTTGGGCTGACTCTAAAATTACAGGTCACTCCCTGAAGGCCCACCTTTATTCACTGGAATGATGACATGGTCCTGTTGTTTCTCAGTCTACGGATCTTGTCTAGGTTAGCAAGCATGATGGAGGCATTGTCTGCTGTCCCAGTTTCCCTTCCTTTACTTGTTGAAAGGTTTTATGAAGGTCTGTAACTAGGTAATCATCCTCGTCCTTTATGAGCTCTCACAACCTTCCCCCCATTTTATTACATTTACTGTTCTTGCTTGCCCAGGTGCTTTTATGACTGGGAGAACAATTGCCTCGCTCTTGAGAAACTCAAAATTATTCCTCAGTGTTTCGTATAACTTGTCACAGTATTTTTCACAGCAATTCTTCTCAAGTTTGCTGTGAGAGCCTCCCGCCAGCGTCCCCCCTGACAGCACTGTGAGGCTGGAGGACTCTGACAGTGAGGTCATCCCCTCGCAGCGACAGCAGCTAGTTCTCAGACCCCAACTGGCCTCTCTGTTTCTTTAAACCCACCACCCATGGTCTCCTCGTGAATTCAAAGGCCTGAGGCCAAAGGCTGAAGGTTAAGGGCTTTCTTTGCATGGGAAGAGAAGAGAAAGGAACACAAAGTCCTTTCACATGTAACCTACTTGCAACCATACAACAGTTTGTGGTGGGTATTATCTTTTGGTACATAGTCTTTGAGGTTTTGGCCACCCTGGGAAGATTCTGCTACTCCGACCGCCATCATACCATCTTACTTAGATGACTTTGTCTTTCCTTTGTTCTTCCATAATATCCTACATTTACCTCTCTTGCAATATTTATCTGTTTGGAGAATAAAACAGCCATTCATCTCTGAATTGCGGACAGCTTAACCAGTGCCTGGAACATAGTGAGTAATCAATATTCATCAAGCCAACATTGATTAAGCACATACTATACACCAGGACCCGTACTAAGCTCTGCAACACAAGGGTGACCAACACACACAAAGCGCCTGACCTCGGAGAGGTTTAATTCATGGGAGATAGACAAGAACCAAGGTCACAAGGAGGAGACTGTTGGGAGCCACTATTGCCATGGAGACAATAAGGTGCTGGTGGCCCAAAGTTGACCAGAGGCAGAAGGGAAATGAGATGGTCACGGAGACTTGTTGAGGAAGACCCCGGAATGGAAACCCAAAAGAAGGGAGAGAAAGAGATCTGGGTGAAGAAAAGTGCAGGGAGAGGGAATAGTCCAGTCCTCGATGTGGTAGCGGAGCATCAAGGACAGCAATGTTGCCAGACGGGGATGAGCAGAAGGTCTGAGGCTGGGGACCAGGCTGGTTCAGGGGGGACCGTGGCTTCATTCTGAGGATAGTGAGAAGCCACTGGAGGGTTCAAGCAGGGGAGCAACATGATTTCTATTTTTAGAAAGATCTTTCTGGACTACGAAGCTGGGAACGGCTGGCGACGTTGAATGGCCGCAGGCATGGGAGGGAGGTTTTGGGTGCTCCCGGCCGGGGCTGAGGGTTTAGGCAGAAGCACGGCAGTGAGGCTGGGCTGTGCTTTCGAGGTAGAGCTGAGGGGATCACAGTTCCCCATTGAGAAGGGGATAATTCAGCCCCAAACACAATATGACATTTTTTAAAGCATCTGTTCCATTCCAAGGGTTTTACATTTGTTACCTCATCCCTGCATTCATAGAACATTTATGGCTCCTCCTATAGGCCAGGCACTAAGAAGTAGAAAGTATCATCCCCATTTCAATACTTGGGAAGCTCCATGACAGAAAGATAAAGGGCTCTAACCAAGGTCTCAGAACTGGGAACAGGATATAAGTCTCACTTCAACGTCCCTGTCATTTCTATTACAGCAAACTATATTTCCTCCCACTGTTCTCAGAGAGGCAAGAATCTCCATGGCTTTATCTCCTTCTCAAAAGTACTATAACTACAAATAATAATCACACCTGCCATTTTTTGAGCACTTACTATGTCCTGGGCACCGTGCTTAGAGAACGATGCACATCATCTCATTTAACTCTTAACACCCCTGGGAGGTAGATGATGGAACAGGCTGAGGGAACTAACCAGCCCACATTAATACAATTACTATAGAAGCTAGCTAGACTTAGTAGGTAGTGGAACCAGATTTCAAAACCTGGCTCTGAAGGACTCTTTACCAACGTGGTTTTCTGTCTCCGGTGATACACAAAAAAAGATTTGTATTGTCCTTTACCGTTTATGGAGCCTCCCCCCCCCCCCCCTCGCCCCAGGAGCCACATCACCTCCTGTAGGGTTTGGACTGTGCGCCAGCACAGGCTTAGGCAAAAGAATGACACAGAGGCACAAGAAGGCTGTGTGGACACAATGTCTACCGAGACTCCCCCCTGTTGCGCCAGATTGTTCCAGAAGAAGAGCAGTAGCCCAACCCAGCATTTATCCATGTGGGTCAGCTTCCAATAAGCACATCAAAACACCTGAAAATATACCCCAGACAGATCTTTTGGACTGACACAGGAAAACCATCCCCCCCTCCCGAATGTTATTGAAAACATTGCCAATAAAAGTGATGAACCACTTCTGCAAGTGACCCAAGACTAAAACTTTTTTTTTTTTCCTTCTATGCCTAGAACGGCATCCCCTTCATCTGTCTTATATTGTAATCAGATACAACCTTGATAGAATGAAAGCAGAGGTCACACTGAACAAACTGGCACTTTACGTGTTCAGAAAAAGGCTCCTTTGTAACAGGGAAATTATAGCATTTCTATAGAGGGATTTTTCTTAAAAGGACAGGTTGCTTTGTTCAAATGGTGCTGATTTCAGCGCTCTGAGGAGAGGGCCCTTTCAGAATGTCGACCTGCTGAAATTTGTGGGGTTCCTTTTGTTTGTAGAAAGCTGAATATATTACAGGGGGGTGTATTAAAATAAAAATGGTAAGCCATTTGACTAGGCAATGTTTTGATTGTCCAAAAACGCCAGCCCATTCTACATTTCGCTTATATGGTGTCAGATATCCTAGGAGCACTGTGTGAAACATGGTTTATCAAATCTCTGCGGGTCCTCAGTTACACTTTGTGTCCCTAGCGTGTTGATTCTCTTGGGAAGAGAGCTGACATTTTTTAGCAATGGGAATCCAGATCACAGTATTAGACGTACGTTTTAAAGGACAAACAACAACAAAGCAAAACTCCTCAGTTTAGATGATGTACAGGAATAAAGGAAATAAAACTTGGACCTGTGGTACTCTACCATCTGCTGGAGCCAGGCCAAGCTTCAGGAAATCACATTGCAAAGCAGAGTGTGAACACAGGAAATGTGGTTGAGCTAAAAAGCAAGGTTTCGTGTCAATCGAAATGCCAGGCATGTCATGTCTCAACATGTAATGTTATCAAAAATTAAGCAAAGTGTTTCATTTTCCCGGTGTCAATTTTAACACTTAACAATATTTTTGGCATGGCAATTACTGTTTTCATTCCATTAGGCTTTCTGTGAGTGGGAATGTTTTGTCTGCAATCCTAATAATCATACTTTTTATGAGCAGATGTATTGCTTCATTAAACCTGATTGTTTATAACTAATAATAAAAGTTTTACCAAACCTACTAAATCCCATATTTGTGCTGCAAGTGTTTGCTTTTCACCCCCTAAGATATGTCATGCATATGAAATCAGTATTGCCATTTTTCATGAAACAGCTGTACTTGCGGTGGGGTGAAATGAGAGTTCTAATCTCCTCTCCCAGGTAAGAAAAAGAAGGAATTGCAGTGTGATACTCTTTAATTTCATTCACAGTGTACAATGCACAATAATTTAAATCTGGGCAGGAAGAGGCTGCTTCCCCCTACCACCATAAGGCCACTGCATTATTTCCCAAGAAATAGGGCACGAGTTTCATTAACAGGAAAGCTATGAATGTTTTGTGCATTCTAGCCCGTAAATAAGGAGGAATGAATCAACCCAGAGGCAGCAAGATGGGTTGATTTTAGACTGGGTAAGAGAGACCTAGCTACATCCCAGAGAAAGAAGACACCCCCCACCCCACGTCCCCCAGGCAACAATTTTGCAACCCCGGGGCTGGATCTGCACAACCCTCACACTTTCTCTGCGTGAAGCCACTGAGCTGTCAAGGTGCATGCATTACCGCAGCAGAGCCTAGCCTATTCTAACTAACAGATACTCGCCTCTCAGGGCTGTGGCGAGGATCGCAGGAGAGGTGTTTGCCGAGCACCTGGGGCAGGGGGTGCTGACTCTGCACATGCGCAGTGAATGGTACCCCCTCCGGCACCCAGCCTGCACCCCCACCTGAACTGGGTCATCCGCACTGAGGAGGAGAGGAAGGCTCAAGAAGCAGGTTGTTCCTGTCTCACCTCTCTGAATGTCATGACAACCTAGAAAATGTTATAAAGCCCACGTGGGCATATGCAAATGAAGTGTGTGACTGCCAGATTTATAGAAAGTTGATAACAGAGCTCTTGGGCAAACAAAGGCAGCTCTGGAGTAAAAGGTTGGAGAGCATTTTGATGCAAATGAATGAAGAGGTATTTTTCTCTCCCCGTCAAACCTTCCTTGGCTGAGATAATAAACAATGGAAGCATCCTGGTCCTGTCCCAGGGATGTTAATCAGAGATGGCACCAGATGGAGATGAGGTGGCAGGTCAGTCCTGGCGCTGGCCGCTGGCCATGGGCAGAGGAGCCAGTGGGGGTCCTACCGGGCCACTTGCTCTGACCCTGGAAATACCTCCGTTGCCACAGTAACGCCCACAACTTCGGACTGGAACGGACTTGCTCTCTTTGGTGCTTTCTGGACACTGAGGCAGGTGGCGGCTTTGGATCGCTTTTCTGCCTCCAACCAGCTGTGTGCTTGGGAGGGTTGTGTTCTCTCTAGGACTTCCGTCCCTCCCCCGCACACAGGCGGATGGGAACAGAGCAGCGCCCCGCCCATTTCACGCAGCAACAGCAGAACCCACGTTCCAAGCACAACCTTACTCAGAAAGGCAACATAAAGCCTGAAACAGTAGAAATGTTTCAGTTGAAAAAGGAACAGGGGCTGAGAGACCCTCCACAGCCACCTCAACGGGCAGCTCCCCAGCATCCCTTGCTCTGCAGGCTCGGGTTTGAACACTTCAGGCTCCCATCATCTTGCATGTCCTTTGGAACTCTGAAATTCAGCGACGCCCATCCTTTCATGCACGTGCATCCTTTCGTGCACAGTTTCCCCTCCCCCAGCGGGGCCCGGAGCTGCCTGCTCGCTGGGCTCCTGCTTTCCAACACTCAGTTTTGTCTCCGGCTTTTCTCAAACCTAAAGCTGGGATTCCTTCTTTGAAGGGACTGAAAAGTTCTTTAACAACTTGGAACCATCTGTTCCCGAGGATCCCCCTCTCTTTTTCCCCCTTTGGAGAAACAAGGAAGATAGAGATAGGAACCGTTTCCGGTGTTTTCATAGTACTCATAGTTTGCATAAGTAATTTTATTTTTTTATTTTTTAAAAGAATTTATTTATTTATTTATTTGAGAGAGAGAGAGAGAGCTTGCGGGGGGGGGGGTAAGGGGAGGGAGAGGGACAAGGTGACTCTTCACTGACACAGAGCCCAATGGGGGGCTCAATCCTAAGACCCTGAGATCAAGACCTGAGCAGAAATCGAGTCAGGTGCTTAACAAACTGAGCCACCCAGGCGCCCCTACATGAGTCATTTGGAGGGGAGGGGGTGGGGGGATGGGCGAGCCTGGTGGTGGGTACGTATCGCATGGAGCACTGGGTGTGGTACATAAACAATGAATCTTGTAACACTGAAAAAATAAAACAAAAGTATTTGGGGGG
>CM052900.1:2691271-2776794 GCA_028534135.1 Potos flavus | reverse complement strand
AGCTTTGAACTGCCTCTGTGAGCATCTGTGCTTTATCTCCATTTATTTTGTGTATCTTGGCAAGACGTGTCCTTAGGTATAAGAAAAGAGCAAGAAGGTTATTTTTTGGTCTGGGAATGCTCAAAACATTTTCGATATGAATGAATGGTAATTGCTTCTTTGCTTTCCCTCATTTTGGCTTATACGCATTTTCGTATGAATGCCCTGTACTGGGGAACCAGAGTGTCCCTGAAGACCCGGACAGTATCCAGGAAGATGAATGGAAAGGGAACAGTAAAAGAGGGGAGGAACAGTTCTGAGAGAGAGTAGACCTAGAATGGATGGAGTATTTTCCCAAGAGACTGAATGTACCCGAAGGGGCTGTTTTAGATGGGAAGAAACTGACTTTATATTCTCCCCACCACCCACTACCCATTACTGTCTCCAGCAGCTGGAATGAGGAAGGATCTGGGGCAAAATGAGATCACCTACAGAGAAGAAATTAAGTTGAATTGTAGTGTGTAAATTCCAATTCCGCTACATAAACAACAGCAAGAACAAGATGTAGAGGTAGAGAGAGGATTATACAAAAGGGAAGTGGACAGTGGACATTCTTAGCTGGCATGGTTGGGGGTGGGGTCTTACCGATATGGTGACATTTAAGTGATGACCTAAAGGGCAAGAAGGAGTCAGACACACAAAGAACCTAGAAAAAAAGGTTCCCGGCAAAGAGAACAACATGCAGAATGGCCCTGGGGTGGGCAGGTGCTTGGCATGAGCAGTGGAAGACGGAGAAGAAAGACATGGATGGAATTAGAGGTGGAAAAAAGGAGTAAATAATTTCGGTCCCATAACTATGGTGGAAAGTCGTTGAGGCATCTCTTCCAGCAGGGCAATGACAGGACCCAATTATACTGCTTGAAAAGATCACTCTAGTGATGTATGGATAATACTGGGAAGGAATAAGAGTAGAGCAGAGGGTCTGCAGGGAGCTCTGGGCATACCCCATGCATGAGATGTTGGGGACTCTGACTAGGGCAGGAGAGAGAGGGAGAGACATGGATGGATTTAAAAACATTTCGGAGGGAGATTTACCCAGATTTGCTGATTGCTGGTGGTTTGGATTTAGAGAGGAAGAAGAGGAAGGGATGAAGAATGACTCTCAGGTTTTTGGCTTGAGCATCTGGGTAGAAGCTGTTGTCACTGAGTTGAAGAACACTGGTTTTAGAGATATTAAAAAACACTGGTTTTAGAGATATTAAAAATATGGCTGCAAATTCTTACCTTCCTGCCCCCAAGAGGTGGGAATTGTCTCCCCTTGAATGTTGTGACTGCGTGGGCCATAAAGTACAGAGGAAGTGACTGTGATCCAAGGCTGGGCCATAAAAGACTAGGAAGTCTCCCTCTTCTTAACTGCAGCATGCACTCGTGGGTCCCTGGGCTGTCACTGTTCTGCTTACTATCACTGCAAAACAAGTCCTACAGAATTTTCCTGATGTCTAGCAACCATTTATTATACTCATGGATTTTGAAGACCGGAAATTCATACAGAACACAGTAAAGAATGCTTAGAATTCTCATCTTGACTTGGCCACACTGGATACGCAAAGGCTGGAGGCTGGACTGATCTCAAGGTTCTCTCACAGGGCTGGCACCTGGGCTGGGAAAACTTGAACAGCTGGGGACTGGAGCAGCTGGAGGCCTTTGGGCATCTCTAGCTGTCGTGGCTCTGCCGAGTCTCTCCAGTTTGGCAGCTGCGGGCGCACCAGGCTTGCGTGTTTCAGCCCAGTCCTCCACGGCTGAGAGAGTGAGCCAGCTGGACACCTTTTCTAACTTAGCCCCGGATGTCACACTGCATCACTTCCATTCATTGGAAGCAAAGCGCTAAAGCTAGTAGCCCGTATTCCAGGGGAGGGAATTAGCCTTGGCCTTTTGTGCAGTGTATGCAGGAGATACATAGCTATAGGGGTAGGAGGAGTTTGCCTACCTTAAGACCACAATGCTGGAGGGGCCACGTAGAGACACTATCAACAACAGCCCAGTGGAACCCAGCCTTCCAGCTATCCCCACACAGCACCGGGCATGCGAGTGGATCCCCCAGAAGAGCCCATCTGCCAGCTGAACTGTCACCCAGTGCCCACCATGGAAGCCACGTGGAAGAGGAGAATCACGAGACTGAGTCCCGCGGGAATTCCTGACCCACAGAATTATAAGGTCTGGTCAAAGGATAGCTGTTTTCACTATTAAGTTTGTACATAGTCCGGACACAGCAGTAGATAACGGTAGCCCTGGGGAGGAGAATCTATTTTTGGACTCCGGGGATGGTGGGAGAGAGGCAATCAAGAGTTTACTAGGAAACCTCAATAAGGTGGTTGAAAAAGTCAGCCGGAGCTGGAAGAAGGAGCCGTGGCATCGTCAGTGGACTGTGTCAGGGCAGCTGCCATTAGAGTCACTGACTTAACACCCGCGGCAGAACATGCTTGGATCTGGTCCATCTACCCCTTCCTTTGCCGCGCATGCGCTGGGCGTACTCAACCGCTCTGAGCAGACAACAGGGCCGAGTGAACCAACGGGTCCTGGGCCCGTGTGAACCCACTTTGCCAGCCAAGGGCATTCAGCAGAGCCTCTCTCCCTCCACCTTCCCTCTAAGGCTAAAGGAATCTTATTAATGATGCCCAGTATGAGGATAGAACCCCCCATCTCAATATGATCTTAATGAAGTGGAGAAGATGGCTGTTTACATTGCGAGTGCTATAGCCAAGGTATTGTAAGATAATACCTTGAAAAGAACGATGTTCTAAAATAACAGGCAATTTCTAAGTAATCTTTAAAAACTCCAGGACTCAGGTGACTTCCCCAGCCCCCCACAGCCCCCCCTTACATAAACAAGCAGGAAGCCTGGGTTCGTTTGTTCATTTGTTTTTAATTCAAAACATCCAGGAAAAAAAATCCTTTCCTTCTTTTTGACTCCTGAATGGTATCCACATCCCTCCCTACTCTCCGTCAGAACTTTTTTTTTTTCCAGTCGCGATTGACAAATCTGAAAAGATTCCCCCTGCACCAGAGACCTTGTTTAGGAATGAGAAGGAATGGGGGCCCTGCTGGGTCCTTCTGTCTGTCTTCTTGTCTCCCAGGCAGCCAACGCAGAAAGAGAGGGAGGAAAATTACACATTGGGAAAGGCCACGGATGCAAAACAGCGAACAGACATGCTGAAATCAAAACCAGGGTCAGTGACCTTTCCAAGTTGAGTCTTCAATGGCGAGTGAACACGGAGGGCACTGCTTTACTGCAATTTGGCCTCTGGGGAGTAACCTGCCACTGCCATCATCCGCCCTCACTACCAGACCCTCCCTCCCACCCCACAAAAGAGTTTGTCTTACCCCAAAACAAGATAATAAGGCCATAATGGTTAGTTTTCCAGAACTGAGGAAAACATATTCAATCTATTATTGGTATTTGGGGGGAAAGGGAGATTTGGCTGGGGCTCCAAAGAGTGGAGGTGTATGCTAATTGCGTGTTTTCAATTCAGTTCTCCAGATCCTAAACACAGCCTGCTCCCTGGCAGAAACATCACAGAGGTCTAGAGAGGCTTCTCTGAGTCTTTCAGAGGCTCGGAGAGAGCCCTTCGGAGCCTGGGTATGATGATCACTGACTTTCGTCCCAGCCCCAAGGTAATGGAGCCACTCGGAGCCTTTCTTCTGCAGAAGCAAGAGATGGGGTCAGCAGACAGCAGGACCAGGACAGCCCAGCAGGCTGATGGGAAGCCACAGGAGGCTCTGGCTGGTGCTGGGCGAGCCACATCTGAACCTCAGAGAGGGCCGCTCACAAATGAGCTCATCCCTCGCATGGTGCCTTTCACCCAACGGCCACTGACTGTTTGGGCTGTTTTGAAGTAAGACAAATATATCTCCCAGCGGCTTGGAATAGAGGAGCTCATGGTACAAAGACCCGAGTGACGAAGCACAAAGCTGAAAGCTGCTCCTGCTGCTTCGGCAAAAGGGAGGGTGGGGCGGTCCAGGGGAAGAGAAGACCCCGAGCTTTAAAGATGCGGCCAGGGAGCTCGGCCTTCCTACGCCACTGTTCGCCAAGCCCGGGAGCTCAGGGTTAGAAGCCGCCTTGGGGGCAGGCGGGGCAAGGAGGCTGCAGGGCCAGTGCGGGTCTTCTCAGGGCTGGGGATGCCGGAACCCCATCCTGCCTGTCTCCGCTGCAGTTTTCTTTCTTTCTTTCTTTACAAAAGACAACATTGCCCCCCAGGCAGGTACCCTGCCCCACATTTCCAAGGCTCTGAAGGAATTTTATCCTCCCCCTGCTGCCCTTCAGACAGGTCAAGTGCCTGCAGGCCCCTCGCTCCTCCTCCCCCACATTCTCTTTAGATGATTAGCATCCTGTAGCACCAAGGTTGGCTTTGAAGGGTGTGCTGACCTTGTGTGCACTGCCTTTCTGTGCAGAAGCCCTCATGTCAGGTCAGGAGATTGGGCTAGCCCACCTCCCCTCGGGCTCTGCACTTTGGACAAGTTGCTTCCCCTCTTTAAAACTTAGCCACTTATCTATCAAATGAGGGAGGGACTGGGTGATCCTTGAAGGGGTTCAGGACAGCACTCCCCATGTGCCCATTCGGGGATGGGAAGTCATCCCTTAGGAACTAAAGGCTCCAGGCCCAGAGAGAGCTAGATCTGTATGAGTTTCCCCTCACTGCTAGAACAATTTACTGCAAACTTAGGGGCTTAAAACAACACTTATCATCTTTCAGTTCTGGAGGGTCAGAGGTCTGACACAGGTCTCACTGGGCTGAGATCAAGGCATTGGCAGGCCACCTTCTTTCTTGAGGCTCAGGGGAGGGTGGTGTCCTGGCCTCTCCGGCTGCTGCTACCTTCCTTGCTTTCCTTGGCTCACAGCTGCTTCCTCACATTCAAAGCCAGCAGCGTAGCCTCATCCAGTCTCCCTCTGACTCCGACCATCACTCCTGGGACTCCCTCTCCTACTCTCAAGACCCTTGCGATTGCGTGGGGCCCACCCAGATAATCCAGGATACTTTCCTTCTTTGAAGGTATGCTGGTTAGCTATCTTAGCTGCCTGCAATGTTAATTCCCCTTGCTGCGCAACGTGTTCATTCACAGATTCTGGGGGATTTGGGCATCGACATCTTTGAGAGGCCATTATTTATTTATTTGAGAGAGAGAGAGAGAAAGAGAGAGAGAGAGAGGCAGGGAGCAGGGGCAGAGGGAGAGGGATAAAGAATCTCAAGCAGACTCCCCACTGAGCACAGAGCCCAATGCAGGCCTCCATCCCAGGACCCCGAGATCATGACATGAGCCGGTATCAAGAGTTGGATGCTTAACAACTAAGCCACCCAGGCGCCCTAAGAGGCCATTATTTTACAGATCATGAGATCTATACTATGACTCTTAGACGAGAAAAGGCCCAGGCCAGTGGCCTCCTCTGTGGCCACTGAACCCATAAGTGGGATGAGGTCTCCTGCTATTAGCTCCGTATCTCCTCCCTTGCCCATCATGGAGCCCTGAAGAGTTTATTTTAACTACTTGTTGTAGAGCTGCTCTCTTTCTTACATTGTAACTTCTTTGAGGCAGGAAACACATTTGTCTTCTTCAATCCTCGCCCCCCCCCCGCCCCCCCCCCCAAACAGTGTGTTAGTCAGCATTTACTGCCAACAAACACCTGCCCACCACCAAACCTCAGTGAGTTACAATGTTGTAGTCAATGCCACAGACTGAATTCAGGTCTGTTGCATGTGTTTGCACATTCAAAGACCCAGGCAATGGTGAGGATGTGTAATTCTCTTACAGGGAAAAAGCAAATAATAGAGAATAATAGTACATTCTACGGTACCTGGGATCTACCGAAAGTATTACTTACAAAATAGATGATGAGATGAGCTACATCAGTAAAAAAGGCAAGAACTGAGAATGACTAGGATGATCCTACATATTATCACCTCTTTTAATCTTTATAACAAGTTTGCCAAAAGGTCTTACAATTTCTATCTTCCAATGAAGCATCTATTGGTTGGGAACCTCCTTGGGAACCTTTGTGAGTGTGATCTGAAACCGGCCCCCAATTTTAGAGGACAGGGAGAGACAGAAGAAAGAGGCAGGCCGTTCTAGTTGGGGAGGTGGCAGGAGGAATAAGCAAGAGAACTTACTTATGAGGCTTGTCTTGGGCACCGCAAGACGAGTAGATCTCTGCACTTGCTAACCAAATCTTAAAAGTTTATATAGAGACTTGGGTTGTCACATAGACTATCCAGAATGTCTCGAACACCACATCACTCTCTCAAGGCTGTGTCCTTGGGGCAACTTCTGGGAGTGGGGGGCGGGGGCAGGTGGAATGCACATTCCAAGGACAAGGGAAGGAGTGAGGAGCCCCCCATCGTTGGGGTCCAACTTACGGGTCAACTGGTGGCCCTATCCTCTTAGTGATCTCCCCCAACAGCACCTCTATGCTGGAGTAAGAATTAAATCTGGTTCTTTCTGGCCCTATCACCCTGCCCCTCATCTGACCTATTTCCCTTGAATAATTATTTAGAGAATAGGGCATCCTAAGATGTCATCTTAAAGGACTGACATTTAGTGTATGAGCATAAATTATTATGAATGGTGGGAAGTTTGATTAATATGAATATGTACTGTGAAAACAAGAAGGATCTGATTTATAAAAGCTTTCACGTCCTATCTTACAAACATGAAGCTGTGTTTGTAGCAGGAGCTCGCATCCAGTTTTCTCATCTATTCAGATCCTCTTCCGCTCTGTCTCTCTGGGCCAAAGCTTCTTTTCCCTATAGCAACATGGAGCAGTTGACAGGTAACTGGTGAAAATTGCATTTGCTTTTTACCGTCTACCAGGATATGAGAGTCAACGATCCCGTAACCCAATTGTCGCGTGCCAATTTCATTTGAAATAATTGCTGATAAAATCGAAAAGAAAACTTCAGCAAATCTGAAAACAGATTATGGCAGAACTCGGTGGCACAATGGGCTGATATTAAATATTGTTTCTAGTACTTAGGGTCAGACTTCATATTGAATCTAGATGAAGACTGGGTCACGGGATTTGGATAAAAGCCAGGCAGAGTCAAGCTTCCCATCATTCATGGTACTTGGATCCTGAGTGGGAGCTGATTCCTAATGCAGCTGCCCTCACGAGTCCACAGTGATGACAGATTTGAGTTCAAGAATAGCGTTGCCTGAAATCAGAGTAATCCTACTGAATATTCCTCCTATATACATCCCAGGAAGTGGGTATTGCTTTCCTCATATAACAGAGGAAGAATTGGATTCCTGCCCAACGTCACAGAGATAGTGAGGGGCAGAGCAAGGATTGAAACCCTGGTGGTTTGTCCAAGGGCTGTGATCATCCCACTGGACCACACTGCCCCTTAATATGTCTGGAACAGTGGTAGCTATATCATATAATTGGGGGTCAAAATCTACCTTGGATAATCCTATTTCGCTTTCTATGCTGATTAGTTTAATTATATTACTGCCACAGTCCACTTCATAAATGCTGCATAGGAAAAGCTGAATGTAATTAAAATAACCAACTAGTCAAACAGATGTGCATCTGCAAAGCTGAGCACAAATTGAATTTTTAAGCAACATATTGTGTTTTATATGCAAAAACATCTCCGTTAATTTGTTCATTCAACAAACATTTATTAGTGCCTTGATGCAGGCAGGCACTGTAACAGACCCTAGAAACACAGAGACGAATGTGACCCAGCGTCTGTTGCACAAAGCAGAGACCCCGGTGAGGAGTGACAGACCGAGGAAATCAGTTACGATGAGGCTCCCCCTCTGCCTAGACCCTCCTTCTTCCAGGGTTCCCATCTCTGAGCCACCTGCAGCTCCCTCCTGGTCTCTGTCATTATCCCATCGGTCTGCACTGTCCCGAGACGGTGCTGTGTTCTCTTCCTCACCACAAGGGTCCAGAATGTGCGTGAGCCCTAGCTTCTCTCTTCGTGTAACTCGCGTGTCAGCCACCGTCTCCTGCCCCTGACAGACACACATACGATAGTGTCGGCCGCATTCCGATCCTTCCCCAGCCCCTGGAGGTCCCGTACTTGCCTGTGTGGTTTCTGCTAAGTCCAAGAGCCTCCCTTCCGCGGAGCTTCCTCAGCCTCTCCGGTCTCTTGCTGTCTGTGCTGTTTCTGTCCTATGGCATGCTGAGCCCAACACGACTGCAGGCTCGTTCCCCATTTCTGGGAAGCACACCCACCCACACGCACGCACGCTCCACTCATAATAGGCGTTTATGAGTTTGATAAACTTTAATGAAGATTTGGCAGCTGCGGGAAGGGATGGAATCACACATCACATGGCTTCCTGAGGACCGAGGTCAATGAACAGAGGGAGTTCCCCGTCCCCTTCTCCTCCCATCCTCAGGCTCCAGTTCAAGCTCAGTTTGGAACCGTCTCCCAAACAGTGGCCACCCCCTAGGCCTCGGAGTGCTCCTAGTGCTGTCTGCCCTCAGGAGAACAGACCGGGGAAGAAAGCCCCAGAGGCCCAGCGGGTGGATGGGTTAGTGGCTGCTTGGGCAGGGAATTCCAGAGTCCCATGCACCCCAAACCTAGTCTGGAAGGCGGTGTAGAGGATCCCAGCGGGATATGACCCAGACTGCCCTAGTCTAGGGCAGTACTACTGCTCTCATTGTCTTGTCTCCATCCTTATGGGTGAGGAAATCAAGGCATAGGCTAAAGAACTCGCCCAAGGTCAAAGGGCTAAAAAGAGGCAGAGGCAAGATTGGAAATCAGGCAGCATTGTTCCTCAGATTCTTAGCCATTATGCTGTACTGACTGCCAGAGACAGACTCCTGCCTCCTGAGGCTCAGGGCTCAAGATAATCGGGTGTGCGTGTGTGCGTGTGTGCGTGCATGTGTGTGTGTGTGTGTGTGTGTGTGTGTGTGTGTGTGGTGTGTTAAGTAATTCCTCTTCTGAGTTCTACAGGAGCTATATGCTAGGAGAGCGGAAAGCCCAAGGACTGGGGTTGCCCAGAGGAAATGCTCCCTGACCTGACTGCCCTCGGGGGAGGAAGGCGAGGCAGGAGGAGGTGGGAGAATGCTTTCCCAGCGACATGACGTGGAGACTGAGCTTCAGGTCACGCAGACTGACACATGCAAAGGCTCAGAGGCAGGAGAGCATAATGCCATTCTCCTAGAATACAATAAAAACCATTATTTATATTTATTGAGCTAATTACTAGTCAGTCTTCACGACAGCCTGTCAGGCGGGTGCTGCTGCTCACCCCAGACGGAGGAAAGATGAAACCAAAGCTGAAGTTCAGCGACGTCAGGCCAGCTAGTAATAGGGTCACCCTAGGTCACCCAGCAAGCAAAGGGAGCAGTTCTGTTTGTAACCACTTTGCAGTGAAATGTTTGTTGCACTGGGTTAGTTGACTAAGGAGAAAAAGGCAACCAGGGCCCCACTCACTAAGGGAGGCGCCTCTCCAACGTGCCCCCCACCAAATCCCTCTTAAGGGTATCTTCTGGCTCAGGACTAGGCCACCCACCAAAGTGCAGAGTATCTTGAAATGGCAACTTTTATCTGAACAATTCAAAGTTTGCACAGGGGACCAGGGTATCTTGCTGGTTTTTTTGTTTTTATTTTTGTTTTCAGGTTACTAACAATGTGAGATTTGTTACTATGAAACACAATCCAACCCAGGCAGGACATCTGTGTTTTGCTGTGTCCCGCCCGGCACACGGTTGAGTACCCTAGTTGGGAGCACCACTATGAGCGATGGAGGCCCCCTGAGGACATGGGGTTGCTTGAGCAGATTTCCCTTCTAATGAACACTTTTTTTTCCTCTTGGATTATCTGCACTGATCAAATTAGCACACTTCCTTCACTTTGAGGGGTGGGTGCGCACTCACTGGATTCCACTGGCAGAAACTCTTATTCTTCAGCCCTGTATGAGCTATCCTAATGGTCTGTGTGGGATGAACATTTCAGAATCAAGCTTTTGTTGGAGCTCCTTGTATTTGGGGGGGGGAGGGGCTCTATCTCTTAGCACTTTACCAACTGACGGGAACGACGCTTACAGCAGCTGGATCAGACTGAGTCCCCTCCTGTCTCCTGATGTGCCCTGTACCTTCAACCCCAGGCCACTTCCCCCTGTGCCCTATTTTGATCTGCTGCCTTCACCTGAAGGCTGAGAGGTTTTCACTTAAAAACTTGACTTTTCCGGGGCACCTGGGTGTCTCAGTCAGTTAAGTGTCTGTCTTCAGCTCAGGTCACGATCTCAGGGTCCTGGGATCAAGCCCCACATCGGTGTCCCTGCTCAGCGGGGAGTCTGCTGCTCCCTCTTCTCCTCCCCCTGTTCATGCTCTCTCTCTCTCTCTCAAATAGATAAATAAAATCTTTTTAAAAAATTAAAAAATAAAACCTTAAATCTCCAAAATTGCTTCTTCTCCTGTGTCTTAGGATCCATTCTGTCTCTTTGGTTCCTATGCAGGGACACCCCACCTGCTTTCTCTGGTCCTTCCAGGAAGAGTGTCTGGGGTAGACGGTTTCGAAGATGGCCCCCGTCCATCCCTCCCCTCCCCGTATGTGCACGCAGCTTCCCACACCAAGAGCTATGGTTTCCTGTCCATCTTCCTGAATCTGCTTGGCCTGGGGGACCTGTCTGGGTACTAGGATGCAGCACAAATGATATTCTGGCACTTCAGTGGCTGGATTCTAAGAAGCCTTTAAGCTCCCCTTGAACCCCTTCAGGAGGCTCATTCCGGGCACACTCGCTGTTGGAATGAGCCGCTCTGATGGAGAAGCTGAAGCCAAGTGGAGAAGGCACGTGTCTACGCTCCACTCATCAGCCCTAGATGAGATGCCGGCCAACAGCCGCCATCAACTGGCAGCCACGTAAGGGAGCCGTCCCGGACGTCCAGCCTTCAGGGCACTGCCGCCCCAGCAGGAGAGACCCCCAGCTGGATCTGCGCAGCAGAGCCTGGCCCATCCACAGAGTCATGAAATAAAACGTTAAGTTTGGGGTCTTTCTCGATATAGTGAAACTCCTGGAACAGCATTGCCGCCAGCCACCTTGTCTGAGGCCGCTGGACTACAGGTCACGTGTTATCTGAAGCTACTCACACCATCCCAGGCGGAGGGGCTGGAAGGAAACTAGGTCTTGTGTTAGCACAATGGTTTTGCATGCAGTCCTTCCACAGGGCTGGGGGGCATCTGGGGCACCTAGGGTGCCAGGCTGCACACCACAAGAAAATGCATATAGGTCCATTGAATGTACAAAAACAACAAAGATTGTATACATAACAGCCTGATGTTCAAGCCATGACAAGGGCAGGGTTCTCTGATACACCCTGCCTTCTTTCAAAGAGGAGGCCACACTCATTGGACTGGTCAGATTCCAGGTTGCTGATTTATTGCACCCTAAAGGTCAGGACATGGGTGTGACCCTTTCCCCTACTCCCTTCCTTACTGATTGGGATTCTGTTGCCTTCTCCTGTCTTACACCCACAGCAGAAGTACTAAGAGGCTCTCTTTCTTTGACTTCCAGGTGATGGTCAAAGCGGGAGAAGACAGGAAATCTGGTGGGGATGAAGTGGTAGAAGACCTCTTAGGCCCCAATTTGAGGACACTGGCCTAGCCCAGCTTTCCACATGCTCCTTTGGGGTTTGGTGTCCAGGTTAGCTGGCAATAAAATATTACACTAATTTCTGCCTTACATTGTTTCTTCTGGATGTATCCTCCTGTGGTCCTCACTGGGAAAGAAGTCTACAGCTGGCCTAGATTCAGATGTCCCTGCATTCCTTGGCCATTATGTCATCTTGATGCCACTGAATAACACCCAAATCCAACCTTTATTGCTTTATTCAATGCATGTTTATTGAGCACCTACTATGCAGCTGGCTCTGGAAATAATACATCAGAGAACCAAGAAGATTGCTGACCTCATTCTGGAGGGAGAAGAAGGGCACTCAAGGACAAAACCAAAACGTAAACCATATATCATATGGTGAAAACTGCTGGCAGGTGTGAATGACTTCTGCCCGTGCAAATGCCAGGGGACAGGAGAGTGCTAACTCCAGAGATCATGGGGGCCTGCTGTGAGCCGGGGTGAGAGCGGCCAGAGCCATCTGGAGACCCACAGCAACCCACCTATAGTCCAGAGACAGGTCACATGAAGTGGTCCATTCTGGATTTATTTTGAATGTAAAAGGAACCTGAGTTTTTGTTGGCTTGGGTGTGGCATAGGAGAGAAAAAGGCTTTCAGCCTTGCCACAGGCTGAGATGAAATGAAATGCGGAAAACCGCAGGAGATACAGTTTTGGAAGTCAGTTCTCTTGAGCCTCTTAATAAATATGGTAATTGTTATTTACATGCGTACTGTTCGGAATTAGAACGGGGTTCTGCCCCTTACTAACGGAAGAAGCACAGTTAAATCATTTTACCCCTTGACCCTCAGTTTCCTCATCTGTACAATGGGTATCATAGTAACCACCTTACATATTTGGTATATGGATCTGCCGTAATGGGGTTAAGTACCTTGCATGGTGCCTGACGCATAGCAGGTGCTCGATTGATGTTAGCTGAATGTGGGCTTGAACTCAAAGGTGATACTGGTGGACATGGTTAGTAGCAAAGCCCAGAATTATGTATACTACATGTTCATTCATTCATTTTTTTTTTTTTTAGTATGCATGCAAAAACATAGGGGATTTGCAGGAAGCTTTAATTCCTAGTTCATCCAATATTTCACTGAAAAGTGCATCTCTCTGATGGTAGATTTTAAGGCTATGAGGAAATGGGAAGCTGGTTGGTGAGTTTCTTGCCCTGTCTCATTTGGAAACGGGCCATGAAGACAAGGCAATAATTGTTCTTACTTCTTCTCCAGTGCTCCAGACAGACAAGGCAGGTAGTTGGAATAAACTATTTAAACTCCTCTTTCCATTTGCATCCAGGGGAGTTTGCAGCTGGCCCAGTTTGTTACCGAGTAATGAGATGGATTAAATGATCTATGCAAACATAATAGTTACTTCCTTGATGGGTAGAGCCCCTTCTTAGTTTTTTCTTGTATCTTACACAGCAGAAAACCTGTGTAGGTAGAGCAGGTGCTTAACACATAAGCTGGTGGAATTTTGATTCTTCAGCAAACACGTGTTAGAGAACAGTGCCAAGCTTCAAGTCATGGCTCACAAGGCCACTGTCCATGTGGTGGAGATGATGATGCTGTCGCTGATTGTGAACATGAAGTGGGAACCTACTGTGAGTCAGATCCTGCAGGAGACCAGAGGAGCTTACCTCTGATCTGCCCAGCAATTCATGGAGTATGATTATCCTTATTTTAAGATAAAACCCCCGAGGCCATTGGGAGTGAGAGGATTTGTCCAAGGTCCCACCACTGCTATGAAGAAAAGTTTGGATTTGAACCCATATCAGCACACAACTTTTCATCAGACCATGAAAAGAAAAGTCTTATTCCCACTTGAATAAATATTTCTCCGTCAGCTACTTGAGCACAGGAGAACCAGATTCAAATTCCATGATTCTCAGCCAGCACATCTGCATTTAACTCAGCTCAATTAACTTCACTGTTTGAGCAGCCAGAGGGCGTCAGGTGCTGTTTCATGCGCCCTGCAGAGGTGAGGAAGACCTCCCCGCCCTGCCATGGCGGTCCTGTTGTGTAGACGAGTGGGGGCCCTAGAGTCGACCTGAGTCTGTGGGGCTTTGTCCGCTCCCTGCAAGGGTGCCAGTGGTGCCCCAAGCTCCACTTCACTAGAATGTTGAGGGGTTGTCATATTTGCGGGATATGGAGACAGGGTGGAAAGATGAGAGGATCCAAGGAAGGGAGGAAGGGAGGAAAATGTGAGTTACCTCTACCAGGGAATTTCTGATCATTTTAAAACAAAGTCTTAGAGAGGATGGAACCAGCACGGTGAAATCTCAGAGAACAGTTAGTGGAGAGGTGGAGAAGACAGTATTTAGTATTTGGGGGTTTGAGACATATTCCAGAGACAACTAAACTTCTCTAATGAGGGCTCTGCCTATTTTAAGAATTTCTTTGCAATCAAGCATTAGAGAGGGAAAAAAGAGGGGTCAGGTGCATTATGGGAAAAGCACTTTGTATTAGGAAAATAAAGGTGTTGATATCCTTTCAACAGATCTTTAAGTATAATTTGTCCTTTTGCTTAATTAATTGCAGATTGAAGAGAACTTATTCTGTGATGAGACTTTGTTCTATTGACACTCCCATCTGATGAAGAAATATAGATTATTTTAGGCTATTTCGGAAAATGCCTTGCATATAGATTCTGATTACATAGATATTAAAATAAGTGTGGATGATCTGTCTATATCTTTCCTTCACCCAAATTTCACCCTCATGGATCTTCGATCAATTGTTCTGTGTCTGTATCTGTTAGCACAAAATTCCATTTCAGAGTAAAATTATGTTGTGTGGGGAAAAAAAACAGTTTTTAGATATTATAAGAAAACATTAAAAAAAAAAAGGGCATGGGTATGAAAATAATTCCCCCAATGGAATCACCATGATTGGTTTTTGTCAATGATTCATAATGAGATCAGAAAAAAAGGGAAGTATTTGAAAAAGTATTTGAAAGGGAAGTATTTAAAAAGTATTGAAAAAAAGGCATCTATTTGAGTGGATTTAATCAAATAAGATCGCGGAACTGCTGGAGGTAGAAAGATCTCGGAAATAACCTACCCTTATTCTGTGCTTATGCAGATGAACCAATTAAGCAAGGCTGTGACTAGTGGGGGAAATCTTGGGCTTTGGGAAGAGAAGAGTTTTATCTACATCATCTCTGTCCCTGGCCTTCTCTAAGAGTCAAAATGCTCAGGCCTCCTCTCCATCTGTAGAATGAGGACCCAGGACAAGGTGATCTCCCTCTAGCTGTCACTTCCCTGACCACCTGACTTCAGTGGGTCACCCGCTGTCCCTCATTCGGAGCACGTATCACCAATTGTACATGTACATGGTACATAATTACCATGTTGGTGTGTGAGTTTATTGATGTAAGATGTGTCTTCCCCAGACGAGCTGAGGCCAAACCCCTGGAGGTCCGCAGTGCCCGGCAGAGAGACCCAATAATTTTCAGAATGGATGAATGAATGAAGGGCTAACATATTCTGATCATCGTGGAGGTAGGCACTATCACCTGAATTTCCTAGATATCAGTTACAGGAGAATAAACAAAAATAGAAACAAGATTTGGGCTCATACGGATTTTGGTTTTATTAAAATGGATGTAGATTTCATTCTTTTTTAAATTATTGGCTTTCTAGACCTGGCATGTAACAAACTGTTAAGTAATTTAACACACTTTCAAACTTCTAGCTGATGAAACCCAGAAATGTGATGCTTCTCATGAGTACAGGAAATGAATGCCCTGTATTTGAAGCTCTCCGCACCTCCACTCCCTTAAAATTATCTCGATAATAGCTATAGCACTTTTTTTTACCTAAATGCTAAAACTATCCATATGCAGTTTCCCTGAAACCACCACTTTTTAGAGCGCATCCGTCCAGTATAATATGTTGGATACTATGTATGCAGATGGCTTCCATGACACATGTTAAACCTAATTTCGTTTCACTGATTACGTGGAAAGACTTGCCACAAACTCGTGGTAACAACATTTGTTTGTCTACCCGGCTAACATTTATTGAACACCTATGGTCCCTGGGCTCTGGGAAAACACAGCCCGGTGGGGGCGACGGATGAGTGTTTGGAGGAGGCCACCATGCCATAAGGAAGCCCAAGCTGGGGCACACCTCATCTAGGAAGGGCATGCTGTCAAGGTGAGCTCTCCAGTATGAATGGGAGGGTCCGGGGAGGAAGGAGGAGGCTGTGGTACAGGTCAGGGAACAGGAAAAGTGATCCTTTGGGAGACAGAACAAGAGCAGGAGAACACAGCTGTCCCAGGCGCTGGATCACAAACACGAACCAGACAAGCTCTCCTGCAGCCCACTCTCCAGGGTGCTTCGGACAACTAGACCATTTTGTCATCAGGCGCTTTGACAGGGGAGGTCAGAGCGGGCTCTGAAACGTGAGGAGGAGTCATGGTCTTATGCGGACTGAAGCTCAGATGGTCAGTTACGTGGACCACGGAAGGCTCACCCCAGACCCGGCAAGACCAGGTGTGGACGCACACCGTGATGGTTCTCGGGGAGGAAGAGTCTTGCCATTTCGTTCGGTGTTGCCGCCAGTGGTTCAGAAGCTGAATGAGCTTTAGCTTCAATTTCTTTACCTGTGAAATGGCGATGACAGTGGCCTTCGGTAGATACTGCCTGAGACAGTAATGCCAACAACTCCCCCTGACCCGATCCTAACAGCCCAACGTGTGGCCTCTGCACACCTCTCTTCTCAGAAATGTGTCCTAACTCTTATTTCAGGAAATGTGGCTTCCTCAGAAAAGGTGCTTTTATAATTGAGAGATTATTCAGCACTACTTCTAGCTATGAAGAAATAGTGCCATTCAGTCCTCTACGATCACAGGGATCAATCTTCTCTCCTTGCTCTCCCTCCCCTCTCGTCCACTGTTGTCAGGACTTGACGATTTAGCAGGTCCCCAGACCTCTGCAGTGGACAACAGGAGATGCAGGCAAGGAAGAGAGGGAGGCAGGCACAATTTCAGACCTTTGGAGAGGTAGATCTGTCACATGCAAACAAGAAGACATTTACAACTAAACATGGCCAAGGCCCTGATTTTTCCAGCTCAGCTCAGATCACCATAGCCCTGAGCAAAACACAACCTTCCTGAAAGAGGGGAACACTAATCAATAGTAGGATTCAGCCTCACGAATGGAGGGAGCCTGAGAACACAAGAGAACACCCTCCTCCATGCCGGCCCCCGGAAGGAAGTCTGTGCACGGGGCAGGAGCATGGAAAACAGGCTGAGGACACTCTGGACAGCCTACTGCTGGGTAAAGCTGGGCAAGATGCCACATCCTCAGGGCCCCTCTCCCCTGTAAGACAGGGGGAAAGCGTAGAATCCTCTTCACTGAGGCATCGTGAGGAGTAAAGAGAGAATTCGTGAAAAAAAGCGAGTTAGAATCAGTGTTCCAGCCATGCGTTGGCTATTGCAATGGTCTGGGCTTTGACAGAGTAGTGAGGGGGGAAAGACGCAGCGTCTGGAGTTAGATTAGCATGGCTTCCAAGCCTGACTTACTGGTTATGCAAATGGTCCCAAGAAGGCAATCCTTAATTTTGGAAGATGCTTGGCATGGGAAGCAGAAGCAATCCAGCATTAGTTAAATGCCTACCATGTGTAAGGTTCTCTGCTTGGTGACTTACATGAGTTCTGTTATTTTAAATCTACCACAGTGACATTATTTTCTTCAATACTCTTACCTTCATGACATTGGCATTAAAAGTGAGCCTCAAAGAGGCGATGAGGCTCCCCTGAGGACACACCCTGAGGAACTATAGAGAAGATGTTTGGACTAGATCTGTGTGCCTAGGACACCCATATTGGTTCTGCTACATCCCAGACCCGAGTCCTCTGGCTCCGCCGATTCTCACAGCTGACTCCTTCATGTCTTAATGGTTACCTGTGTAGTGGGGCCTTCCCTGGTCATTCCACCTACATAAGTTACCCCCCCCCATCATTCTTCCTCAGGGACCCAACTCTTTTCCTTCAGAGAACTGGTACAATCTGCAGTCCTACATGTCTTCATTCATATGATAATAACACAAAACTCTTGTTTATTGAAGACATTATCCTGATACTATTCTAAGCACTTTTCTTGTACTATCTCATTGTAGCTCGTATCAACCGTATGAAGTCAACAATTGACATAGGCTGCTTTATTTCATTCCATAACAGTGCTGTGAGGGTGACATCCGTATTTTCAGCTTATAGGTACACTGGAAATGAGACACAGGGTGGTTAAGTGACTTACTCAAGGTCATAGAGCCAGGGAGTAGCATGTTTGTCTCCTGCACTAGACTTTATACTTTACGAGGGCAGGGTCCCTGTTCCGAAGCCTGAAGCGGTGACTGACTCATGATTATATATACTCAGTAAACACTGATCACTAAAGAGTGAACACTAAGGAAAAGGAACACAAAAGCATGAACTGGTGAGGAGATGTGCCCTTTGTTCTCAGAAACAGCTGCCTCTATCTCTGGCCACACTGATCTACCTAGTGTTTGTCACGTGTCCAGGCACTGGCTTGACTGGGAAGTCTGGGGAGCATTGTGGGTGCATGTACATGTGTGTGCATGATGCTCTGACAGGTTGAGTCTATGGGAGATTGGTTGAATCTGTCCTAGTTCTCCACCAGGATATTCTGGTGGACCAGTGAACCATACTTCCTTTGCAGCGCCCGCTGAGAGAGGCCAGCCACAGAAGAGCTCTTTTGGGCTTCGTGTGCAAAGAGGTGGGGAGGAAATGAAGGGATGTGGGTCAACAGTCAGAGTCAGAGGGGAGGATGGGACATGGGTTAACAGAGTCAGAGTCAGGGGGATGTTTGGGAGCAAAAGGAAGCCATTGTAGATTATGAAGCATCCATTCAATGAATTCTTGGTGCATTCACCAAGCCCATAGATCATTGTTGGGGGAGTGAGAAGAGACTTGAAAAGTAGGCAGGGCCAAATCACACAGGCCTTTCTTGGCTGAATAAAGGGATTGGGTCTTCATCAGAACCAACAGCAGTGGGGACCACTGCTAGGTTTCCAGCTAGAAGGAAATGACCAGACTTGCATTGGTAAAGATGCGGCTGGGTGCAACGAAGATGAGGGACAGGTTCAAGGCCAGAGGGTAGGAGGCTTCTGAGGAAAAGGCAGAACAGGACAATGAAGTGGGGGAATCTGGGGATATTTGGGAGAGGAAATCAACAGGAACTGCTAACAGAATCACTGCGGGGCTGCAGGAGAGGGCAGTGGCCTCCAGGTTTCTGGAATGATGGAGAGGACATTCGACGAGAGAGAACATTGAAACAGAGTAAGATTTGGGGGGCTCGGGAAGAAGAGTAAAATAAAAGCTATTTTTAAAGGACAGACAACTATTTTATGAAAGGCAAAGAAGCGAATGCAAAATAAGACCACGTTAATCTTTTAATCAGAGGCTCGTTTGTTACAAGGGCTCTTAGGCTAATTTGAGGGGCCTGTTAGAAGAGCCAAGTTGACGTCTTGCAGAAACTATTCAGTGACTAACTGCTCTGCACACAGCCTCAGATCCTCAGCCAAGTTTACAGATCTGCTTGGAGGCAACTTACCCAGCCTCGTGCATCTACTTGGACCTTACTTGAAGTAAACTGTCCTCATGCCATTAAAACCTGACCGCTTCTTCAGTAAAGCTTTGGAGTGTAATGTTCCATTCCACTCTGTATTTCGGGAAATCTAGGAAATAAATCATCAGCGAAAGAAGTAATTTCTGTAGATTGTTTGCTCCATCCACTTTACGGAGCCTGTTTGATTTTACAAGAAGCCTAAGTTTCTATCAAGGGGCACATGCACTTCCTGTAACAACTACCGCTCGCCAAGCGCCCCGTTTGTGTGCCGGGCAACGTATGAACATAATATTAGTTAATCAACCTCAATATTTCTGTAAGGTAGATACTTACAGTTAAGGAATCTGAGGCTTAAAGAAGTTAAGTGCTCTTGATTTTTCAGAAGTGAAAAGACTCCTTAATGCTAAAAAAGAAAGAAAAGTCACTTGTTAAAGGAGTTGACAGGTTGGACTCCAAAATCTGTGTTCTTCCCACTGTGTCTCTGAGGTATGAGCCCAAAGCAAAACACTCAGAGCAAAACCACGGAGCCTTCTGACCCGCACAAGCAAGAAGCATCCATCGCACATGACTTAGTTAAACAAACCCTGATGTACACTTGGCTCCCAATTTGTTAACGTTTAAGTCACGGAGCCGTCTATGAAATTCAGTCTCCCAAACTAGTTCTCTCCCAAACTTCCTCCAGGCTGACAGACTTTCAAAGACAAAAGATGGGAGGAAACCACTTGCATTCACTGAGAAACTATTGTGCTGCCTGGAGGAATGTTCGATGGCAGGAATTAGTAGCCCCATTTCACAGATGAGACAATGAAGGCTCAGAGAAAAGGCAGCGTATCTTGGCCAAGTCACACATTCAAGCTGGGCAGGGAAGAGGTAGGATTTCATTTCCAGTCTGCTAAGTCCTCCATTGGGGGTTGAGAAGTATTGGCAGAGCTTTGTTTTGCCCATAAGACAAAAAGAATCAAAGCCTTTTCAGGCTGTAGAATGCCGAACGGTGGATCTCGGTGACTTATGTCAGTGAACGGACTTCTTGATTTTGCTGCCTTCATCATTTTCTGTCTTTTATTCCTGGACAGACGGACTCAGTTTTGCTTTGTTCTCAGCCCCCGAGGGAGAACAGTGTCTCAGACCAGTACTGAACACTGAGGAAATCGATGAGCCAAAATTTGTTTACAGAGCTGAGATTTTTCTGTTTAAGCAACGTTTATAAAGCACCTATTATGGCACCTGGCCCTGTTTTAAGCACATTCAAATGCTAGCTAACTTCATTCTCATAATAATCTGATGAGGTCGGCGCCCCTGTAACCCTTTCCTCCTAGTGAGAAAACAAGCACAGAGAAGGCAAGGAGCTCAAGGTCACACAGCTAGAGAGAAGCTTGCTCTGTAGATGATCAACTGGGACCAGGTATTTCTTGGCAGAAGCATGAGACAGAGGCTTCTGTGCTACCGTTGCTTTCCCCAAGGACAGGGGCCCACCTCTCATGAGCCCAGGGACCCACCCCTCACGAGCCCTGCCATATACTTTGTTCACGCTCAGATGCTCAGAACATTTGCTTCTACTGTATCTACCCAAACAGGGTAAAGGAAGAGACATTCCTACCCCCTCTCTTATTATTTTATCCCTTTAAGGATTCTTGGTGAAGGTTGGTAGTATTATTAATGACAACTGCGGTGTCACCTTTGACAGGGGGTACATTGCTCCCTATTTCTTCCTGAGGAACTTCACTTCTGCGGGGGTATCAACATGTCCAGGCAAAACTCTGTATTTACCAGCTCTGTCCTGGGCAAATAAGGGTGGCTGTGTGTGATACAGTTCTGCCTAATGATACTTAAGCGAGAGCCATTACATGGGACTTCTCCTAAAACTGAACAGCGGAGCAGACTTGAGAGGTAAAGATCATTTTCCTGTTAGCCCTTCCCCTCCCCACTTTTTCCTCCCTGGAATGAGGTCGGATGCCCAGGGATGGGATAGAGATATCCCACCGTGACACCTTAACATGGGTGAAGCATAAAGATTGAAGAAGCCTGGCACACCGATGACATTTTGTAACCGCCGTACCAGTTCTGGGCAGCCGATTTTGGACTTCACGTGGGGTGAGACCGGGACACGTCTTATTTGGTAGAGTGCTGACAGCTGGGGTTTCTGTTCCGTGTCCTTGAACCTCTTCTTCCGGTCTGTACTGTCTAATGCCACAGCCACTAGCCACGTGTGGCTAATGAGCACTTGATTTGGGGCGAGTATTCGTGAAGAATGGGTGCTAATGGTATTTAATTTTAAATGGATTTGAATTTTAAAATGGAAGCAGTGTAAGGTATTCTTCCATTAAATGCATCTTTACAGGGGCGCCTGGGGCGTTCAGTCAGTTAAGCGTCTGCCTTCAGCTGAGGTCATGATCCCGGGGTCCTGGGATTGAGTCCTATGTCAGGCTTCTCTCTCTGTCAAATAAATAAATAAATCTTAAAGAAAATGCATCTTCATAGTATTGATAGGACAACATTTTATTTTAACCATTTGCCTCTGGATTGAGAAGGGCTGTACATGCAAAGTACACCAGGTTTCAAAAACTTAACATAAAAAAAGATCATAAAATATCTCAATATTATAAAAGTATTGATTACATGCTGAAAAAAATTATTCTGGATATGGGGGGTTAAAGAAACTATGTTAATAAAATGAACTTTACCGGTCTCTTTTCACCTTGTTTTTTTTTAAAAGATTTTATTTCTTTATTTGAGAGAGAGAGAGAGAGAGATAACAAGAGAGAGTATGAGGGAGAGGGAGAAGTAGACTCCCCACTGAGCAGGGAGCTTGATTCGAGGCTCGATCCCCAGACCCCGGGATCATGACTGAAGTAGAAGGCAGACGCTTAACCAACTGAGTCACTGAGGCATCCTTTTTTCACCTTTAAGGTTAATGTGGCTGCTAGAAATTTTAAAATTGCACTTGCGGCTCCCATTGTATTTCTGACTACTTTACATATTCGCCACCCATTCTGGGCTCACTGACTGTCAGACTCTGTACAGAGCACTTTATATACATTTACCTCACAGAGATCTTAAAGGAACTGCTTGTGGGGAGTGATCCCGTCTTCATTTCACAAGTGGACAGACTGAGGCCAGAAGAGGCTGCTTCACACAAAGCGCTCAGTTGGTTAGGGGTAGACCCATGGCTGGGTTTGGTTCCCCAGCTGGTGGCCACAACCATTCCGTGCTCAAGGGCAACCTACTGTGTAGAACTGTGCCCAGATCACCGTGGTTGGTACAGTCAAGCGGCCGGAGCTTTGCAAGGCTGCTACCAGCGAGTGTGGCTAGGAAACCTCGAGAGAATTAATTCTCAGGCTACGATTTACCAGAGGAAGCTGGAACTTCCCCCACATACCCCACATACCAGCTGCCATCCCAGGCTGGATCAAGTGAATCAAGATTGTGTGAGTCTATCTGATATCCTACCTGCCTCCCCCATTAACAGCAAGCATAAGGGTTTCGAGGTGTGTATCCAGCCATTAGAAATCCAGACAGGGCAGTGATGAGGGTCGCGCATGGGGAAGCTAGTGCCGTGTGATACAGAACCCAAAGAATAAAGTTCATAGGGACACCTGGGAAGCCCACGGTTAATGACAACAGTCCACTCCTGCTCTGAGGTGTTTTCTCATGCAGTTCAGTGGGTATGAGTAGAGAACCTCAACTTCATGTCCCTTCTTCCTCCACAGCCTTTTTTTGTTAAGATTAGCTCTTCATTTTTTAACAACAGAAAAGCACAAGCAAACACAGGAATTTTTTATGTGACCTGGATATGTTTGCTTTGCAGTAGACTCTACAAATGTCATCACCCCCTTGAGGGCTGATTGGACACTAATTTGACACTTCCCAAAATGCTTCGTTTGAGCATTGTGCCGAACTCAGACATGTGCAGGTTTATTGCAAAGTATCCTGCTAATGTGGCTGGAATTGTTTTGTGGACATCTCTATGTACACTGACAAGAAAGAGTGGGTTAGGAGATGGATATGGATCTTTTTACTACTGTGGCAATAATATTTTACATTTCAACAGCGACTTTCAAATCACAGCACCTTACAGAGCAATGGAGGTTGTGATAATTCGATGCGTTGTTGAAATATAGCAAATGCTTTGGCAGTCCAACATCACATATCACCCTTTAGCCCAGGAAGCAGGGGATAGAAGGCTGCTGCTGCATGGAGAGAAATAATAAAACACACTTCTATGATGGTTATACCTGGGAACTCAGAGCACTTTTCAGAGTTTTCTCTGCAAATCTTTATTGTTCTCATCAGATCTCAATAAAATAGGACGAGAACAACAGCTAGTAGCTTCTCCTTTATAAGCTCAGAAATAGAGACAGAGAAAGAATTGGGTTTTGGAAGGATTACCGAGTCAGACAGTGGTGGGGTCAATCAAGGGGTGACCCGGCTCTTCCTTACCCACCTGACTGGTCATGACATGCCGACCCTGGACACGACAGTTCTTGTTAGTTTCCATTACCTAGAGTGCTTATCCTTGAAACAGAGGCTTAGCATAGAGAAACATCCCTCCTGTAAGCCTTCCTATTGCCTTGTGCTCTCCTATTCTGTGTTCTTCCTTTCTTTTCTTTCTACTCCTGTGTTCTTCTCCCGCCCTCACATTTCCCCCGTAATTTTCCTCTTTTTCTCTAGCTTCCATGTTTCAGTCTTCACCGAAGAAAATGCTTCACTCTCCTCTTTCCTGTGAAGGAGTTAAATCCTATTTGTGATTCCCTTTTGGTGGCTTCCAAGTCCACCCCAAGTGGTTATCAACCGGACTCAACAAGAACTTCTGAGAGTATGTACTTCCACACTTGGCCACTAGGCGGCGTGTGCGCAATACTGTGGTTTTTATCAGCGGCTCTAAGAACCAGGAGGGCTCCCTTCCTGCTGAAAGCAGAGTCTGCTAGAGGTCCTGGGGTTTCCGTCTACCAAACAGCGAGGGGAGGGGCTTGACTATTGGGGAATATGAATATAGAGACAAATAGGTGTCTTCAGTATGTGCGCTGAAAGGTCCCATTCCATCTATCCTTAGACGTGGGTGGAGTGTGTGTGTGTGTGTGTGTGTGTGTGTGTGTGTGTGTGTCCAGTTCTCCACTCAACTACCTTCAGGTCACTTAAATATTCTGGGCAACGGTTTCTTCACCTCTAAAAGCAAGTGACTTGTGAGCTAGCTGCCCACCGTGGCTCCTTTCAGCTGTATTTCTGTCCATTGAACGCATGAGGTTGTGGAGGTCGATTGAGTGAAAGAGGAGAGAGCCCCCAGCAGACCAACAAGTCCTCAGTGAAGGCATTCCTGATCGATGGCTGGGCTTTGAACTTTGGAAGGCTCCGGACTTTGAGGAGTTCCTCCCTGTCCTCCTCCTCACGTGGTAAGCCTTTTTAGTCTACTCAAGGTTTGAAAATGCATTTCCTGTAACTGTCTGCAGCCGGGGATCAGAGCGAACATGCTTGGTGCCTTTCTCCCTGACACATAAATGACTGATTCCTAGGTAAGGCTGTGCCATCTTTTGGTGCTTGTCTTACATGACAAACTCATTTGTCTCAGGCAGCTGGGAAGTGGTGCTGTCAGAGGCTGTGTTTCAGGAGAATGGACTTGAACGGGTGTCAAGGGCTTGCTGCGAACTGACTGCCCAGCCAGGTGCTCGGGCTGTGGAGGCAGAGGGGTCCGCAGATGACCAGACCCCGGCGCGATGTGTCCTGTGTGCCTAGGAGCAGGGACAATGCTCGTGGGGGGGTGGGGTGGGAAGGAGGGAGCGTCAAAAGCTTTCAGCACGGTCACTTAGTGCCCATGATGAGCCTTAGGAATCCACTTTGCCACCATCCAGGGAGATACAGGTTTCCTCTCCCGGTGCCCGGAGACATCGAGTACCTGACTCGAGATCACACAGCTAGTAAGCAGGAGAGCCAGGGATCAAAGCGAGGCCTCTCGGGCTCTTGGTCCAGATTTCAGCTTCACCCACCCATGGCACTGCTGGGTCTTGGGGGATCTGGGATAGATCCTTTCTTAAAGCAAAGGAATAGGACGCTTATGGTGTGAACAGCAATCTGGTTACAAACATGATGTCTCTCTCGGAAACACGCCGCCTGCTTTTGTGTATTGTCTGATGCACGCGGTTGCTGTGGCGATGTTGGAGAGGCTGGCTGGTACTTGTCCACAGCAACACGGGGGTGTGGTGGGTGGGGGCTCGGTGGGGATGCTGAGAGACAGCCGAGGAGGTGATTGGCTGGAACTGGCGGGGCCGCTCCTGAGATGGCATGGGGACGGTGACACTTGATGAGGCTGGTTTTCAAAGTGCTCCTCTGTCTCTGGGGCTGGGAGGTGAACCCCTGACATACAAGTGCTGGGAGAAAAGCTTTTTACTAGAGCTGAGGGCCTCCACTCCAGGCCAGATGCAAAGTATGCGGAAGGCAGAAGTGGCCCCAGTGGTCCAGCCTGAAGAGGCTTTGTGGAAGTCTGTTTGGTTCATGGCTGGTCCCTTGTACCCAGAGCAGTCCCTGCCCTCGGCATGTGATCAGAAGCACTGGTGGGTGCCTGCAGAGATCTCTGGCCTGAAAGTCAGAAGATCCGAGTTTGAGTACCATTGCAACTGCTTGCAAGATAATGGCAACTGTTCCCAACATCAGATTTTCTCGTCATCGAAGGGATCTGCCAGTTAGTGCCCTGAGGAGTGGCCATCTCATGAAGACAGACCTAGTCTGCGGCAAGGTGCAGAGGGCCCCACAGCCAGCAGCTCAGCCAGGTTGGTGGGTGGGGACAATTTCCTGAGCATCTCACAGAGACATTCATCTCCTTCCTCCCTGGAGGACCCCGTGTGGGTACTCATGGTGCTGGGCGCCTGCCCTCTTGGAAGGTTCGGAGAGAAGGAGGGTCCGGAGCAGAAGATTCAGTGCCTTTGCTGTCAGCTTCCTGGTGTACAGCCCTCCTCCCCAGCTGGCAGGGAGACTTGTCTGCCAACCTTGCCGGTGGAGGTGGGCTGGAGCCAGTCACAGCTGTCAGGAACTGGCACCTGGGAGGAAAGAACAGGGAAGGGAGGGAGGAGGCCTTAGGGTCCATGAGTCTAGGATCCCTGACAGCCGTGGGACTTTTGCAAAAGTATCAAACTGCTCTGAGCCTCGGTTTCCTCGTTTTTAAGTGGTGATAAATAGTATCTTCCCTACTGGTCGTTGGGAAAACTGAACATAGCGAATGAAAGAGCCTGGCCCTTAGTAAGTGCTTAATGAAAACAGTGATTACTCAAATTGTGGGCAGTTACTTGGGCAGAGGGCCTGAGTGGAAACGAGATTGTAAGACCAAGCGATGAGGGGGCCGCTGAGCGTCCAGCATCTGGTCCGCATTCCCCTCCCTTGGGGCTCACCGACATCCCAGAACACCCCTTCTCCCTTCCGCCCTTTAAGTGTTGCGGCCAGGGACACACACCCTAGCATGTAGGTCCCGTGATGCAGGAACATAAGCCAGAGGTATGTGCATTCCGTTCCAATGCTATAGGAGAAAACATAGCCCCAGGAATCCTTCAAACTGCCCCCCGAGGGCTGCTGGCTTACCCCTGGTCTTGGAGATGTGGTCTCTGAAGCTCACACAGATGAATTAGCCACGGTCCCACAGAGAGTCAGGGAGGGGCTGGGGCTGCAACCATCCAACGCTGTCCTAGAAGCCCCAGTCTGGGCCCCGGGTGAGAAACAGAGCCCTAGGGTCCCAGGTCCTTCGCTCGGCCTGCTGGGGCAATGCACGGTGTCCTGTGGTGAGGATCCCACGGGGTGGCGTTGGCTAAGTGCCCCTGGGAGCTACAGTTGAGCGGAAGGAGAGATTTGGAAGACCAAGAGGAGAGCCATGCAGGAAGAACCCCAACAAAGAACAGCTAGGCCCTGAACTATGTGCTGGAAACCGTTTGGGGGATTTCATTATGAGCTGCCTTTAATTTTCATGGCTCTGTTATGAAATAGGTTGTATTCTCATCTCTCCTTTACAGACGGGGAGACTGAGGCACAGGGAGGTCATAGCTAGTGAGCAGCAGAGCTGCAATTGCAAATCCAGGCTGTGGGGGTCCCAGAGGCCACACATTTAACCTATCATTTGACCGCCTCTTGAGAGTTCAGACCAAAGAGAGACATGAAGAACATTCTTACTGGGAACTCTGAAAGGACACTTTCGCTGGGAGCCACTGCAGTCTAGCGGTGGAAAAGGGGATGGGGTAATCGTGCTTGAGGGCAGTGGGTACTGGGGGCTGGGACTTACAGCAGCGTAGCGCTCCTTGATTTCCACTCTCAGGATCCCTGGCTATGGAGGCCTTCCTGTGCATGGGAGAAGATTCTGCCCAAGGCAGCTGGCCACAGGAGTGGCATTCCACTGATCTGTTCCTTCAACAAACATTTCTGGTGCCCCCACCCTTGTCCCAAAGGCACCAGGTGCTGGGGACCCTCCCCACAAAACAAAATTCTAGCTCTGCCTCTGAGATGCTCAGGGTCTGGTGGAAACAGAATTACAGCTGTGAGCCAGGGCGGACCAGCGCAGGCTGGGGGAGGGGAGGGGGGCCATGGTGCGTTGACTGCCTTGCAGAGGAAGTCTTGGAAAGTTGTCCAGGGAAGGTGACATTGAGGCCAGGACTTGGGGATGGGGTTTGGAGGGGTAAAGGCAGGACAGACTCAGGAGTCTTTGGCTTGCTCTGGGACATTTTACTCCACATGCTGAGGAAACCTGAAAACATCCTGAGGGAGGGCTTGTTGGGGAAGAGGGCAGAAAGGGACGGAGGATATCAGCATCCACGTGCGTCCAGGGGACTCTCCCTCCGAGGGGACAGGCTCCTGCAAGGCTCCCCCTTCTTCCTCCAGGCACAGCCGGTTTATGGGAGAAGAGAAAGACAAGCCTGTGGCAAGTCGGGATGACAAAGACGCCCTGAAGGGCACGCGCCTTTATGTAATCGACCTCGGTACCGACGGTCCCGCGTTAGGCGCCCAGAGCCCAGGCGCCCACGAAGAACGGCGTGCTCGCGTTATTTCCTTGCAAAGAGGAGGGGACAGCAAAGCGAAATAAGTTAGGGAAGTCCTGAGAGCCTTAAAGAGCAAGGCGGCTCGCCTCGTTGCCTCTCCCCAGAGCCCGCTGGGGCGAGCCCGGACTCCCCGCCCTGACCGCTCTCCCGGCCGGGCCCCTGACTCCCCTCCCGGGAACGCTCGCCGGGTGACCTTGGGCGAGCCGCGCGACCTCTCCGGGCCTCAGTTTCCCGGCCTCCGCGTCCGCCAGCGCCGTGACCCCACATCGGGACTCCCCCGCGGCCCGGGGCTGGAGCAGAGTGCGCGGCGGGCGGGAGGCGCCGGGACGCCCTCCCCCGCGGACAGCTGCGCGTCTGGGGGCTGCCCCCCGAGGCGGCGGGCGGGGCGGGGTGGGGCGGGGTGGGGCGGGGTGGGGCGGGGTTGGGGGGCGCGGGAGCGGCGCGCAGGCGCAGGCGCGGCGGGCGGGGCGGCGGGCCGGGCGCTCCGCGCGGCCGCTCGGAGAGCGCGGGGCGGCGCGCGGCGTGCGGGTCGCGGCTGAGCTGGGCGCCGGTGCCGGCTGGCGGGGCTCGCCCGGGACTGCCTCAGGCTCGCCGAGCTCGCCGCCGGCCCGGCCCGAGGGCCCGCCTGACCGCGCCGGCCCGCGCCCGCTCCTGCGGGGTCCGCGTCCCGGAGGCAGCGGCAGCCAGCGCGGGGCACTCGGCGGGCACCCCCGGGGACCGGGGCCGCGCGGCCGGCACTCGCTCTGTGCCGCCGCCGCCGGGCCGACCTCCCGGCTTCGCTCCGCCGCGCCCCGGCCGCGGCGCCTGGCCCGGGTTGCGCGCCGCAGGGGCGCGGGCGGGGTCGGGGGTTGCGGGGCCGCCGCTGCTCGGCTGCCGCGCGTCGGCGTCCCGGGCCCGGCGGCCAGCGAGCATGGAGGAGAAGTACCTGCCGGAGCTGATGGCGGAGAAGGACTCCCTGGACCCCTCCTTCACGCACGCTCTGCGGCTGGTGAACCAAGGTGAGGGCGCACGCTGGCCGGCCGTTAACTGTCGCCCTCGGCCGTTGGGGCCGGGGGAGTGGCGGCCGGAGCTCGGGGACAGGGGAGGGTCGGGAGCGAGTAGAAATGCCAGGCGCTTGGGAGGCGAACCTGTGGGGTTGGCTGGAAATAGACCTGGGGAGGCGGGCAGGGACCCAGGTTGCAATCTGGGGACATTTGGGTGGGGACCTGGGAGAACGTGGGATACCTGGGGAGAAAGGGAGACGTGCCTTTGGGAGGCTTGGCGGGGGGCAGAAGGCTGGGGCGTTCGGATGAGACTTGAAGATCTTTGGGGACTCGAGAATACCCGAGGGAAACTTGTGGGTGGGGGACGGCGAACACCTGGGGGCTTTGGCGGGGCGGTGGTTGAATGATATCATTGGAGGGTAGTTTGTGAGGGACTCGGGGATCCTAGTGTGTTTGGTTTGTTCAGGGAACAGAAGAAAGAGCTGGAGCAAAATGGAAGGATATGAGGGGATGAAATGCACACGAGGTGAAGGGAACAGGTGCTTGGATTGTTAGTGAAGTTTGAGGACCTTGGGGGAGGTTTGGGGTCAGACCCTTTGCATTTCAGAGGAGAGGGACCTAGCGGTCCTAGTGGCAGAGCCCAGTTCCTTTCCTACCCGTCTTTTTCTCCCATGCCAAGGCTATAGCCCTCCCTGCCCTCCCTGGGGGTGGGCAGCTCCTGCCAAGGATAGCAAGCTGGCCCTTGAAGGGGTTGGTAGGGGAGAAGAGGCCCACGCAATTGCGCCCTTCTTGGCTTGCCTGTCTTCTTTTTGGGAAGCTCTGGGTGGGTCACCCTCATTGGGGGCTGGCTAGGGGTTGGGAAGACTGAACAAGGAGTCTTTGCTGCCTGTGCCTTTCAGCACTGCTTCAGCCAGTTCAGGGTGTGAGCAGCCCTGGGAAGTACAGGGCACTGGAATACGGGGACATATGGAGACGTGCCTACCTAGGACAGTATTTCTTGGCTTGTTCTTCCTCCGGCTTCTTGAGTAATCTGGGATGGACGGTAAATCAAGCCTGCCTTCCCAGGAGCAGTCCTCAATTCCTTCTGTATCTGTTAACCCGTGTTTCAGATAAAGATGGGTTTGGGGGCCACTGGTTTGCTTTTTTCTCTGGCTGATGCAGAAAACATTATCTGGTCAGATCTGTTACCTTTTGCATGAATCACTCCGTGCAGTGGCAGTTTGTGGTCCCCGAGTTAAATTGGGTCTGCTGATCTTAATGCTGGCCCTGGCTCTTTTATTGTTGGAAGTGAAAGATGAGGCAGACATTCTATTTGTATATAGATGTCTATATTTTAAAGCAGCAACCTCCAGCATTTGCCTATTTCAGCCAGTTCTTCAGAGTAGGGTGTGTTGAGGACTGATGGTGGTAGTGGAGAGACTCAGTATCTGCAAAATTTAAGCATGCATGCTGTTTGAATTGTTGAACAGAAATTGGTTTTCAGAGTTTCCCATTTTATTTTAATTGCAGGCTTATTTTTATTTGTTTAATAAGGTGGGCTTGTGAAAAAGTAATGGGCTTACATTCTTAAGTTAGAGAAAAAGAATTTTCAGCTTTATTCCCATCCTCTGAACAGTTCTGCAGTTAGGTTTCTACTCCTTGCTCTTTATGATTTACATATATCTTTTGTTGCCTGCTGGGCTGTCATTTCTGTGAAAGGAATTTCTTTGTATGTTGTGTGAGATCAGAGGCATTAGAAATATTCTAGATTGTGGAATCCAGTGCATTTTTTTTTAAATAAAGAAGCTGACAAAGTTATGTTATACTCAGTTAAGGAAACAGCTTAACTAAAAGTGTAATGAGTTATTTTAAAAGTTAGAATTTTTTTTCTCTGTGCCATGTTGTTATAGTACCGTGTTGCTAATGCATTCAAAATTCTTTCGGTTTCTGTTTCTACTAGTGTTAATGGCCTCTAGTTACTTGAAACAGATACTGGACAATGTTGCCATTTAGTATTTTTTTAGATGCTAAATCTGATTACCTTACTTTTCCATAAAAAATGTAATTTTGGTAATAAGTACATTTTTTCACATTGAACAGTTATGTGAAAGAAGAAAAAGGTGCTACTGAGATGCTCTTATTACTGTTAATTTAGATTACTTCAGACAAACATGTTTTCCCCTTAAATCATAAGCTGATATCCAGAAAGCACAGACCTATCATTTAAAATATTAATCATGCTCAATTATGTAACTCCAAGTACATTTCTAAATAGTATCTTAAATCTGAATTTGAATGGTTATTAGAAAACTTTGATTTTGAATCTGATAAGCGTCTTATTATTGGCTACAGAAAAGTATCTTTTTTCTTATTTAGCTATATTTTTGATTCTTTGCCTCAAAAAGAAACTATTTTTTTCAGAGTTTATTCTGAATGTCTATCCTGTTGCTAGTGTTCTGGCAGTAACTTGTGCAGTGACGATGGTCAGCAGTGAACGTGATACCTCATGTTTGCGTGGAGTGTGTTCAAGTTTCCAAGTCTCTTTAGGGTACATGATGTCTAGTTCCTGTCTCACACTTGCACTCTTGTGAGGTCGACACTGGTGTCTCTATTTTTCTGGGGAGGCAGCTGAGGAACCCAGTTATGCAAGCTTGTGAACAACGGAGATTTAATTTGAACTCAAGTCTTCTGTCTCCTAAAGCCATTGTTCTTGATACTTATGCCTTCCTGCAAAGATAGAATAAAATACTTTGCACATGCCAATTTAAAACCCTGCAGAAATCAATATCATTAATATGCTTGTTTCTGGTTGACTTATCTTGATTTTCTAAAAAAGTTTCATTCTATACTTATCTAGTGGTCTTTTTAAAGAAACAAATGTTGGTTGCAGATTTATCCTACAGGATTTTAATGCTCCGGCCAAGAGGCACTTTTGAATTAAAGCCCTCCCGTGACCAGTTTATTACTTTTGTAATCAACACATTATGATAATGAAACAGTTTATAAATGAGGTGTTGCCGTTTTTTTTAAAAATTCAGTAGTTGTAAACATTGATCAACCTCCTAGCTGAATTATTTTTTTTCTAATAATCTTTAAGTAAGAACTTGAGCTGGGATGACATCAGGATATATGCTCCCAAGCTACTAGAGTTCGGCTTTTATACTTTTTTCCAGGCTTGTGTTTCATCATGGGCATTAGTTGCTGACTTGTCTTTTTATTTTCTCAGGCTAACTGGCTCCCCTCCTCCTCCCCCCTAAATATTGAGTACTTTTATATCTCTACCAAATGTAATGGTTAATGTTTACTTGGTGTTAAAACTG
Source organism: Potos flavus (assembly GCA_028534135.1). Lineage (NCBI taxonomy): Eukaryota > Metazoa > Chordata > Mammalia > Carnivora > Procyonidae > Potos > Potos flavus. The sequence goes on along the minus strand of CM052900.1, from coordinate 2,744,308 downwards.
AATCAAAGAAGATAGGCTTTGGTATCATCCCCTTCCCCGACTTCCGTGCCTATAGAGAATTGACATTGCTGGTTCTTTCCAAGGAGGTTAATTGGAGATGAAAGTAGCGTCCCATGTTTTGTATTATATTTGCTAGGAGGGGATGTGCTGACTCTTACAAAAAACATCTTTAGAAATGTCTTATGCATTATAATTTAATCCAGCTCTCTGGTACTGCTTTGGATGGTTTTCAATCCAAGCCAAGTAACCATTAAATAAGATTACATAACCCTGTATTTTTAATTATCTGATATAATATATGGATTGGTGGCTGGTTCACTGCCAAGTTATATTTAGTGGTTGGTTACAAGGGGAAGTGGAGCAGAGGATTCAAGATTAAGGGTGGTCTATTTGTGTCCAGATTGATAAAGTTCTCTGTTGGTATTTCAAAATAATAATTTTTCATCTTACATCAATTTCTCTAAAATCAGTACTCTTAGCATTATTCAGGATATGTGTGAGAGGCAAAAATGTATAAGGGGAGGATCATTACTTAGCCTGATGTGCCGTGTCTCTTTGTTCAACAAAACCTGATGGCTTAATGTTTCATTTTTGGTGACCCCTTTTGGAAAATGTTTGTTACTTGCTCGACTGTTGTCAGACGTGTGGAGTAAGAGAGACGAATGAGAATGGAAATTGCACAATTATATTTAGGTGTAGTGTGTGATTCTTTGTTTCATCCGAAAGAGGCTGTGGTTTTTTAGTTTTCAATTGTTTTTCTTAGGATTTTCAGAGTTTTCGATCGTTTTTTGCAAGAAAATGGAACGGATGCCGTTTCTGAGTTTCGTGGAGCGTGCTATGATTCGAGGTGATCCAGTGATTGTGAGTGACAGTGTTTTGGTATCTGGTCATTAGTGACATGTTGCTGGAGAAGCTGCCATGCCAGGTCCTGGGGCTGAGTTCTGGAGGTGGCAAGGGAAGAACAACGGAGACTCCGCTCCTGAGAAAGGAGTGTTCTCACATGTGTTAATTTGAGAGTGAGTGTCAAGTTTGTAGGTGCCCTCTTCTTTCTTAAGGAATGTCTTCAACTATCCTTCTGCTGTCCTTTTGAAGTGCTGAATGATGAGATGGTTAAACTCAGTCAGCCTAGGGATGGTTTCGAGGTTTTTCTCTGTGCCGGGTCATGTCTGTAATCCGAATACTGTAACAGCCCAGAAATGTAGAGGTTATTAGCCCAATTTTTCAGTTGTAGAAACTGAGACTCCAACAACTAAAGTGACTTACCCAGGACATTGCAAAATGTCCCAGTGAAGGTGCAAGTTTTGGTCTTCTTTCCTGAAACACACTGGCCCGCAGAGGGAGAGGGTCCCTTCATGGCTGGGCTGGGATTTAAAGGCAAGTTTATATGGCATCCCTTTTTACATCTTGCCCTCAGAATTTCTGCTCTAAGGGATCTCCTGTGATCATATCCTTCCCCCCAAATGGATTTAGGTGGCCCATTTTTTCCCAAAGCAGCTGGTGCTTACCTCTCTGGTAGTCTGGTCATCCTTACACTGGTATTTGGACCTCTGTCTTCCATGGGAGAGTGTCAGCTTCTGGGCGGCTGGCCTGGGCTTCAGTGGCTTGGTCTTGAGCACCTTATGGAGCTCTTGCAGCTTTCCACTCCTGTCTTCATTTCAGTGTTGTGTTGTAGTTTTCACGGAGGTGGAGGACTCAGTGTAGGCAGCTGACTGGGGCACAGACCCAGATGAAAGAGGCTGTGAGTGGGGTGCAGCGTGAGACCAGCAGCAGAAGGCCCCCGTGTTCTTTGCATGTGGTAGGACTGCAGGGCTCTTCTCCAGGAGACCGTAAGGAGATGTTAGCAGATCTGCGTGGCATCAGACGTTTCTTTACTTGTCTTCTTCTTAAGGAATTTATTAACCCAGTATGCTCTAATACAATTAGCACTCCTTCCCTAAATTCCTAATGACAGACTAAACCCAGAAATATGCAGCCCTTGTTACATGGCAGTTAAGCCTTCTTACCTGAAGGAATTAATCCGCAAACTTGGATGACAGACAGACACCCCAACCCAGGGGCGCAACCCGGATTGCAGACTGAATGCCCACAGCGGCTCTGATGACAAGACCCTTTTGCTTGTTGTCATCATTCCCACTGAGTGAAGATAGAATGGTTTATATTTTTTACCAAAAACTAGAAGTGTTCCTTAGCATTGGGGATAATGATTATGATAAAAGCTGCCAAATTGAGGGCCTCTTTGTGCCAGGTGCTTCCTATGCATTATCTCTAATCCTCACAAAGATCTTGCAAGGTAGGTGGTTTTATTCCCTGCCTGCCTCTTTTGTTTTTTTCAAATGACTCATCTGAGTCTCAAAAATGTAAAGCAGCTTGCCCAGTCGAGGTGCACAACTTTCAATAATCAGGCTGAAATTTTGAGTCTGCAGTGTTTTAATAGGATACTTTAAGAAAAGAGATAAAAGGATGGAAGTTGACATTGTTTTTAAATAAAAGTTTTATTATAGTAGAAGCCAGTTAGGAATTTCTACTAGTGATGATGAATTTTTAAAAGAGGTCCCCTTAAAATGTGTTTTACCAAAAAGACAAGTTCACTTTTTCCTTATGTTCTCCAGCAGCGCTTCTCAATCTTCAGTAGGCATTCAAGGTAAGGATTCTTAATTATGTATATTTCAGTGGCCAGGGAGAAAATAGGAAAACTCACTGTGGAAAGTCACTAAGACAAAGGTTCTCTGTCTTGAAGGAACCTCTCAAAGGCACAGAGCTCTTTATATTTTAATATTTATCACAGAAACAATTGGTTGAAAGGATGATATTAGGGATTTTTAGTCAGTTTATTGAATGTTTAGAAATTCTCCATTTTCTAAAAATAGGCTCAAAAAGTGGGGGAAAAAGAGTGCCAAGAACATAAGAGAACATATTCTCACCAAAAAATGGTTTTGGCTCTCTGATGCCAGTGTGCTGGGGGTGGGGAGGATGTTTGAATATCCTTGCCTTGTAATTGCTAATAGTAATAGTTACCGTTTACCAAGAACTTTTCCTGGGTTCGATGCTTTATGTGCATTATTGCACTTAATTTTTCTCACAATGTTAAAAGAGTAAACTTTATTTTACACGTGAGAAAAGTGAGGGCATGAAGGACAAATTATTTGCCTAAGGTCAGACAGCTAAGTGGTAAACCAGAATTCAAAGCCTTACCTGCCTACCTCCCAGACAGTAGACCATTCACCTGTGAGCACCAGGTAGAGGTGGAAGCTTCCACTGTGGCTAGATTTCCACCTCGGGCTTGCACAGGAAGTGTTCTGCTGTGCAGCTCTTCAGAGTAATTGTTGGGTATGGGACGGGTGGTGTGTGGGTAGGGCAGACTGTGTGCTGTGCAGAGGGGCACACGGTGGCCTGACCAAAGGGGGCAGGAACTTTGTGACCAGTGGCAGTGTGCAAGGTGTGGCAGATGGCATTTACATGGGAACTAGTGTTACTTAATAAGGGAAGAGCTGCCCCAGAAGGAGTCATGTGATTATGGGAGGTGAAGACTTCCTAGTCGGAGCCTATGCAAGTTACTTATTTCTGGGAGCCTCAGTTTCCCATGTATAAAATGGGAGCGCTTATAGCTCCTTTGTAGGGCTGTTGTTTCAGGCATGAGATGAGTACGGTGTCTAACACATGACAGGTGCTTGATAAACATTACTTGCTCTTTTTACACGGTGGCCTGAGACTGATGTGTGTCCTGGCATCACTTTCCAGATGTAAAACCTATAATAACTTAATCCTCTAGTTTCAATTCTCAGGGTGATGTTTTGTTATTAGAATGAGTTTAGTTTTCCAGTACAGGAAATACCGAAGGACAGACTCATTCTTGGGAAGCTTCCCGAGTGGTACCCAGGCAGTTAGCCGGGCTGCTCGACTGCCCCGGGCTGCTCAAGGTACCGTGGCCCCTGGAGCTTCAGGTCACCCCTGCAGCGTCCGTAAACAGCTTTGTGAATGCCCCTCTTAAAACATAGCTGGGCACTCAGCAGCTCCTCTCCACAAGTACAAGATCTCTTGCTCTGAATTGGTAAGCCGTACATTTCCATCATTTTTTACATTTCCATAATTTTCCGCCAATCAGCCCCTGCTGCTATTTTAAGGACTTGAAAAGGTGCTCCTGGCGTATCGCTGATGTTCTTCGTTGGTATGATAAAGAGCATGAGGATGTGAGAGCACCCCGTTTGATAGACATCTTACGGGGGCGTCACTGTTGCACACTGTGAGCGCCCTAGAGATGAGAGCCGAGGGGAGCAGGCATGGCCGGCTCAGCCCTCTCCATTGATGGACACTTGTGCTCTGCTCCCGCTCCACTAGATGGCGCTGCGCACAGCTGGTTGCCCTCTCCGCGCCTGCAGCTTCTCGGAGCCGGTGCTGGCTCATCCACAGGCCGGGGTTGCTTCCGATTTTCCTGTATCAGTCTTTCACATTTCTGATTTTCAGAGGCATACTCAGTAGCTCTCTTCAGTATTGGCAGAGAAGCATGACCTCCGTCCCGAAGGCCCCCTGTCGAGGGCTTCAGGTGTCCCAGGCGCTGCTCACACACTGCCGGGGGCATCCTGGGCCGCCCGCCGGGGAGTCCGTTCTCACCGTGCGGATAAGTCCGCGGAGGTTGCAGGGGTAGCTGGCCTGTTCGAGGTCACGGTGGGGGGCTTGCCATCCCTAGAGGAAAATATCCCCAAAGCGTTTGAGCTGAAACTATCCAAGGTAAGTGCTGGGGTAGTCTGATGGATGGCTGCTGGCCACAAGTCTGTTCATTTTGGGGGGGAAAATTATAGTCCTGTTGTTTGCATTGAAGCATAGGAGTTGAAATCTTTGATTTGTGTGAGGAAGCAAACGGTAGTCACCAAAGCTTTATCAGCTGCTGTGGAAATTCCTGCTTCCTCCTGGGGTCAGGGGCTTGATCAATGCCAGGTCCAAAACCTGGGGGAAATTTGGACAAAACCACGATTACATTTTTAGTAATTTTAGCAGAACTGAATACTGGATAGAGTCCATAAGCCTTCCAAAATGTTAACTGAGGCTTCTTTCATTTTATTCAGCTAGTATTTGTGAAGTACCCTCACGGCTCAGTGGAGCTGCATGTTCTGGGCCGGTCATTTCTCCGAGCCTGTGTTTCCTTAGCTGTGCAAGGCCGTGACGCCTGCCTCGGGGGTCATTAGGGTGGAATGACAATGATGTGATGCTTTCTGTGCTTTACTCTAAGATTTTAACATACAGGGCATACTTGTTACATCTAATGAGTTCACTACACATTTATATGTTTCTCTTCCTCACATGTATCTTTTATGTCTGAATTTCCTACCTTAGCTCCTGGGTATCTTCCAGTGAGTAGATTATCTGCCCACGTTTTTTTTTTTTTTTAGCGTCGGCTTTCTCCTCACACCGTGTGCCTCCTCTGCTCCTTGCTTTGAGTTTGGGTGTGCTCAGCAAACATGAGCAGAGCAAAGTACTTAGAGAAATCCCTCTCACCTTTTGTTCGCCTCACAAGTGCAGGCCACTGCTAACCACACATACTGGGATGAGGTGCAGACGATTGGGTGGGAAGGAGAGGGTTAGGGACGGTTTTCAGTCGGACAGCTTGGAGTTCCCATCTCAACTCTGCCACTTCGTGTGGGGACCTCGGGTACGTGAATCCCGCTCAGCCTCAGTTTCCATGACTGTAAAATGGTCATTTAAAAAAAAAAGTGAGGCCGGTTGGAGTCTTTGGGCAGTTCACACGCGCTGCGTGGGGAGCTGCGCCGTGTCGTGTGGCATGTGTAGTAAGCGCAGGGTCAGCGGCGGCTGTCGCCTTCTTCGTCGTCGTCATGATCATCACCGTCTTCATTTCACGATTTTTACCCAGCAATCTGTGATCCAGGGAGGGAGATGACCATGCAGAGGGGGCGGTTCTGAGGGCGAGTTAGCACTGCGGTGGGAGGTGGGGGGGTTTCTGGGGCTCAGAGCTTGACCGGCGTATCCCGGGCCAGGAGTGCTCTTCGGAGAGCACTGGCTGGGCGCGGCTGTGCCACAGGCGAGAGGAGGACGTGGGCAGGGACACCGACCTCTCCTGACTCCCCCAGATAATTACTGTGTTCCCATCACGCCCGCGGATGTCTTCCTCCTCGTCCCGGCGCGCTGCAGTTCTGCGCTGCTCGCTCCTCTTTCCTGCCCCTCCCGTTGTGAAGACCTTTAGTGCTTATTCCCGACGTGAAAAAGCTTTCATTTGGAAACAATTTTAAAATCAAAGGGTTGAAGGAATAGTGCTGAGACTCCATATGCCCGTTCGTTTGAATCCACCCGTTGTTCACATTTTCCCACACCGGCTTGCCGTCCTCTCCATGTGTTTGTGTATGTCCCTGACACCCTGGAGGGTGAGGTGCCTGTGTCACCTCCCAGGGCCCCAACGCACGTAAGTACCTTGGTGTGTATTTTCTAAGAATGAGGGCCTTCTCTTATGTAACTAGTCCTCGAGCACAGGGATCAGATTTAGGAAGTTGATCACCGCTTCCGACGACTGTCTCATCGCCAGTCCACGCGCTGATCTTGCCCTCTGCTCCCGTTTGTCCTTTAGGGGATGCGGTTGAGGATCACGCCGAGCCTTCGGCTGTCGGGTGTCTTGGGTCTCTTCGTCTGGAAGCCTTCCCTTACCGTTCATGATGTGCGGTTTCCATTATTGCATACATCCGTTTTTTGGTAGAATGGTCCTCGGTTCGGGTTGTCTGTTTCCTCAATACTGGATTCACGTGTGTGCACTTCCAGCCGGCGTCCCGCGGAGTGCCGCGGGTGTCCTCAGTGCCCAGATGGGGCGGCGCACGGTGTCGCTGTCACCCCCTCCTGTCACCCCTGAGGTTACGTTTGGCTACTTGGTTCGGGTGCTGCCGTCGTCTCCACGGCAGAGACACCGTTTCCCTCGTGTGAGGCATTTGTACTTCGTGGGGGGCTATGTCGGTACTCCGTTCCTCATGGTAAACTCTTCCTCACAGGTTTTAGCAGCCGCCGGAGTTTCTCAGCCCAGTTATCGCTGTGCCGGCTGTGAGGTGGTGGTCTCCTCACGCGCTCACTGCGTCTGCACTGACGGCTCGACGTTCTCCTGGAGGGGACATGTTACGGTTTCTGTCCTCCCTCCTCCCTCCCCCCTCCCTCCAGCGGTCATCTGTCCCTGTAAGTTCTTGACTCACCTGGTGATAATCCTTTACCGTCACGTTATAAACTGACCGTTAAATTGCCCCGGATTTGGCCGTTGGGGAGCCCTTTGTCCTGGCTCCTGTTCCTACTGGCAGGAGCATCCCGTGTGTCTTCTGAGTATTTTTTTTTACTTCCTAACAGCATTTTGTTCCAGGCACATCTTGTCATTGCTGTGGCTCTAAACTCAGCCATTTCTCCCAAGACGCCTGGTTTCTCGTGTGGGATGGTTGTTCAGCATGAGGATCGGGGCTGCTGGGGTGTCATTGCTCCTGGGCCCTGTGACTGGAGCGGGAAGTGGGAGTGTGTCTGCAGGGGTTCACCACTGTCTTCTCGGGAAGCTGCGTGGAGGCCGGCAGACTTCCTGTAAGAGGCTAGGAGGGGATATTTTGTAGGCTGTACATTCTGCTCAACTCAATGCTGTAGCAGAAAAGCAGCCAGAGATGGTATGGAAATGAATGTGTATGATTGTGTCCTGATGGCACTTTAGAGAAACGGGCCGGGTGCCGTAGTCTGCCTGCCCTTCCCTGCCCTCAGCTACTAGAGAGCAGGGGTCAGGCCTCGCCTCTCTTCTGATGCCAGCCACGCTGAGGCCACAGTCAGAGTTGTGCCCTTTGGATGAGGGGGTTAATCATTCATTCGTCGTTTCTGTTGTAGACCACTCATTCCTCTTAGATGGATATTTTGGATATCTGTTTCTTACGACATGTCGATTTGTTGGGGATTTAATTTGCAAGATGTGAGTCTTTTAAAAACATAGTACGCACAATACGCAAAGTAATAAAAAATAATTTCATAAAACTCCCCAGGGTGTTTTATCTCGCCATGATAAAATGATTACTTTTTTCTTCCTGAAGGCATCTCTCAAGACAGAGCCGGGAGGTGTGGGCATTAGATGTGGCCTCTGCTCTGGTCTAGCATAGCTCCTCTTCTGTGTAGTCTTCAGCTGAAAGGCACAATCCAGCACCAACTGATTGGGTGAGAAATCTCAAAGTTGTGCTCCTTTTATTGTCTCAGAACAGGTTTGTTTGTTCACAAATTTTTTAATGTAATTTATTGCCTAATTTATTCAAAAAAAGACCTTCGTTATAGCAGTAACAAATGGGTTTTATCAGGGAATGAACCCATTCTCAGAGAAAGGTGTGTCATTGGGCAGGACCAGCTGTTGTTGATGCCCAATGACAAGGACCCAGGGAACACGGGACACCGAAAACACCCACGTACCAGAGTACTGCAGATAGCAATAGCGGAAGTGTGAAGATGCAGATTAAATCAATTTAAAGTGTCTCTGATGACTCCAAAATAAATCAGACTTTTAGTTATTGCTTACATTTTTTTTTTTTTTAACTCCCCGAATTCAAAAGTTAATTGTCAGTGTGTTGGTGAGCGGTAGTTCTGGTTCTCGGCAGGCCGTCTGTTGATCAGAAAAGCATGAAGTTTCTCTCGGTCCTTTCTCAAGACTGTGTGTCACCGAGCAGCTTGTGGCTCTGCGGAGAGTCTGGTCTGGCGGGAAAGGAGAGCTGCGCAAGTCTCCTGCCCCACCTGGCTTTTGTCTCCCATGTCCTGAGATGCCTTATAAGACTTTGATTTGGTTAGTGAGTTTTACTGCTTTTTACTGTTTTGTTGTTTAAAGTACAGCGAGTCATGAGGAAGTTCTGCCTCAGTGTCTGTGTCTTCCACCTACTCAGGGACACACGCGAAGAAGGCACTGTCTGCCCTTTGGACACATTGCCCATCATGTCGAGTACCATCAGTTCAGAACAAACTCCCCGCCCTGTATTTGTCCCATCTACAAGCACTTAGAAGAACGAACACACACACACACACACACACACACACACACACACACACACAGAAGTCATGTGTCCTAACAGTCAGTTGACTGTATTCTGTATTGTATTTTCTTTTAGTTTTCTTTTGACTCTGTCAGGGTTTTGCTCATAAATGGTAAATCGGTAATAAGCGCTGTGAGCCTCAGTTTCTCCATCTATAAAATGACGGGAGAATCTGTGAAGTGCCTGGCATCTTTGGGCACCCGTCCTCCAGCAGCACACCTGTCCCCTCTTCACGGAGCCCTGCACAGGCACGGGGACACACTCGACACCCGTCGTGTACTTCTCGAAGCCTTCCTTTAGAAGGCTGCACGTGAGTTCTCGGCTCCCCAGCGTCTGTGAGAGCGCCGCGTCCCTTCCAGTAAAGGAGTCACAGCAGGAAATAGCGTTGGGGCTTGCACGGTCAGCAAGATGAGGCACAGGAACAGCCAAATCTACCAGTGAGACTTCAGACTTCACTCTTTCCGGAAATCACTGTCCACCTTTCAGGGATGCTTTGGGAGCCTCCTGGCAGGCTGTGTGTTTCTCCACTGCCTTTCCCCCTGGACTGGAGGGTGTCCTTCAGAAAGGATCGTGCTGCTCAGTGGGGCTAAGTGCTGGGACACAGAGCGGGGTTGTACTTCTTTCCCGGTGAAGGAATTTTCAGCTCAGTAGGGAAGCAGCCAAGTTAAAAGACATACATGCTGTGGGGGTGGTAAGCGCTGCAGGAAAGACGCGTGCCCAGTCCTCTGGCGCTGCCTGGGAGTGGTGCGTTATCCCGACCCACGTGTGATTCCTGGGGGAGCTGCAGAGGGGGACACACCTGTGACACGGGCCAGTTAACTCCTCAGCATTGACCGCGGGACCCCCTGTCGGGCAGGTAGTGTGCTCAGAGGGGCTCCTGCTCTCCTCCCCCTGTGTGTCCCCTGCTATGGGGCCCTTCCTCCTCTTTGCTGCCATCCTTGCATTGATGACACTCCAGATGATAAGGATTTGTTGGGAGTTACTTCTCGCACGAGAATCGAAGGTCCTTCAGACAGGAAATGAGACTTACTATCTTTGATTCCTGCCTGGTGCCCAGCACGGTGCCTGGGAGATAGTGGGTTCTCAGTAATGTTTGTAGGATGAAGGGCCAGTTGGTCTCACATTTTTCTTCTATGCATTAGGGCAAGGAATTCATTATCTCAGGGTGCTTTGTTGAAGAAACATGGAGAGTAATTTCATCTCATTTGAGGTGAGTACGCATCTTCACCTCTCCAAACTCAGTTCCTTGGTTTGTTCAAATAGGCACGGTACTGCCTACCTCCCAGACTTCTTGTGAGGATTTAGTGACATACCTCAACCCTGTATAGAAGAGAGACTCCAGGCTGCCTGGATCTCTAGTGCTCAGAATGGTGCCTAACACACAGTAGGCAGTCAGTATTTGTTGAATGAATAATCCATGTGAAAGCACCTTCTATTAGTTTGTCTGGAGTATAAAGTAAAAGCAGGAATGTACTGAGAAGTGGCGTAGCGGGATAGGCAGGGACTAGAATGTAAATGGCCTGTAAATGGCTAAGGGGCATGAATGCATTTTAAAATTTGGAGCACGATTGGCGGATAGAATGTAGGAGAAGAACATGGTCAGTCAGCTGCATGTTTTAGAAAGATCATTTGGGATGTTGAACAATACAGGTTTGAAAGTGTGTGAGTTCAGAATTCTGAATATCTGGGTATTCCCAGACATCTGATTGCACCGACGACGCATTGCCGTGTATCTGAAGCTCTGGTGGAGGAGGTTCCCCGGGGAGAGTGTGCAGAATCAGAAGAGGAAGGAACAAAGAGACCCTTGTGGCCGCATCAACACTGGAGTTGTGGGCAAGGGCAAGAAATCCTCTGTTGTTTCCTTTTCTTCATGAAGGGTGTGTGAGTCCATCAGTGTAAATTACACTGTGTATTTTAAAAGCTTTTTTTGTGTGCATGTGTGATGCATTTCTTTTCAAGTAGGAATCTTCAAATTTGTCACTGCCAGTGATGCTTAAGCAAAACAGGATTTCTGTAAGCTTCTCGAACCCCGAGCTGATAACAGTTTGAACTGGCTGGTGGAGCAGTCAGGTTGTCATGGGCTTGTCTGTCCGCAGAGCTTCCTGGCTCCTCGTGGCTGCTTGTGTTCCTGAGCACACATCTTCCAGCTTGACTGTTGAGTTTGTTCACACTTCCCCAGTAGAGCTTAAATTGGAGTGAAATGTTTTGTGGCTTTTAATTCTTACCAGCAAATGCATGTTGAAATCGCTGCTTGCTTTGTGAATGTTTGGGTTCGTGTTGCTGTGGTCAGCAGTAAGGGTGGGTCCCCCGTCCATCCTGAAGCCGAAGCCTGCTGCCTGACCCAGAGCCGAAGAGTGGTGCCCTAGAGGTTCCCCGGGACATGTGCAGAGGGCGGAGACACCACTCTAGGCCAGCATAACACCCTTGCCGTCAGAGAACTGGGGCAGCAGGTCTTTGACACAGGAACTGAGAGCTTGATTGTCCCACCTCCTTTCCTTTAGGGATTAGGGAAGGAGATGCTAGTCATCCATCTCATGTTGCCTCCCCTAGTTCTTGTTTGGTCTCTGGCCTGGGTGGCGGGGGTCTCATCCCAAATGGGTGGAGCTGTGTGGCTTTCTTACTGCGACAGCTGGGTGATAAAAATGGGCCCCAAATGGCGAGTTCCAGGAGAAAAGCCTGGAAAAGTCCCCTCATTCAACGGTATTTTTTATTCTCTTGTCTACTTGCCCTGGAGGTGTCACCTTCTAGTGCTTGGACCCAGTGTGGTGGCCCACATGAGTCCATGGGACCATAGTTCTTTCTCACGGGTGATGATGTCACAATTGTGGGGGGAACAGCAGGGATCCTTGGTATCCTCCAGAGATTTGGGTGTGTCAGTGACTCTCTGTATTTTAGCTCCTTTGCCTGCAGACCATACTAGGAATTAATGAAGCACTAGGTCCTAATTTACAGTCTCAAGTTGTCACTTTCTCCTTGAGTAACATTTCAAAACCCTTTTCCAGAATAGTTTTGCCATCGGTTTGAAAAATATCAGTAATAAACTTTCTGAGTACTTTGATTTGGGGTCCTTGTTTGGAGTAAATATTGGCCTCCACTGTTATTACATCTAAGTCAAAGAAGCAGTATTTCCTCTGATTAAACAAAAATCACAACATGCAGAATAGGTTTCAAACCATAAACTTTGCCTCGAAACTTAACACACTGTATACTTGAAGCTCGGATACCCAAGGGAAGTAGGTACCATGTCTTGCTTAGTTTTGAATAAAAATGAATTCTCTTGAGTTGGCTGCTGCTTTTAACAGTAGGAGCTTCTATGCAGTGGGTTATATCTTAATTATATTATTAACACCATTGTTCCAAAATGATAATGAGCCCAGTTATATTGTTTCATATCTTAAGTTCTTTATGACAAGGGCCAAGAATCAAGCACTGTTCAGATCGCTCGCTCATCAGTATAGTTCAAAGGTGTGAGGGTCATCTGTGTAGGGAAAACAAAAACAATTTGCTTTTTCAGTTTTCAGATTCAGATGGTATTTGTGACTTATTTACAAAAAACTGAAAAACAAGACGGGAGAGTGTATCAGCGTTCTACCGCGTCTGTAACAAATTGCCAGGGATTTAGGGGCTTTATTATCATCCAGTTCTGGAGGGCAGGAGTCTGGAATGGTTCTCACTGAACTAAAGTCAGACTGTTAGCAGAGCTGCATCCCTTTCTGGAGACTCAGGGGAGGAATCGTTCCCTAACTCTTCCTGCTGCTGGAGGCTGCCCACAGCCCTGGGCACCTGGCGCCTCGTCCCATCTTCGAAGCCAGCAATGTCAGGCTGGGTTCTTGCCACACGGCTGTCCCTGTAGGCCTCTCTCTCCTGCTTTTCTCATCTGTTTGTAAGATTCTGTGTAATTACCTTGGGTTTACCTGGATAATCTAGGATAATCTCCCCATTTTAAGATTAACTGATTAACAACCTTAGTTCTATCTGCAACTTGCAGTTTTCCTTTGCCATGAAACTTAACATTTACAGGTTCTGGAGATGAGGATGTGTGGATGTCTTTGAGGGAGACGTGGGTTTTTTTCTACCACAGAGGGATCAGGGGAGGCTGCAGAATGCCTATGTTTGCCAGTTATCAAGGACATCTCCGGCCTGGTTTTAGGGATTTTCATGTGTTAGGGTATTATCTCAAATTATGCATCAGGGGTTCCGGAGATATTAAATAACTTGTCAGTGTCACATAATTGTTAATAATAATGAGCTGTTATTTGTTGAGTCTCTCTAAGTGCCAGAAGATGTACAGACAATATTTTTCTCAATGCTTAGTGCAGGTCTCTCCATTTGACAGGGGAGAAAACAGGCTTTTGTGGAAGTTTTGCCTGGCCTCATGTCACATGACCACCCTGTAACTGAGTGCTTTGGATTTTTTCAATCTGCTTCCCTATTCCAGTATTCCAGTAGATTAAGATGTAAGGGCCTTACGGAACTCATCATCATACTGAAGTTGTTATCTGGATAATACTCAGAGTACCTGTCAAAGTATTTGTCAAAGATTGTTTGGTTCATGTGTCAGAATGACCAGGTAGTTAGTTGACTGACTTGACAGCTCCTTTTTCCTTCTCTCTGCCCTTCTGTCTGTAGACCATTCCAGTCTTAGCAAGTGTTTATTAAACTCCTCCTTAGTCACAGCTTCCCACCAATTTTCCATATTGTTTCACGCATCACTTTATTTAATCTCTACAACAGCCTTATAGAGATAGATATTAACACCCCCATTTTATATCAAAATCAGGCCTGACAAAGGTGAAGGGCAAGATTAAAACCAAACTCTGTTTCGATTGAGAATCTGTGCTCTTTTCGGCTGCGCTATAGAAGGTGTAACTATTTACAGATTCTTGCTTCAGTCCTACATACTCAGCATGATTATGTGAAATAATTCCATAAAATATGAGGAAAATATAGAGAAAAGAAAATAAACATGGCTGATGTAGTAATTAAACCGATAAAGAATGCCCAAAGAACACAAGTTTATATATTCAAAAGTAGGGCTAAAAGGTGCTTGGTTTTTACTGACCCTGGTGAGCTCAGTGACCTGGAACAAACTAGGAGGACTTGATTCAACAATTTGTGTCAAATTTGATTCAGTAATTTGTTTCAATTAGTGTTTATGGTGAGCTGAACAGTGTTCCCCAAATATGTCTATATCCTAAGCCCTAGAATTTGTGAATACTACCTTATGTGGCAAAAAGGACTATGCAAATATTATTAAGGATCTTAAGGTAGAGAGATTATCATGGATCATCTGGGTGGGCCCAGTCTAATCTCACTGGTTCTTTTAAGGGGAATGCAGAGGAGCAGTCAGAGTCAGACAGAAGGCACATGACAGTGGAAGCAGTGATTGTAGTGGCATGGCCACAAGCCGTGGAATGCTGGTAGCCTCTAGAAGATGGGAAGGACACGGGACAGAACTCTCTCTTGGAATCGCTGTAATACATGCTTCCTTATATACCTATTTTAGACTTTTAAGTTCCAGAATTATAAGGTAATGTGTTCATGTTTTTGTTTCAAGCCTCTAAATTTGTGGTAATTTGTTTTGGTGGCAATAGGAAACTAATACAATGTTCTTAAATAATTATGACTTCCTTAACAATCATTAGTTGGAGACTTCAATACACTTTTACAGTAATGGATACAACAACTAGGTAGAAGATCAGTAAGGAAATAGAAGACTTAAATAGCATTATAAGCTGACTAGACTTAGCAGACATCTGTAGAACATGTTCCCTTGACAGCAGCAGAAACAACAATTTTCTTAAGTCACATGGAACATTCTCCAGGACAGATCATATGTTAGTCCATAATACAAGCCTCAATAAATTCTGAAGGATTGAAATTATGCAAAGGATGTTCTCTGGCCACAATGAAATGAGATTAAAAATCAATAGGAAAAAGAAACTTGGGGAATTCACAAATACGTGGAAATTAGTAGACACTTTATTTTTTAAGATTTTATTTATTTGACAGAGACAGAGTGAGAGAGGGAACACAAGCAGGGGGAGTGGGAGAGGGAGAAGCAGGCTTCCCACTGAGTGGGGAGCCTGATGTGGGGCTCCATTCCAGGACCCTGGGATCATGACCTGAGCCGAAGGCAGATGCTTAATGACTCAGCCACCCAGGTGCCCCAGTTAGTAGACACTTTAATAACTGATGACCCAAACAAGAAATCACAAGGAGAATTAGAAAATACTTTGAGATGAATGAAAATGAAAATACAGCATAGCAGAATTTAGGGGATGCAGCTAAAGTAGCACTTAGAGGGAAATTTATAGCTGTAAATACCTATATTAAAAATGAAGATCAATCTCAAATCAGTTTCTTAATCTTCCATCTTAACACTCTGTGAAAAGAAATAAATTACATGTAAAATAAGCCGAATGAAGGAAATAATACAGATTGATCTGTCCTTGAGAATGTTCCATGTGGCTTAAGAAAAATTACTTTCTGCTGCTGTCAAGGAAACATGTTCTATAGATGTCTGCTAATAATACATATTAGAATGGAAATTATCAAAAAGTAAATAGAAAAACAATAGAGAAAATCAACAAACCAGAGGTTGTTTTTTTGAAAAGATCACCAAAATTTAACTTCAGCTACATTGACTAAAAGAAGAGGGAGAAGAATCAAATGACTAAAATCAGGAATGAAAAAGGGGAGATTCTATTGACTTTACAGAAATCAAAGGGATTGTAAGGAAATACTATGAACAATTGTATGTGCATGAATTAGATGACTTGATTGAAATGGGCAGATTCCTAGAACGACATTAACCACCAACATTGACTCTAGAAGAAATAGAAAATTTGAATAGAATGGCAAAGAGATGAATTGATAAATAAAAAATACTCACTGTGAGGCGCTTGGGTGGTTCAGTAGTTAAGTGTCTGCCTTCGGCTCAGGTCATGATCCCGGGATGCTGGGATCGAGCCTTACATCAGGCTCCCCACTCAGCGGGAAGCCTGCTTCTCCCTCTCCCACTCCCCCTGCCTGTGTTTCCTCTCTCTTTGTCAAATAAATAAAATCTTAAAAAAAATAAAAAATACTCACTGAAAAAAGCCCAGGTCCAAATGACTTTACTGGTGAATCCTACCAAACATTTAAAAAATAATTAATACAAATTCCTGACAAACTCTTCCAAAAAAATAGATACTTCCCAAATTGTTCTGAGACCAGTATTACCCTTATTCCAAAATCAGACAAAGACATCACGTACACAAAAAAACTCAGGCCAATTTCTGTTATAAACATAGAAACAAAAACCCTTAAAATACTAGCAAACCAAATCCAGCAACATATAAAAAGGATTACACACTGTAATCAGATAGGATTTATCCTAGGAATGCAAGGTTGGTTTAGCATTGAAAAATTAGTTAATATACCATCAATGGAATACAGGACAAAAAAAAAACAAAACACATAATCATCTCAATAAACGCAGGAAAAGCATTTGGTAAATCCTAATCATTTCATGATAAAAACATTCAACAAACTAGGAACAGAAGGGAATTTCCACACCTGATAATAAAGAATATCTATGAAAAACCCACAGGTAACATCATCCTTGTGAAAGACTTTTCCCTTAAGATGAGGAAGAAGCAAAGATGTCTGCCTTCACCCATATTGTTCAGCATTGTTCTGGAGGTTCAAGCCAGGGTAGTGAGGCAAGAAAACGAATTAAAAGGCGTTGGCATCCAGATTGGGAAGGAAGAAGTATGATTAACTGTATTCTATAGATGACACGGTTTTTTATAGAAAACCGTAAGGAATCTACTAAAAGTCTATTAAAACTAATTAGTTCACGACATTGCTTCCTCCCTTTGCTTTTGGATTTAAATTTAAAATTGAGTGTTTTTCTGATAAATACGGTCTACTTATTGAATAAATGAAGCCAGTTTTGTAGACCACTGCGTAACTAGCTCCAGCACATGTGCCTGGTGCATCGAAAGCCCCCTTTACACGTTTGATAAATGATTGCTTATTTTGGAAAAAAATAGAAAGTATAAATTTTTTTTTTAAAGTTGTACTTCTCAGAAAGCAATCATTTGGGGATAGTAATTTTCAGTATTTTAGTTTCCTTCTCCATATAGAATTTTAGATTTTAGTGTTTAATGTTCTAGCATAATCATTTTCTTAGGTCGTTGCAAAGTTGAAAACAGTTTTTCATGGCTATGTAGTACTCCATGTTATGTACATCATCAGATACTCAGCTGATTCTTCACAGATGAGCATTTCCAGTTTTTGGAATTATAATTCAGAATTGTCTGTCCCATTGCTTTGCAGTGTGTCTATTTCTGCTCTTGCTTAAAGTGACAGCCTGAACCTGCTTCCTTATGGCTAGTGCCTTTCTCCTCTCTCTTAAGATTTGCATTTTAAAAGGAAGCAGTGCAAATGGTGGGTATTCATCCTTCCTGATGGCTGAGTGATATTGCATTGGGGATTATGCAAAGTGAAATAAGTCAAGCAGAGAAAGACAATTATCATATAGTTTCACTCATATGTGGGACATAAGGAATAACATGGAGAACCACAGGGCAAGGGAGGGAAATCTGAAGGGGAGAAACCAGAGAAGGAGACAAACCATGAGAGACTCTGGACTCCGGGAAACAATCTGAGGGTTTCAGAGGGGAGGGGTGAAGGGATAGGGTAGCCCGGTGATGGGTATTAAGGAGGGTATGTGATGTGATGAGCACTGGGTGTTGTATGCAACTAATGAATCGTTGAACACTACAACAAAAACTAATGATGTACTCTATCTATATATGTTGGCTAACAACATAATGAAAAATAATAAAATAAAAGGAAGTCTTTTTAAACAGTCATTCCTGTGTTTAAAAATTTTCAATGTTTCTTCATATCTTAACGGTAAAATCCTAATTTCTCAGGATGATATTCACCCTTACTTTGGTCTCCAGTCTCATTTCTGTCACTGTCCTTGGGTCCTGAGGTTATCTTGTCTGATTCGTGAAAGCCACATGCTCTTTTGAAGGCCTTTGTGTGCTGTGGTTTGTTTTTTGTGGTTTTTTTTGTTTGTGTGCTGTGTTTTGTTTTTTAATGGAAATGGCTTTTCCCCCCTTGTGTGCTTATTAACTCATTTATATTCTTAGGGATTCAGCTGGGTATCCCCACTTAGAGAATTGTGCTTGCCACCCACTCTCACCTCTGGCTTGGGTTTCCTTGCTGCCCTTTTCTGCCTCCCTCTGTCATAGTCTTTCACACCGGATTGGGATTTCCTTCCAACATATGTCTTCCCTTGACACGGTAAGCTCCTTGAAGGCAAGGACTGTGTATCCACCATGCCTGGAATGTGGTAGGTCTTTAGTGAATGCCTCAGTGCACCTCTTTGCACAAAAGTCTGCAGTGGGCATTCAGATAATTTCTTGAGGACAGTTTCCCAGAAGTTGGGATAAGAGGTCAGGGTTTATCAACATTGTAAAGGTTCTTGACCCACATTTGCCAAATTGATTTATAGATGAGTTGTACTAAACTTTCTGCCAGTCAGTAGTGTATGTGCATATATTTAGATGAGGCCCTCTAATCATATTTTAAAAAATTTTTCATTCTTAATAGATTTCTTTTTTACAAAATAATGAATTTTTCAATTCTAGTATAATCGACATACAGTACTGTATTAGTTTCAGGTGTACAATATAGCGATTCAACTGCCAGGATAATTTATATTGTCTGCCTAGGCCATGGTGGTTTAGGGAGATGTGAAGTAGAGAGCATGTATGGAGGCTGTCAGCCTGTCACCTTTTATGTTTACTTGGTCATGGGAGCATACTTTACTAAACTAAAAAAATGGAATATTTGCATGGTATTACATGTTGTTAGGTATTGTGTTAGTGCGTAAGTTCAGAGTTACTTGTTGGGCAGATGAACTTAGAGTAGCTGAAGTCCACAGGACAGAGAAAAATAATTAGCAATGATGTATCTAGTGTTTGGATTTGCATCTGATAAAATCTGCAGTGGAATTACAAAGCAATTTACAGTGCTTCCCTGAGAAATAGGAAATGGTTCGATTTATAAGGCTCAATACTAACGAAGAGGGAAGGCAGGACTGAGCTCTTGCTTCCCAGACCGATTTCTGGGAGAAACCTTGTATTCCTCTGAAATAGTTCTCTATCCTCTAAATGCCCAGTTGTCCTTAAACCTCCATGGTGTGCCCTCCTTTTTCCCCATCTCTCTTTCTTTTTTAGTTTGTGCATGTGTGTGTGTGGTGTGTGTGTGTGTGTTTTGTGTTTTGGGATAGGTGAGGAGTAGCATTAGAAGCTGGGAAAAGCTATTTGAGATTCTGATTTCCTTGTTTGGGCAAGTGTTAGTCTGGGAGAGAAGATATCAGCGGTGCTCTGGTCCAGTTGCAGCTGTGAGGGCTTGTGCAAGGTAATCCGCCTCTGCAGAGCGGGAGAGCACTGCCTCACTGGTGGTGCTGTTGGGAGGTGAGAAGGTTGGGGCAGTAAACGAAACATTTGTCAAGAGTCTGACTAGTGCCTGGCATGTAGCAGGTGCCCAGTTGGTGTTTATATTTTCTTTTTCATAAAGCTCTTTCCATCAGATCATTTGGAAAAGAAAGTCCATTAAATCGTGGGGTTTTGTTACTGTTCATGCTTTCCTGGGACGAGATCCTTTTTTCTGTTCCCCTAGCATTTCTAGACATCATCTCCCTCCTCCCTGCCTCTCTCTCCCTCCTTCTGTATCCCTTTCCCATTGAAAAGAAAGATCAGACTGATGGTTTTCTCTGCTAAAATGTATTTACTAATTCAATCCTCTTTGCACGAGGCTTACATTCGAAAGTTGCTGATCATATTTTATGGACCCTTTTCTTTCTTTTAAGCATGTGGTACAATGGTCAGACCTGTCGGAAAACATCTTCTCAAACCGGTCGTTATTATGTTTGCATCGTTGTCCGGCACCAAACCCAAAGCATGATGGATTGTGGCAAATAATCGCATGCAGCTGCCCAGGGCGCATTCGCTGTGGCTCGTGGCAGCCCGCACGGACCTGTAACTGCTGTCGACTGCAGCTGCTGGAGTGCTGGCATGGCTGGGGGGCGGGCGGGGGCCTTGTCAGTACTTGAGAATCTTTGAAGCTAATTAGTTTTTGGAATTAAATAGGATACAGTATACGAGTCAGATTCACACTCTGAATTCCAGTGATTTTGGAAGTGTGCTGTGCTGTCCAGGTATCCCGTTCAGGTGCCTGATTGTGCCACGGGTGGGGATTCCTGCTGCCTCTTGCAGGTCTGAGCCTGCTCTTCTGCAGCCCCGAGACCTTGGCCTGTGTGGATCCCGTCATGACCTGCTCATTGTCGCTCCCTGCCCGGGGCTGTTAGACTTTGTTTTGGGGGCCAATACAAGCCATTTCTAGACATGTAGTAGAGCAAAATGCACAATTCCAATTTGTTCTGATGTAAGATGACTTTGAATGTCCAGTATTTGGGTAGACAGTACTGGATTGTGACCAAGAATGAGGCCTCTGGAGTCGGATGGCTTAGATTCAAATTTGCCTTGTTGCTCCTGCTTGCTGACTGTGTGTCCTGGGCGAGTAATGGATGCCCCCCCCTGCCTGGACGTCCTCAGGCTGGGTCGGATATGGCGGATAGCTCCACAGATCCAGGTGAGGGGTGGAGAGGAAACCTACTGCTGTGGGAGGCACTCCTGGCCTGGGAGGTGGGAGCTGTCCATGGTAGCCAGTGTTTCAGCGTTAGCATTTGTGGCGGGCTGCGCTGACACAGGCCGTCGTGGTCTGTGGGCATGCCTACCGTGGAACTGTGTGCAGTGTGGTGAATGCTCCACTGACAGCGCCCTCTCCCCGCCTCGGTTCCCCTCCTTGCTCCACTCCGTTGTCAGAGCACCCCTTTGCCATCTGACATATGGCGCATGTGTCATCCGCCCCTCCCTGCTGGAATAGAAACCGCATGTGAACAGCATGCCTACTCAGTGCTGTGGCTCCAGCAGCGATGGGCATGTAGTAGGCATTCAGTAAGAAACAGTGAATGAAAAAAAAAAGAAAGAAAAGAAACAGCGAATGAGCCAGTGCTGATGAGAAAACCCGGGATTAGCTTGGATGGGACGAGGAAAGCCACAGCAGTGGTACTTTTTATGTTGGACCTCGAAGGATGAGTAAGAGTTTGCCAGCTGTGTGCGGGGTTGGAGGAGAGCATACCAGCCAGAAGAGCAGAGGTTTGGAGGTATGCAGGGGTGGTGTGGATAAGGGGAGTGGGTCACACTCAGTGTCGCATCACCTGGTGGCCAGTTAGCCTGCAGATTGTAGGGATTTGTTTTCTGTTTGGTCACTTGCTTAGTTGTCGGTATCATTTCCACGCAAACTCTAGCTCTGCTCCTTGCAGGAAGGGTTTTCACGTAAGGTTCCATATGGTAGCTTAATCTTTTTGGTGGAAGTTAATTTCTAGACTATCAGCCATTCCTCCATGAGATAATCAAACACAGATAGGGCCAAATGATGATGTTAAAGATGATGATGATAATGACAACAATGATGGCATTTGAAAGCATTTTATAGGGCTTTTACCAAAGATTTTCACCTATTACTTCACTTGAGACTTTTTTTTTTTTAATTTTATTTATTTATTTGAGAGAGACAGAGAGAGCACAAGCGGGGGAGCAGCAGGCAGAGGGAGAAGCAGACTCCCCCCTGAGCAGGAAGCCCAACGTGGGGCTCGATCCCAGGACCCGGGGATCATGACCTGAGCCGAAGGCAGACGCTTAACCAACTGAGCCACCCAGGCACCCTCACTTGAGACTCTTCATAGCACTGTAAGATGTACAGGGTTGGTGGGCATCCCTGGTTTCTTTATTTTTTATTTTTTTCATTTGCCTAGGCACTCAAAATGGATGGCTTACAAAGATATGCCAGGATCCTTGTATCACTACCAGAGGGCTGAGCTCTTTGGTTCTACCTGGTGTCTTTATTACTGACCTGTGCCAGGCAGTAAGACCATCCTGGACTCTGGGCCCAGAGAGTAAAGAGCAATACGCCTGAGCAGTGTGGTTCATGCATTCCATTTTGGTTCCCACACAGCTTTCGGACTGTCCAGAGGCTCCTGGCTCAGGATCAACATGCCGACCTCATGGTTTGAGAAGCAAATGAGGAGATCAGTGAGACTCAAGTCCCTGTCCCACACCATGTATAATGCTTTATCTTTCTCTCTAAAGGCATCACCGCTTTGCAGGTCATAAACTCCATGAGGGCAGGTCTTTATATTATTTACTGCTGATGCCACATAGTCAAAACAGTGCTTCGCAGGTAGAAGATATTCAGTGAACATTTTGGGTGAAGGACTATCAAAGGGAAAGTATTGTCTACAAGAAACCTACTTGCTCTAGGTTCTTCTCCCAATCAGATATGAAATTCACGCCGGGAACACCAGTAACCCTGCATTCTCATCTTGCTCTATTTCTCAACCTTCTCTATTTTTTTTTAAAGATTTTTATTTATTTATTTGAGAGAGAGCAAGCATGAGAGAGGAAAGAAGACTCCCCAACATGGGGTTCAATCCCAGGGCCCCGGGATCATGACCTGAGCTGAAGGCAGATGCTTAACCAAACTGCCTCCTGTTTGTGGTGATGGGGAGGTCAGAGGAGTGGACTCCTCCCAGAAAGAGGTTTGCTCCTAGGCAGGGAGCATGTTCTCTCTGTTTCCTCAGCGAGAAGAGTTAAGTGATCTGTGCACAACTGAGTGACTTTCTCAGCTCCCTCAGAAAGGCATGTTAATAGTTGTTTATATGTAATCTGTGCATGTTTAGGAAGGGATGTCTTGTGTTTTGTCTCCCAGGTGTTTTCAGTATATCAACACAGTTTGAATAATAACAATGATGTTTACCTATGTAGCAAAACCTATTCTTATATGGTGTATATTTATTATAAATTGACACGATTAATTGTGACAGAAATAGATTTGCAGAAATACTGTTATCCGATCTGATCAAACGTGAATCATACTGCACACAAATACTTATTTTCAGAAGCATCTCTGATGAAGGAAAAGCAAGTTAGTTCTTTTTTACTCTGTCTCTTTTTCTAGAAGAAGATGGTTTGAGCTAATCTGTATAAAAAGATTTTTCTCTTCTATCTGGTATTTTGATCTCGAACCTTTAGATCTATGTAAAAAGATTTTCTTCTTGTATTCTTTCCTTTATGCTTGTCTTTATTTTTTCAACATTTTAAATCATTTAAATATTTTACACATGATGTCTAAGGATAGTTCTCATTGGACATCTTTTGTCAGTGGTTGTTAATATAGTTACCATTTAAGGTCTTATAGGACAAGGGTGGTGTCTCTGCTCAGTGTTAATTTCCTAGCACACAGTGGGCCGCAAATGTTTGTGGAATCAGTGAATTTGTTAAATAGCTGTTGTATTAAGCACTGCAGGAGCTGGATGGAGGAGGGAGGAGGGGTGTCCTGAAGGAAGTGTGGCCCCGATGCTGGAAGAGCACTTGGGGGGTGTAACTCAGGGGTATGTTTGGAAGGAGACTTCACAGACTGAATTTAAAGCTTGCACAGGATTGAAGGAGAAGGGAGGAATGGATAACAGCACGAACTCATGGAACCTGGAGAAAGCACAGTAGGTTCTGGTTGGTGAGGAATTCTGGGTGGATGATTCAGTAAGGAAGGGAGAGAAGGACCAGCTTGCCTGAATTCCATTTCAGTATCTGTGCTAACAGATAGATCATGGACATTGCCCTAAAAGTAACTGGGGGAGTCTTAGGCTTTAAGGATTGCTTAAACATTGTTGAACTTTGTCCCATAGAAGTGCTTCAAAATGTTATCTTTTTAAAAACCAGTGCTAAAAAATTCAGTTTGAATGTGCCTTATTTTCAGAAATGATTGCTGTGTGTGCACATGAACAGCTGTGCATGTGTATGTGGGTATTTGCATACATGTATGTATGTCAGATACTAGTCTTGAGAAAAATACATACGGTATATAAATACACTTATAGAAAATAACATATATAGTTCTACATAAAGTTGTGTATTTAGTTTTATGAATTTAATTTTAACTTGTACACTTGCTCATACTGGTCATGCTTTGTGAAGGGGAGATTATTGCCATATTGATCTCAGAAAAGAACTAAGAGGGAAGTGCATTTATAGATCTTTTGATTATTATTGCCAAACTATTGAGTAATCAGCTTTATTAGGTATACATGATGGGTTTCAGGAGAGATCATGTTTCTTTCAATTATTAAGCTGTGAAAATATCCCTCTTATTGTGACTTGATCCTGCAGCCTGGCAGGGAAGAAGTCCAGAGACCTCCTCCAAATTCAGCTTACTAAGAAAAACACTTTATTTTATTTTATTTTTTAAATATTTTATTTATTTATTTGACAAGGAGAGAGAGACCACAAGTAGGCAGAGAGAGAGGAGGAAGCAGGCTCCCCGCTGAGCAGAGAGCCCGATGCGGGGCTCGATCCCAGGACCCTGAGATCATGACCAGAGCCGAAGGCAGAGGCTTAACCCACTGAGCCACCCAGGCGCCCCAGAAAAACACTTTAAACAAAGATTAAATTATGCCCCCTTTTTGTTTTTACTGCTACTTAGATTCAGCATCCAGAGATTAGAGAAAGTTAAGGATAGCAAGTGTCAGCCTAGTGCTCAGCATCTTTTCAAAAAACTATACCATCCTCAGCAATAGAGAGGGTTGAGGGGCGCCTGGGTGGCTCAGTTGGTTAAGCATCTGCCTTCAGCTCAGGTCATGATCCCGGGGCCCTGGGATTGAACCCCGTGTTGGGGAGTCTTCTTTCCTCTCTCATGCTTGCTCTCTCTCAAATAAATAAATAAAAATCTTTAAAAAAAATAGAGGTGGTTGAGAAATAGAGCAAGATGAGGATGCAGGGTTACTGGTGTTCCTGGCGTGAATTTCATATCTGACTGGCAGTCTGGCTGTGATCGGAGCCCATGTTCAGTGAGAGACTCCTAAAACAGCATCATGATGTGAATTGCATAGCCGTGTAACCTACACGGAAAGAGGACAGGTCTTGGTCATCCCTGTGGACTCAATGTATGGTTAGTTCGTGCTCATAATTGATGCTTAGTGAATGTTTCTGAGTGGAGGTTGTTGTGTTTGTGCTCAGCTAATCCTGAGTTCAGGTCCCAGCAATGCTGGTTATTATCTGTGCATTAGATAAGTTACCTTTTTTGAGTGTTCTCTATTCTGAAAATGGGAGATGTCATGTGTATAGGCCCCATAAAGTACCTGAAGGTGGTGGATGACCAGCCAGAATACAGAAGCAGCTATTTTAACTTATTATCATCACATTATAGCTGGTAATATATTCACAGGACTTCTTATTTTCTTTGGCAATTCTGTCCAGCCCCTTTCCTCCTTCTTTACACAATCTGTCTCCCTTATGAGGCCGTAGTCTCCCACAAGATCAGGGCCTGTTTCTGTTTCATTCCTCTCTGTCTCTCATGCTGGGCAGAGTGCAGGACTCTGGTCCACTTGGTGACCGATGGACACATTGCATATCTGTCATGGTGCCTTGTTGCTTTGGTGTGCAGTCCTGACGTGTGTGCCTGTCCTCTCTCATTCCGCGCTGCATGTATATGAGGCCTTGGCTGTGATGTGATGTAGATGCAGAAGCAGTTTAACATTTCACAGTGGCAGGGCACTTAGCATGGTTCCAACCCCTCCCTGTGCATCAGGGCTTGTATTTGCATCTGGGGAAGATTGGGGTTCTTAACTTGGGAGAGAGAAGCTAATGACTTATTTCTGCACCTGGAGAAGTGCCTTATAGTCCAAGGCCAATGACTGTTGGTTTTGATGACCCCTCCAGCTCTGAAAAAGAACACGTCTACCCAGTGCCCCTTACTTTTGACATGTTGTCTATAATTTTGGTTTGTAGCTTTTTGCTGGAGGAAACTGACTAGTGTTTGTTAAGTGCAGAGTTCTGGTTCCAGAGATGTTATGTGCAAGAAAGTGCCTGCCCTCCCTGCCCCCACACCTGCACATGTCTGGTAGTCTAGAGCCCATCTCTGACCCTTGTGTCTCAGATGAATTACTTCTCTGCTCCGCCATCCTTCTTCCTCACCTCTAACATGGGGATGATGGTTGATACAATGGAAGAGTGAGAAAGACTCTGTAAAGTGTTAACACAAAGCCAAAGTACTTTGGTAACACCATTGGTATCTTCAGGGCTGTTGGTATACAGGTGTGGGATTCAACATATTTTATAATTAACTTTGAACAGTTGAATAATATGAAAGAGAGTGACTAATACAAGGTATTGTGTAATCAGGTATTAGAGGAAAGCCAAGGAGCAGACTGAGGGCATATTATTGAGAAAAGCAAGGGTCACTGGGGGTAGAAATTCTGAACTTCAGTGTCTGCCAACATTAATAATGGATAATGAATAAATGTTCTCTGTTTTTTTGTTTGTTTTGTGTTGGAATTTTGTAAACTACTTCTTTGGGTACTACCTTTAGATTTAAACACAAATCTTAAAAATAGGCAATGACAGTAATGGTATTGGAAACAAATGGCACTTAGCATTTGATTTTATATGTGTATCTAACATTTATGTAATATATGCCATGTGCCACTTGGTAGGTGTACTTATTGTGAATGATATTTTAGAACAAAATAAATAATTTTTAATATTCCATCTTCATTAGTTCCCAAAGAGAACCCAAAGTGTACAGTAGTGCCACTTTCAAAGTTGAGGAATGTAGGCGGGACAGCTGAGGTGAGTTAAGTGGGGGTGTCCGGTGGCTGGTCAAGGCAGCAGGCATAGACGGGATCGAAGCTCCAATTAGCTTGGCTGTGGACCCGTCCTCTGGTGGGAATGTCAAAACTTCCCTCTTTGGGTTTTTGCAAAGATTAAAGAATTATTGTCAAGTGCCTTAGGCATAGGAAGTACTCAGTCCATGTTGGCTGGTGAGACCACACTTATGTCGGGTGCCCACAGAAGAGGTTCAACCCAGTGAAGGTGGTGTAGGCTCATCAGCACTGAAGTGGCGGATGAAGTTGTGAGAGTAGGTGGAATCCAAAAGCCAACCATAGAGGCCCATGTGAGAAAGCAAATGTCTGACCCCAAAATCAGAATGGCCACATATAAACTTGTAATAAAACAGTATAAATGTGACTGAAGTAATTAGTGGAAAACTAAACATAATATGATGATAATTTGCATGGACCCCCATGTCTTGTTATTTTCTCAAGCCTCATTCAAATTAAAAAAGAATTGTTTAAATAAGAATTTTTCCTAGCAGCCTGGCAGGTGGCCTGTACAGGAGGTAACATGCTGACCAGTGTGGAAAGGCCCCTAAATACCATGTTTTAGAACCTCGTGTGTGCTTGTGAAGTGTTCAGTGTTTGCCAATGTCACTGTATGACAATACTTTGTAATCAAAAAGGAAGACAATTTGGGAATGCCCATTTATTCATGTAACCTGCATTTCTTGTCTTCCATATATTGGCCTCATTCTTGGCACCAGGTCCACAGTCATGAGCAGCGTGGCCAGGACCCTCCTCTGGCAGAACTCGAGTTATAGTGGAAGGATGGGCACAGAAAAGGAAACACAAAGTGGATCTCCAGTGAACGGTCAGTTCTCTGAGGTCCAGACTAGGGCATTTCAGTGAGTGGGGTCAAAGGAACTGCCCCCCTATAGATGGAACTAGAGCAGAGGGCTTCACAGGAGCACAGAGACAGACAGACATGTAACCCAGGCGGGGGTGTAAGAAATGGCTTTCCAGGAGATGGCGACGCCCGAGTTGAGTCTTGCCGGTTGAGGATAAGGGAGGTGTGTACTCAGGGTGGGGCTGGAGGTGAAGAAGGCCTCAGTTGCTCTAGCCTTCACTGCTTTGGGCTTGCCTGGTAGCAGGGGCAGGAGAGAAGGGATAAACAACCTAAAAGACTAGGCTTACCTGTAGGATTTTCCCAGCCTCCTCTGATCTTTAGAGCTCTCTTTCCTGCTCCTCAGACCAGAAAGAGATGGCTGTTCTTGGAGTTTTTTCTGTCGATCACTGGTATGGAGTTCTAGATTTTCGGCTGCCTTTAAGTCTAGGATGGAAGAAATAGGAGGAAAACAAAAGAGGCACTCATCACTGGGTGGATCTTACTTCAGTTTCTAGTTTCCTTCCCCAGTTCTCCTGCTGCCATTTGCTTTTAAAGCCCTTTGGATGACTGCTGTCTGCCCTCTGTCCAGGTTTTGGTCACGTTCCTGAAAAATACCTGGTAGAATGTACTTAATTCCACTTGCACTGAAGCTAGCATCAGAACCTTCTTTTAAAATGTAAAATTTTGGGGCACCTGGGTGGCTCAGTGTTAAAGCCTCTGCCTTCGGCTCAGTTCATGATCTCAGGGTTCTGGGATTGAGCCCTGCATCAGGCTCTCTGCTCACTGGGGAGCCTGCTTCCCCCTCACTCTCTGCCTGCCTCTCTGCCTGCCTCTCTGCCTACTTGTGATCTCTCTTTCTGTGTCAAATAAATAAATAAAATATTTTTTAAAAAATAAAATGTAAAATTTTTATTTTTTCTGAATTAAAAAAAGTCATACAATTCATTTTGTAAACTTAGTAGTTTACTGAATGACTTTCATTTTACAGAAATGATTTCCGGTGTTCCCTGTTTTTATAAATAACACTGCAGTGAACTTCTTTGTGCGTTAGAAAAAAAATTGAACTTAAAGTTATTCTTTTAGAATATTGACTCTGTTTTTGCTATTTTATAAGCACAGTATCGATAATATTCATTAACTATATGCTGTGTGGTAGCACATGCTTAGTGCATTAGCTCATGTGATTCTTCTAATAACTCAGTGGAGTAAATACTCACCTTGGTTGGTAAAGAGTTTTTGATCAGGAGGTTCTCTAACCAAGTGGTTAAAAATTTGGTGTCTCAAAACTGAAGAGTAGATTGTGTGTTTTTCCAAATATTACAGAAAATTTGTTCAACTTTTTTTAAAAATATAAACATTTAATGTAAGTATTCTCCTGAGCAGAAAATGATCACAATAGTGAATAGAGCTAATACAAAAGTATCTTCTTGTTGAGTAAGTCATTATCACAACTAGAAATAAAGTTCCTTTATTCTGGCTTCTGATAGTTTATATCTATCATTAGCTAAAAATATGAGGAAAGTTAAAAAAGTGTTTTGAAGATATGAAGAATGTAAAATACTTAACAGCAGTCTCCAGCCTGTATATTCTAAATCAGGATTCAAAATCTTCGGCCTGTCAGCCAAATCTGGCTTTTTTAAAGACTTGCAAGCTAAGAATGGTTGAAAAAAATTTTTCTTAACATGTGAAAGTTACTTGAAATTCAAATTTCAGTGTCCATAAATAAAGACAGAATTGAAGAGCTCTGACAGACTTAGGACTTGCAAAGCCAAAATATCTACCACCTGACCTTTCCCAGAAAGTTTTCTAACCCTGTTCTAAATCAAATTGTTACTAGGGATTTGACACATCTTTCAATACAAAAATCACATTATTAAAGGTGTGAGTCACCGTGAGCTTTGGACTTGGCATATGCGGTTATGTTTGGCCAGACCATAACTCACTAGCTATGTGAATTACGAGGGGTTGTGAGCTTTAAACCCCATCATGAAACCACAATGAGCGAGTCCTAGTAAGTGTTCAGTATGTGGTGATGTATTAATAGATGTTGATTTCCTTCCTTCCTTCCTTCCCAAGCTGATCCGTGGATTTCTAGTTAACCCAATAGTGTAAATGAACTAATATTACCCACATAGACTTACCTTACTTCCCTTCCCTCTTTGGAATAGAGTCCCTTCCTTTTCACATTGCCGTAGAGTGAGAAGTGCTTTCTCAACACAGCTCTTGGTAAGTTTGAGAGCCTGCCCTACCTTCTCCCTGGCAGGGACAGGCTCATTATGTTGCGTCTAACCACTGTTACTTACCTAGAGAGAATTCTTTGGGTTTTAGAAAAAAATGAGAGTGTTTCCCTTTTCAAAAAAGAAAAAAAAAAAAAGCAAGATGAAAATGAACTGGAATTCATGCATTCAGTTAGCTAAGCTTTATTTTCATGCAGGTAAGTATTTAGTCTGGGCAAAGGTACCCATTTTATATGTGTGTGTATGTTTCATTTTTAACTTACAATATAAGAAAATTGGTTTGGTTGTAAAGCTAAGGACCAGGGAGCCCCAAGAGATGAGTCAGTGGTCCTATTGGTTGGAGACCCAGGGGAAAGTTGACATAGTTTCATCAGTAGATTAATGCAGTAGTTCTCAAAAGTGTGGTCCATGAATCCTTGAAGGGGGTCTGTGAGGTCAAAACAATTTTTTCCAAGAAGGCGATGTTTTTGCCTTTTTCACTGTGTTAACATTTTTACTGGTAATGCAAAAGTAATGCAGAGAAAATTCCTGGCCCCTTAGCACAAATATCAAGACAGGGGCACCAAATTGTACTTGATAGTAATTTTATTCTTCACCACCACCAGGTGCTGGCAGGAAAACCAAACCAAACCAAACCAAACCAGTTTCACTTAATGTTCTTGTTGGAGCAGCAGACATTGTTAATGCTTTCGAATGTCACCCTTTGGATATATTTCCTTTTAATATTCCTTGTGACAAAAGGGAAGCCCGTGTGTGGTACTTCTTATGGATACCCTAGTAGTAGATAGTTGTCTCAAGGAAAACGCTTGTGTGGTTGTTTGAGTTGTTAGCTGAACTAGCCACTTTTTTCATAAAAATCCAATTTTACTTGAAAGATTGCCATTGACATATAAGTAAGGGTTATTCAGATTTGAGTATTTTACAGACTTTTTCTCAAGAAATGAATGAAATGAGCCTTTCCTTCAGATTAAGGAGCTCATAGTATTTGTTGTCAATGATAAAATTTGAGCTTTCAAATGAAAATTAGATTTTTGGAAATTCTAAGCACATGCTTAACTGCTTCCTAATACTTAAAGATTCTGAGGAGAGTAGTGATACAAACAAATGTGCTTTTTATATATTGTAAACGAAATGTGTTTGCATTTGGAAGACCTACATAACATGTGTGATGTTATCAGGTTATGCATGAGTAAAGATTCCTTCTAGCACAGATAGACCAAATAGGTTATAGTAACAGAGTATGAAAAGTTCATTGATACAGTTTCAGATTCCTTATTGCATCTGACCTTCAAGAAATTAGTGCTTATTAAGTTGTGGTATACAAAGAATATCCATGGTTGTCTGGAGAGACACCTCCTTTTTACAGATGCATTTTCCAGATGCCTGTGTGGATTTTTTTTCGTATGCTCTCATAAGATGTTGTAGTAGTTGAAACGCAAGAGACAAGAGAATTCAGCTGTCTTTTTTTTTTTTAAAGACAGACATTAAAGAAGTATGTGGAAGTAAAATAGTGCCATTCCTCTTGCCGATTTTTTCTTTTTCTTCTTTTTCTATAAACTGCAGTTATTTCCATGAAAATATGTTTTTATGTTACAATGTAATCATTTTTTTTTGTTATTTTTAAGTTAATAAATGTAAGTTTCTCGGTTTTAATTTAGAATATGGTAAATATTAATTATGACATGCAAACAAAAAGCTCTCTGAGGTTCTTAAATATTTGTATGAGTCTAAGTCTAAAGAGAGTCCTATGATCAAAAAAATGGGAAACTCTTAGATCTGTGAGACCATGTTCCACATCTAGGATAATGCTTTGTACATTAGCAGGGACTCTAGAAAGTCTTGTTCTATGAATAAATTAAATTTCTTGGCCAGTAGCTACTCACACATTGCTAGATGTTGTTCTGGTTGTCTATTTAGTAATTGCTTACTCTCTTTAAACTACTATCATAATGTAATAAAGTAGGCTATTTTATAATTAACTCTTTTGTACATTTAAGGATATTTTGGTAATAGGAAAAGCCACGCTAATTTTATAAGGATAGGTTTTAATATCTACTGTGTATTTTCTCTACCCACAATCACCCTTCTATGATTACTTGACAAACATATAGATTGATAACCTGATAAATCTCAAGACTGAAAGTACCAAATGGAATGCTAATAACTATTTGTTGAAAACCACAGATACTATGATGCATTAATACGACATAGTGGATACAGAAGCATTTTGAGTAGTGGGTTCTGCTGAACAAATATACAGGATTATTAGCATAAGATCTGTGAGTTGCAGTACTTTGCCTTATTGTATTTTTTTCAACTGGACTTTGTGCATGTTAAATTTAAAAAAATGCATTTTTCATTTACTTTCTGACAGCAATTAAAAGTACTTGTATATCTATTGAACTAATCCACTTAGAGAAAGCTCTGTGGATGGAGAAAGAGTTAAGATGTATCAAAGGAAATGGGAAGCAGATGTGGAATATATAGGTTTGTGTTCTATTTCCAGTTTGTTTGTTTGTTTGTTTTTACATATGGCCAACTTGAGATTAATTGGTTTGCTTATGTATTTCTAATTGTTCTAGCACAATTTGTTGAAATTACTTTCTCTAGTGCATTGCCTTTGAATCTTTGTCAGAAATCATGCATATACATTTTTAAGTCAGCTTATCAATTCTGCAGAATAATTACTGGGCTTTTGATTGGGAATTGCATTAAATTTATAAATCAAATTTGGGAGAATTGGCATCTTAACAATATGAGTCTTCAGACCCATGGATGTGATGTATATCTTCATTTATTCAGCTCTTTTAAGATTTCTATAACAGCATTTTGTAGCTTTTAATGTAACAATCTTACATATATTTTGTTAAAAATCCCTATTTCATATTTTTTGATGCTACTGAAATGTTATTTAAGTTGTGTGTGTGTGTGTGTGTACACACTCACATAGTGATTGTCACATAGTGCCCTACAGCCAGCTATTTAGCTAAACTCACTTAGTACTTCTTGTGGCTTTGATGTAGAATCCTTGGGATTTTCTAGATCATTTTGACTGTGAATAAAGGCAGTTTTACAGTGTGAATTATATTCTTTTTCTTGTCTTATTGCACTGGCTAGGATCCCCTTCCCCTCTTGTCCCACCACCCCCAAATCAGTGATTAGTTGTGATGAGAGAGGGCATTCTTTCCTTGTTCCCGATCCTGGGGGAAATCAATCTTGTACCATCAATTGTGATGTTATCTGTAGATTTTCAATAGATGATATTTATCAGATTGAGGAAGTTTTCTTTTATTCCCATTTTGCTGAGAATTTTTATCATAATGGAGGTTTAATATTTTAAAATACTTTTTCTAGGGGTACCTGGGTGGCCCAGTTAGTTAAGCTCCCACTGGATCTCAGCTCGGGTCTTGATCTCAGGGTTGTGAGTTCAAGCCCCAGGTTGGGCTCCATGCTCTGGATATGGAGCCTGTTTAAAAAAAAACAAAAAAAAACCCACAACTTTTAAATCTATTTAGATATCCACATGGCTTTTCTTTTTTCAGTTTGTCGATATAGTGAAAAACATTGAATTATTTTCTAGTGTTAAGCCTTTATCTTCTTGGGATGATCCAAATTTGGTGGTCATGTATTCTCCTATTTAGATATTGCTAAATTCAATTTGTTAATATTCTGTTAAGGACTTTTCCATTCTTGTTCATGAGGGATATTGATATATAATTTTCTTCTAAAATCTTTGTTTGATTTTCGCATTAGGCTGATGAAATGAGTTTGGAAGTGTTCACTCTTCCTCTCTATTTTGGAAGAGTTTGTGTACAGTTGGTATTATTTTTGCCTTATGTGTTTAGTAGAATTTACCAGTGAAACTATTTGGGCCTAAGGTTTTCTCTGAGAGAAGTTTTTAAACGATGAATTCAGTTTCTTTAATAGATAGAGGCTTATTCATGTTATCTTTTTCTTCTTGAGTGATCTTTGGTAGTTTGTGTCTTAAGGAAATTGTCCATTTCACTGAAATTATCAAATTTATTGATGTAAAACTATTGATAATATTTTCTTATCCTTTCAATGAATGTAACATCTTTGGTGATGTCACTTTTATTCCTGATATTGGTAATTATGTCTTCACTTTTTTTTTTCTTGATCAGTCTGGTTAGAGCCTTATTATTCTTATTATGATAAATTATGATTTATTATGTCACTACTGAGCTTTTTAAAGAATTAGCTTTTGGTTTCATTGATTTAGTTTTATAATTTCATTGATACATCGGCTCTTTATTATTTCCTTCCTTTGCTTGCTTAGGCTTAGTTTGCTCTTCATTTTCTGGTTTCTTCAAATGGAAGCTTACATCATTAAATTGAGACCTTTTTTCTTTCAAATCTAAGCATTAAATGCCTTGTTTCAGTGCAGGATGCTAGGCAGTCTGGTTTCCTGCCCTTCTTCTGGTAGCAGATGCATTTTTGCCTGCCGTCGGTATAGTACGTGTGTTGGGGCCGATTTTTGTTTGTTCACTTGCTTTGTTTTGTTTGTTTTTAAACAGATTTTTAAAATCTTCCCCAGTGGGTTCTGCTTACCTCCACCCTCTCCAGTGAGCTGTGACTTTGCTTCCAGCCCTCTGACCGCAGGTAGAGGAGGGCACTGTGAGGGTTACATACCCTGCCTCAGTGGCAGATGCCTCTGCTCTTTGTGAGAGAAGGATCTGGGATGCAGAAGGACTTTTTATTTCTTCTGCCTCCCAGTGGCTTCTTGTCACTGCTTGTCCCGCCCAGAAACTGTGCTTGAAATCTCCTGTCTGCCTGGGTCTTGAGCACCTGGTGGAGACCTGTGGGGATACGTAGTGAGTGGGTGTATTTTCCCAGACATTTTAAACTATCATACTGGCTCACAGGCAGCCTCTAAGAATTCGTTAAAATTTCGGGTGTTTTCTTCATACTTTTATTTATGGCTGCCACTTTCGTGCTTTGCCAAGGGTGAAGCATTTCTTGGGTCCCATCTCTCCTTGGAGGAGCTTGCCACCCTTTAGGATTCAGTTCACCTAGTTTTGTATCTCAGCTTTCTGACTGGCTCAAAAATTATTCTGTGGATCTTCCAGCTTCTGTCAGTGCTAAGTAGCAAGCCAGGCTGTCCTGCTGCTGCTTGCATCCTGGGTGTGAGCTGTGCCTCAGCCTGCGAGGCTTTGAGATGTAAGCAGTGAATTACCTTGAGGACCCCAGGAAATAGCTGAGCTACAGCTAGAGGAAGGACAGCCTGAGTTGAGTCGGGATCAGGGCGCTGCATCAGCCAGGAAGGTGGTCGGGGCTTCTTACTGAATGCGGTTCCATCACCTGAGTGCTTTTGGGTCCGTTGCGATTTCGTATTTCCCTTATTGGGTTGTATCAGGATTTTGTCTTTATTGGTCTGTTCGTTCTGACCAAGGCTGAGTGCCTTCAGGTCGGAGGCTGGTTCCTCCGTGTGGTTTTCCTGGTGGAGGCACAGTCTGCGGCACCTGGGCAGGGGGACAGATGCAGAAGCAGAGGAGAGAGTGCTGGGACAAGAGCAGTGTGTCAACAGTCTGTTTCTGCCTCAGGGAGATGATTAGAGAACTTCGGAATTGAATCACTGCACTATATAGATGTTGCATTTTAAGCATAGATGTGTGGTATTTTAAATATTTTACGAAGCATAGTTTAAGCAAGTAAATATTCCTTTTGAAATGTAAATATGAGCTCCAGAGAAAGTGTTCCTTTCCCGGAAACTCAAGAGACCCTGCGGGTGAGCTAAGGGCCAGGTTGGGGATGGAGCAGCGGGACTGTAGACCCGGACAGATACGGGCATGGATGCTGAAATGGGAGGGAAACTGCAGGGGACCAGAAGGTCATGCAAACAAAGAGAAAGCTTATCCAGAAGACAGATCAGTGAATTGAAGAAAACTCTTCAGAAGCAATTTTTTTTTTTTTTTCCAACAAGTACCAGGGGTTTTTGTTGTTGTTGTTGTTTGTTTTGTTTTGTTTTTAATCTGCCAAACTGAACATGACGGAGGCTAGTTAAAGCTTAGGCAAGTGGCTGCCTTGCTAATATTCCTGAACTTGAAATCTGCATGGCCCGGTATATTCATGCTCTTTATTGCTGTGTAATAAACTACCCAGGCTTAAAGTGGCACAAGCCAGCGTGGTGTGAGCACACACAGGTCTGTGTGTGGCCCGGATTCAGCCAAGTGGCTCTCACATGGGAGCTCCCGGTGGTGGCAGTGAGACGGTGGCCGGGTGCAGCATCGGAAGGCCTGCCGGGGCCAGCGTCCAGGCAGCTCCGTCCAGTAGCAGGCAGGTGCTGCTGGGTCCTGGTGGCTGGGAGTGAGGCCTCAGTGGGTGAGCACCCCGCCTGCCCATTGCCTTCTCTTGGCCTCGGCTTCTTAGGGCCCTTAGCGCCCAGGGGTGGGGTGGGGTGGAGGTGTGGGGGCAGGGTTCCCAGGGGGGGTGTCCCAAGCATGTGCATTTCCAGAGGCTCAGGCACCACCCGGAATGCCTCTTATGACCTTGCCCTGGAAGTCCTGGTGTGCCACCTCTGCTGCCTGCTTTTGGTTAAGTCCCAAAAAAGAGCCCAGATGTAAGGGGAGATTAGACTTCCCTGTCTCCGTGGGGGAGTAGCACAGAAATTGCCTCTGTCTGTAGCTTTGACGTGTGATGAGCAGAAGCACGGTTTCCTGCTGGTCTGAGGAGCACTGCAGCGCAGTTATCCCTCCTTCACTCCCTGGCTGGGCTCTGGGTGCTGTTTTGGGGCTGCAGGAAAGCCACCATGCTCATTACTGGATGTGCCAGAAATGCTCCGTATGGCCTAATGGTAGGTTTATAAGGGTATTTCTTCGAAGAAGATGTGTTCCCATGAGCCAAGCAGCCTCTCCCACGTGCCCTTCTTTCTTCTTTATGCTTCATTTGAATAGCTGTTTTGAAGGCTTTCATAGTTTGTAAAGGTTTCCTTTCTGCATGAATTCAACCTTCTTACCTTTAACATCGGCACGTCTTGTGGTCTGTTACTAATGCAAGCAGCATATCTGAAAGCTCCTTTCTCAGGCTGGGATGGGGAGTGGAAGGTGGGTGATTCGTAAGGGTATCAGGCCACGTCTGCACAAGTGAAGAAATTGTCAATATGCTTTAATGTAAATGTATCTAAAAGCAGCAGTCATTTATTAACATCAAGTACTGTGGTGAGTAGGTTTCCTTTATGCACTAAACTTAATGTTTTTCAGTAACCCATTAAAAGTAAGTACTATTTTCTCATTTTTACAAGTGAAGAATGTGTAACCAAGTGGATGAGTAACTTATCTGAGGGCATAAGGCTAGAAATTAGCCATTTTTGACGTACTCTTCCATCTCACTTCTCAAAAATATATGATTATTCTGTGACTAATTGGGTCATTCTCAGGCGATTTATATGTGATGGTAAAACAGGAAGCAGCCCTGTCCTTTGGCACTGAATCACTACGGCACAGAACCCCCTTTGCTCTATGCTACCCTGTGGTTTGTGAGCCAGTTCTTAGGCTCATGTGTTCTTTAGGGATATTACATGGCTCTGTACGAACAGAACGAGTGGGCTTCAAGATGTTCACAAACATAAAGACGAAAAAAACCTGATTATGGTCTATCCATATTGCATTGCTTGGAGGGATTCAAACCGTAGTACATAAAATACACTTTCTTTGGGGATTTTGGGGTTGATGAGCACCAGCGCTTTTGGTAGTAAATAAGGAATATCTCTGCAGCAGTCTCCTAAGTGGATGACCTGCCTTGCTGGGTTGTTCCTTACCTGGCAGGTAAGACCAGATTGATCTTGTAATAGTTAGAACAGAGCGCATAATTCTTGTGTTGAAAATCTTTCAACAAGTCTTAGCCTCCATGTCCCTTCTTTGACCCTGAGGTAGACTGGATTGAGCTCTTCCGCTAATGTCTTTCTTAGCCTGTACACTCACCTGTCAGCACCCTTTGCTATAATTGTCTCCCTAACGTCTGCCTTCCTTGCTCTTTAAGTTTTTTGATCACTGAAACTGTCTGGCTTGTTTCTGAAAGAGCACTGCAGCCGGCATGACCGCTGGCATGTGAAAGGCATTCAATAAATAGATGAATGAAATTATTTTGAACCAATGAGTGAAGATTGGTTTTCTTGTTCTTTTTGAATAACTACGTATGCATAGGTTAATCACGGATTCATTTAGTTATCTGAAATATGTTGAGCATTTACTCTGAAATATAAAGGCTACAGAAGAAAGAAAGGCATTCCTCCCCCCTCCCCCACGAGCTCACCTTCTGGAGTGGGGAGGGGACATGCACTGGTTCCTGTGGTGGGCGCTGTCAGTGCTGCACACTCTTATCTGCCTGTCTCCCTCTGTCCTGTTCAGTACTGGGTATTGTCCCTTGAAAGAATCCTCATTATTGTAAGCGTGGGTTAGATCTAGGTCAGACTGGCTCTGTTCATTGCGTTTACTCTTAGAATTGACTTGCTGTTCATATTTCTCTTACCCTCCCACAGCCACAGGTCAGTTTTGGTACCTCTTCTAGGTGAATGATGTGCAGAAAAGCAAGGAGTGTTGCAGATTTCAGTTGGGAAAAGTAGGTATTTTCAGTGTGTGTGGTGTTTGGTGTTTTTTTTGGGGGGGGATATCATTTAAAAGTACATAAATATAACAATATTAATAGGTAATAAAAGTATCTACTGCCTGCCAGGCATTATTTGTATTTGTTTTCTGTTTTAGTTGCTTCTGACAGTATTGCATATGGGCATCAGTGTCTACATTTTGCCAGTAAAGAAAGAGTCTCGAAGATTAAGCAGTTCGACCAAAGAGCTTCAAGGGGTTGGGGATGTCGTTTAAATCCACTTCCCCCTATTTTTAACTCCTGTCTTCCTATAAATCTACCCTGATGCCTTTAAAATTCCTAATGCACTTAGCTATATGTGTGTGTGTCCCCTTACACAAAATGGAAATTGCAACTCTTTCATTATAATTTCTTCTTTTTGAGGCTATAAAATCCTAGATACAGAATATAGCCAGCAGCTCATGTTTTGTTCTGGCACCGTATCTACACATCTTAGTTTTTACTTTCATTGCACTTTTAAAACTATTAATTTTTACTCTAGAAACACATCAGAGCATCTTAAGCTCATTTACCTTACTTTTGCTTCCTGAGTTTTTAGCTTTCCCTGGAGGAGGACATTTACTTAGATTTTTATTTGATCAAAGACACTTTTTTGAAAACAAACAAAAAAAAAAACAAAGACACTTTTTTGTGTTAGGTGGCAATAAAAAAATTTTTTGAGCAGTATCCTTTTATCCAGCATCCGTCCTTGCTAGAGCTCTTACCCCGCTTACAATTCCACAAAGTTAAAATGAAATAGAAGACATTTGTTACATTTGCAGTACAGTTTACCTTTGTTAGTTCTGTGATGGAGTTAAAGCTGTTGTATATCGGTTACAGTTACCTTCAGGACTTTTCCACAGAAAATCCTGTTGTATTTAATGATGCTGCATCTCTTAATTGAAGAGAGTTTATCACTCATCTCAGAAAATCACAGCTGCTAAGGTAGGTCAGACATAGCCCTAAAAACACGGACAAAAGGATTCCAAGAAGAGACAAAAGTTCAGTTGAAAGTAGAACAGTGGCCAGCGAGAGAAATGCAGTTCATTGTGAAGTATGATAAGCCAGGATCCTGTCAAAGTTTGGTTTTAACTTTTTTTTTTTTGATGAAGGGATTAGATGAAAGGAAGTGATGTTACTGGAAGTGTAAGTGATGTGGAGGAGACCGTGCTTCACATGGTGTCACTCACAGTCCTGTTTCCAAAGAATGGAACCTGACTCTGACTCACCAACAGAACTTGAACATCAGAGTTCATGGGGCCAGTGAAGGATGTTAGGAGTAGGTTTTGAAATGGACAGGAACAAGGGGCCCTCAGAGAGGAACTGTCTGGAAAGGAAGCAGTGTGAGTGCCCTTGGACCGCACGGATCTGTATTTCCATCCTATAGAAAGTTCTCTTGAGCTGGTCTGTGTGGTTTTGATTGCCTTCTAGAGAGTCCCCGTGTACCTGTGGTATGAGTGTGTGACCCACTTCTAGGACAGGAACGACGTAGTAGACAAACTGTTGTGTATATACCGTCACAGAACACTTTCCAATTTGATATTATTGCCTTGTTTGATCATCCCAGAGGCACAGTTTTCTGTAGACACTGTGCCTGTGCCCCACTCTCTTCCCTATTCTTGGGAACTGTTCCTTTGCCCAGCACACCCTCTACACTGCCCTCTGGAGGGAAGCAGACCTGTTTTTCCTCAGGTCTGAGCTTAGACGGCTGGCCAAGCTGTAAATGGGAAATGTAAAGCTAAGCCGGCAGGTCTCCTGTGACTGCAGCTGGGAAGGCTCCCCGTTATGACCTGTGGCCGCTGGCTTCCTTGTGCTGCTTAGAGGTCGCAGCCTCCCAGCCGGGGCTCGCCTGGGCCCTTGCCGCCGGTCCCCTGATGTTTGAGTCGCTCCCGCGGGTTGTGGCGTGGCGTCCTCTAATGGTCTTGTTTAATTTCCACCTCGACCGAGTGAGATGATAGGTGACCCCCGTTTTACAAGGAAATGGAGTCTCAGGGAGGGTAAGGCACTCACCCGAGTCGACCATTTGCCCCGGGTGAGTCAGGACAGAAGTGTTCAAGCATCTCCAGCTTCATGTTCACACGACCCTGGTGCGACGCTGCCCGGGTCCTTCCTGGTGGGGGCACGACTTCCCCTGCTCAGATTGCAGCCCTCAGGAGAATCGGGAGTTACTGTGACTCTAGTCTCTCTGCAAGTCTTTGTCTCTAATGCTAATTAAATTAATATTTAAACTTTTCATTGACATTTTATTAGCCTTCTCTTCATATGTACCTCTGCTCACATTAATATGCAGAAATACGGAATGCGTGGGAGGTTAGAATTCGCTGTGCGCAGTGTCGAGGCATGGCGCGTGATGTAGCTGCCGGAGTGGGACAGCCCAGGGGACTGAGAGCTCTCTGACTTTTTTTTTTTTTTTCCCTTTTTTTCCAGTGTCATAGTGTATGTAAGTGCTGGTCTGTGATTTGAACTCATGTTTTTATTAGTTCTTATCACTTCACTTCTCACTAAATTAAGCTCTTCTTTCCATATCATCATTAATTTATACTCTCTTATTGCGGGTGTCAAAAAGCGAGACAGTTGTGCTTGTCCGGAGGTTGTAGGTTAATATGCTGTTCTGGGAGCGCCATAAGCAAAAACGTGACAAATAACTCGAGTAAGCATTCACTTAGGGCTATTTTTGAATTTTTCTCTAAGCAACTTAATTTTACGTTCGTTTTATGCTCATGTTTTGGCTTCGTTTGTTCGCAAACTTGAGATCATGGCATTTAAAGGACGTGGCTGGTTGTAGCATTTGTATGTAATACCTGTGATACAGTTTCTTTGTCAGAGGCATAATTAACAGTATGATTTGTACATCTACTGCCTTCTGGTATTCACAACACAGTTTGTAAACTTAATTAGTTCTTGGAATAGCAAATGTTTTGAAGATGATAAACACTTTCCCTCTGAATAATGTGTTGAATGGTTATATAGTCATAGGAATTTACTCTATGTTACTCAAATTAGAATGCTGATAGGTATGCTTCTCAAGGTAAACATCACCTGCACTTGCATATTCCCAGATTATTGTGTTTTTGTGCTTTTCACAGGGGAAATCAGAAATTTAGCTCAGATAATTCAGCCTCCAGGATATTCATTATGGTTCCATTGTATAGAGAACATCTATGCTAATGTCATTACAGAGTTGCCGTTTTTCCCAACTCTGATGTGATCATGATGGTGTAGTCGGGGGTGGAGTGGGGAAGGGGCAGCACCTCAGTCCCGCTGGGGCAGCGCCTCAGTCCCGCTTCTCTCGCCTCTGCTCTTCGCCCTCTCAGCGCTTTTTGAGGCCAAGAAAGTAAGATTGCACTCTCAGCGGGTAAAAGAGAAGCTGCACAAGTATGCTGTATGCCCAGGAAAGCTGTCTGGGCTTTTCTTCGGGGCCTTATTACCATTAACAAATT
This sequence comes from Potos flavus, assembly GCA_028534135.1. NCBI lineage: Eukaryota > Metazoa > Chordata > Mammalia > Carnivora > Procyonidae > Potos > Potos flavus. The sequence goes on along the minus strand of CM052900.1, from coordinate 2,702,393 downwards.
ACAGGTCTAAAATTTAATTGAGTTTCCAAGCAATCCGGAACTAGAAGAATCAAATTAGAAGAGGCTCAGTGCCATTAGATTAGCAACTCCCAACCCCAGGTGTCAGGGACAGATCCCAAAAGGCTGGGTTTCTCCCCATTTTTATATGTGAGGAAACAAAGGCTCAGAGAGGGTGAGTGACTTGCTAGAGATGCTGTGGTGGTCAAGCTCAGGCTAGCCCTCCAGCCCCTGTGCTCCCTGCCACTTGCCTGCCTGGTTTGTTCTTAGTTGGGACCCTTGAGGGCCCTCGTGAAGGCCCAGCATGGGATCTGGCACATAGTACTTAAACCCCAAGCCTACTGATTTGCAGGTACTTTCCACTGTACTTGCAGAAATTTGCCAGGAGTGTGTATCAGTCAGGTGAACAGAAGTCACACCAGGTATTTTCATAGAGAGCATTTACCATAAAGAATTGGTTAGACAGGTGCCGGGTGGCTGGAAAAGCAAGTGTGGACACAGAAGTGACACAGACTAGTCGCACTAGTCAGACCTTCATCCTTAGGGCACGGAACCGAGGAAGAAACTTGGAGGAAAGGCTCCGTGGAGCTGGGGCCAAGGCCCAGTGTGTGTGGTTACTCTGGGAGCTTGATGAGGGAGCTCAGGGGCCAGGACTCGGGCCTCTGAGTGGAGGGTCCTGGCTTGCTGGGGAGATACAGTGAGTGTGGCTCTGGGACGGTGGGGTGGGGGAGTCGCTGTCACTGCTCGAATTGGAAACCGCATGTGGGCATGCTGCCGGGATCCGGAAGCCTGAAGCCAAAGGGGAAGAATCAGCCGCCCCCCCCCCCCCCCCAGTCTCTCCTCCGGCAAGTCCGCGTGCAGATGGAGAGACCGCAGCTTAGGAAGTGGCAGAGGTGGTTTGTTTATAGAAGTGAGAGATAGACAGGTGCCTTTCATTTGGGTTAAGTAAACCTGTAGGGATTCTTAAAAGTTCCTCAAGGCTTACTGTGCTCTCCCTGGAGAATACCATCATTCTCTGTCATTCGCTCAATAAATATGTTTTCAATGCATGTTATATTTTTGGTGCAGATCTAGGTACTGGGGACATGATAATGAAGAACACAGTTTTGTGTGTGTAAGAGCTAATCAGGGAGACAGATGATAAGGATGTGTATAAATCTCAGGTTTGAAAAGAGCCTGCGAGTTCAACTTGCCATCAGATGATTGAATCCTGTCTGTGACATTCCTGTCTTGTGGGGCCCATCTGTGTCGGGCAGAATTCTGTAGGTGAACTTAAACTTTCCTGAAGATCGCTAGTTTCATCTTGGAAGCATGCTGTCATTAGAATCTTAATCTCTCTAATTTCTACCTTTCAGTGCCAACTGTACCACTGGCCTTTTTCCTGACCAATCTAACCCCTCTTATATGACATACAGAAATATTTGTATATACGTTGTATTTTCTCATGAATCATTTATCCTTTAGGATAAGAATTTTCAGTATTTCAGCTGGTTTCCCGGGCAGCACTTTTCAGCTTTTCCCCATTATTTCCTGCCTTACAGAGACTTTTTAGACCCTCCTCCCAATCATTCCTTCTCCCTCTCTCACGAGTTTGTGATACTTCAGATCCACTGTGTATCTGTTTATCTGCCGGGGCCCACAGTTGGTACACAAATCGGTGGATTCTTGAAGCTGGTCTCGGGGAACACTTCTCTGGATTCCCGGCCGTGCTATTCACCTTAGTGTTCTCATCTTAGTTTGTTAACTCATTTGTAGACTAGAACAACAAATTATCCCACCTCCAGTGCTGAAGGCAAGAGAATAGAAGACTTTCAGACATCAACCTAAGATAGTAATTGCTAGTTTTAGTCAAAGTAAAGCCCTGTATCCATCCTTTGATTCTGTCTCATTTGCCCGGAGAGGCCACTTGGTCCAGTCCTGGAAAGTAACAAGTAATCTGTATATTCAGCCTTAAAATAAATCAGTCAATTGTCAGGAGATTTGACAAGTGGAACCCACCAGCCTGCATAATTGCTTAACTAAATTCTTTATGGTTGAAAGACAAAATGAAAACAAATGAATGCAGTTGACTGGCTTTACGCTGGATGATTTTTTTGTAAGATCCCTAGAGGATTTTAATGTACATCTTGGTTTAGAATGTGAAGATCTGTACCCAGCTTGACAGATACCTTTAAGAAAATTCCCAGTGGGAATGTCTATGGTGAGGAGACTGCATCTGACTCCTAAGGAGAAGCTGTGCACAAAATGTAGCTGGAGAATGACCTCGTGTGAGGAACTCTTCCCAGCTTCCTGTTGGCCTGGGAAGCTTGTCCTTGTTTCCAGTGAACATGTTGGCATGTTCCTGTCCTCAGAAGCTGGGACCGTTAAAGTGTTTCCAAATTCATTTTTTATTAATGTCTTAGCTTCTATGACAATAAAATTTGAGTGACAAAGTGTTTGTCTCTGCTCTTACTGTATTTTGTTTTTAAAAGTGTTTTATGCCTCTTTGGCACTTTTCAGGTATCTTAGAAGAACATTGATTTATGAGGGAAATACAGTATTTTTAGGTATCTTGTATGTTTTGTATTAATATTAAGCTGTGTTTTTTGGGTTTTTTTTTTTTTTTAGACGTGTTCATTATTCTAGCATATCCCATGGTTTTGTTGATAACGCTTTTCTTTGGGATCTAGTTGCAATCCTTGATTGTACTATTAATTTTTTTGTATTCTTTTTATAAAAATGACCCCGTATCAGCTTATGAAAAATATGATTTAATATCTTAAGGATCGTTTTCCCCCAATTACTCTTTTTGCTGTATAAATATGGACTGATTATGAATATGAAACTGGCCTAAAAATGTCTATCTAGACATCACATAATTACCTCCTACTTTGAATGTATTTTGAATAGTCCATCATAGCCATAGAGTCTGTATTTTGTATTTCTAACCAATAGAAAATATTCATTGATAATATTATTAGATATGAAAGTAATAGCAAAATGCTTGCGTTATATGGCTGTTACAGGATATCATTAGTATAGTCATATTTCTATCTCCAAGTGTGGTAATGCCAGCGGGATAAATGAGAAAGACACTGAATCTTCACACAAAGGAAATGGGTTTTATAATGAGTACAGTCAGAACAGAACTAATCTCTTTCTTGGATCATTACTTCACCTAATCATAAAACCTTTTTTAATTCAAATCCTTGCAGGGTTCTAATTGGTGACCTCTGGAGCCTGATAATTGTTTAAGATAGCTGGTCTTTTGCAGTATACTTAATGATGTTTGCAATTAAAAGTGAGAAATATGGTATAACCCTCAGGCAGGTATAACTAAAAAGTAGAGTTTCTTTATTTCAGTCTTTAGTACTTATTCCCATCCCTCCTTTCAGTAGTCAACAACTTAAATCATTATTAACTTGAATTAACCTCATGCAGTGTTTTCTGCATTTAATCTGTGGGTTTACCATATCTTCATTGGACAAATGTCTTGGGTTCCATCAAGAATAGTCCTGAAGCATATGAAACAGCCATGGTACTGGTCTATTTGGGGAGGCAAGAATTCCAAGCCTCTTTCTCTCATCATCTTCTTGGTCCGTCTTCCTGCCTCCCTTGTTTGGGTGATTTAAGTAGAAGCTGAGCCATTCTTTGTAGCCAATGCCAATAAATACTTCTGAATTTACTTTACTACCAGAAGAAAATGGGTCAATAGAAGAGAAATTTGCCAACATTCAGCTTTAGAACTGGTAAAACCAGGGTGCCTGGGTGGCTCAGTGGGTTAAGGCCTCTGGCTTCAGCTCAGGTCACGATCTCAGGGTCCTGGGATCGAGCCCCACATTGGGCTCTCTGCTCAGCGGTGAGCCTGCTTCCCCCTCTCTCTCTGCCTGCCTCTCTGCCTACTTGTGATCTCTCTCCTCTCTGTCAAATAAATAAATAAACTCTTTAAAAAAAAAACCAAAACTGGTAAAACCATGGGTGAACCTGGTCCCAGTCATTTGTTGTCTTCCGCCCTCTGAATAACAGCAGGCTGGAAATGAGTTTGCTCTATTGTACATTTATTATGTTTTTAACTCCCTTTGTTGCTTCTGTCATGTTTCTCAGTAAATAGTGGGCATTCCGTAAATGCAGCTGACGGATTCTTCCTATAAAATTCTGTTGATTTATTGGTGGTGGAATTTAAACTCTTGTGCTCACCTGTTGGCTTAGAAGGTTTTGTTTGGTTTTGAAGCCAAAGTTGTATGGTAATTTGCAGAAGAAGCGAAACTTCTGAGAGTCCATAATCCTGCAGTCCGTCGTCAGCTCTGCTGCTGATCAGGTATAAGAAAAAAGGGGGTGATAATTGCTGCCCCATCACACTGAGAAGTGGGGAGCTCTAAATGTAGGTAGAGCCTCCAGGGTAGTGTCTAGCATACAGGAACTGTTTAACTTGTTAGATATCTTCTAACAGTTTTAGGGAGCGTCTCAGTTCTGATTTACATGCTTTGGTCTTTATTGTTTTAAAATTATGGGGGGGAAAACCTTTTGCAATTAGAAATTTATTTTTTTAAAGATTTTATTTATTTATTTGACAGAGAGAGAGATCACAAGTAGGCTGAGAGGCAGTCAGAGAGAGGGAGAAGCAGGCTCTCCGCTGAGCAGAGAGCCCAATGTGGGGCTCGATCCCAGGACCCTGAGATCATGACCTGAGCCGAAGGCAGAGGCTTTAACCCACTGAGCCACCCAGGTGCCCCTAGAAATTTATTTTGAAAATTGCTAGAATTTAGAACCAAAATCCAGTAACCTACTTATTTCCGAAGGTCTTTGAGTCTTTCCCCTTGAGGCACTGAGTTGATCATGCCCTGTCTTTGTAGTACTCTTTTTTCTGCCATGATGCCCTTTGTTTGGTGAATGACTGGATATATTTCAGGGGAAATTAAAGTGTCAGTGCATTGGAGGCATTTTTTTCTTTCCTTAAAAAGAATTTGACAAAATGTTTGTAATAATTCTGAGTAGTGCTCAGAATTTTTTAGTTATCTGGATTTGATTCTTTGGAATCCTATAGCTTTTCTTTAGAATCATGTAGCTTTCACAAATTCTTTTTGAAATTCATTCTATAATGAGATACTTGTAAATAAATCATTGCAAATTAAACACTTGTATTAAGTGATACTAGCCTATATTTATTCTATATGTAATAATTTTTAAAGCACTGTGATAAACGTTATTTCTTTTGATACTTTCAATAGCTTGGTGACTTTCTGCAAAAATGAAATAATGCAAAGCATTTTTTTTTCTCACTCAAGATCAAGATCCCTGTATACAGTTGTACCAGAAACTGGAGGGAGCATAGCTTTAGGAAGAGATGAACTGTGATTGGGGTCCTGGATCGTGGCTGGCTGTAGGACCTCAGCTCTGTCCCTGGATGTCTCTAAACAGCTATTCCCTTTCTGTACAATGAAGATTATAGCTACTTGGCTGCAGGTTACAAGGATTAAATACCTGGAAGAGAGTAAATAAATTCCGGCTGCCTATATTATTGCTATGCTTTTGTTCATTATCTATGATGGGTAGAATTAATTCCTCCCTTCCTCTTTATCAACCTTTCTTCCTTCTTGGAGGAGTTTGACTTTCCTTTATTGCTATATACGTTTTAATCTTATGTGTTGTATGTATATTTAAGGATATTTGTCTCTAAATATTTGCTCTGTCTTTCTAAAAATAGTTTACTTCCAAACATTCGTAATATTTAGAGTATTGGCTGTTGTCCTGCTTCCTGGATGGTATATATGTGTGTATTTATGATGAGTCTATTCATCCTTATTAGACAGTGATACGCATCTCTACTTTGCTGTGCCATTTATTTCTGTTTATGGATGATGATTTGCAAGATCATGAGCTGTATGAATCAATCTAGTCTGGGCAAGTTTTAGTGTATTCAACTCTGGTTTGAATCTAATAGGTATTCAGTTAGGTTTGGATTACTTAAATAAAATAATTCCTTAGTGAAAACATTTGTCATGTTGGAAGTTAAAAAATTTCTTTTCAGACCAGCAGCCACAGTAATGTTTTAGTAATCTGTCAAACAGAATTTGCAGTGGCTTTGAACACTATTTATATATCTTTTAAGATCAGTTTAAATCCTCCAACTGGGCTGTTGTATTATTTTGAAATAGATTTCTGAATGTCGAGCATGTAGTTATTCTCCTGCTTGTGTGGGCTAAGTCCTGTCCTCTCTGATCAGTTCATACAGGGTACAGTGCTTGGAAAGGAGCTCTCCTCACTGTATTTCTGTCCCCACTCAGACTGTATTGTGCAGGCCAATTGGTGCTATTTACCTACACTTTTATGACCCTTTTAAATGATTTTTTTACTACGTGGCTTTTATTTGTTTATTTTTAGAGAAGGAGAGAGAGAGAGAGTGCACACTCATCCGTGGGGGAGGGGCAGAGAGCGAAGGGGAGGGAGAATCTCAAGCAGGCTCCACGCTCAGTGCCTAGCCCAAGGTGGGGCTCAGGCCCATGACCCTGAGCCAAAATCGAGAGTCAGATGCCCAACCGACTGAGCCATCATGCAGGTGGCTTTTAAACAGCTGGTAAGATGGGCTTTGGCACTAGCTATACCTTGATGTCAATCCTGACTCAACTCCTTATTACCTAACTTTTGTCAAACTTGTTAACCATTTGAATCCTCTGGTCTTATTCTGTAAAATGGACATGATAGATCATAGATCTGGTGGAATAAAGAGAGGCTGCAAGTCAAACACAGAGCCCTGTCGCTGGTGAATGATTGTCAACCGAGTACTGGCGATAGCTACCTCGTTAGTACTGGTGTAAGTGGCCTCCGAAGCAGCTGTCATTACTCGTCAGCATTTGGCCGTGTGATACTCTGTGCGGTAAGCTCACATGGAAAGGAGGCATCAGAAATTCGTTAACGACTCCTTTGGTTTTTACCGACGATGTAGGGCTGCAGAGCTGCTCTCTGCCTTACCACGTCCCCTTTCCAGCCTCTCCACTCTGCTCTGTGCCCAGGAGGCCGATGCGGATGGCACGAGGGCGGTCTTAGCAGACACTCCTGCCCTCTGGCTTGTAGCTGGGTCAGTACCTGCCCAGTGGAAGGCCCCAGCAGACGACAGTCGGGAGGGAGAGGTGAGGCCGGGGTGCCTGTTCTCTTTGGCTTCTTCCCTGTCGGGTTACCATGATTTGTCTGTGTCCCTCTGCGGGAGTCTGTGACCCCTGTCAGGCTGCCCTTGCCATTCAGCCTCTTTCTGTGCCTTCCCTTGCACCCTTGTGCTTCATGGCTTGGGACAGTCACACCTCCCTTGCTAGCTAACCCCAGAGTGCTAGACCATTCTTTGTTGCTATTATTGTAGATTCTCTGCACCTTCAACATACAGGCCCTTAATTAAACCCTCTTCAGATTACCCAGTTTGAATGCCATATGTTTCCTTCTGGAATCTTGTTTCTTGGATCATTCACCCAGGGAAAGAACAGAAGCTCTAGGAATAGGCAGAGTTGCAGAGTATCAGGGTTTCTAGCTAACGGTTTCTGACCTAAAAGATGAATTCCATATGGGCTCACACAGGAATGTGTTGGTTTGTTAATGCATTCTTTCATTGACCTCTTTTGTAAAGAATGCATTTTTTCCCTTATAGAAACACTGTGTGCTATGAGCCCAATTGGGTTGTTAAGTAGACAAAATGTTTTAATGACCTGTGGATGGAATATGTTTGGAAAGTGTCCTGCATTCAGAGTCCTCAGTTTGAGTCTCGGTAATGTTGCTCGCAAACTGTGACTTTTAGAAACACATTTTCAAACTTCTGTCATGTGTAAAATGGGAATAAGGCTCACTGATCCTGGAATATTGTCAGGATGATGGGAGATAGAGCAGCAAAAATACTGAATAAAAGGTAAGGCTATAAGCATGTGTGTTTGTAATGATGAGTTCTTTTCACCATCCAGCCTCACAGCATGTTCCTGGGAGCCCTCACCACATTCCAGGCACCATGAAAGGGATTGAAGGGGGGTAGCTGACAGTCTGTCGGAGAAGCCAGACATGTAGTAGCAGGTTAGACCTGTGGTAAGCATCTTGCTAGAGTGCTGTGTTTTTTTGGCTAACTGGTCTGGGAACTCAAGGACAGCTCTCCTAGGAAGTAGAATTTAGTTGGAGACACTAAAGAGAAGACATCTCAAGGAAAAAAGCCCACAGAATGTTCCAGTCTTAGAGAGCAAGTTCAAAAGCCTACATACAACATGGTGGGCGAGGTGCTTTAGAACCTGTGGACAGCGGTGGGTGTTGTGGGATAGAGGATACAGCATGGGGACAGGAGCACAGGCGTGTCCCGGTGTGTTTTCTCTGATTGGATATTCAGTAAACTTGATGGTTTCTCTAAATATGAAGGCTTTGCCTATGACAGCATTCTCATTTGTCTTCTGTCCACGTCAACTATAAACCGTCTGGTGCCATCCCACAGTGGTTGTTCATCCCGACAGACTTTTATTATCTAGTTGTGTTTTAACCTGCTTCTCTCTCTCTCTCTTTCTCTTTCTCTCTCTCTCTCTCTCTCTCTCTCCCCCTCTCCCCCTCCCTCTCTCCATCCCATCCATGTCACTTGCTCTTGAGCGGCCAGATTGTCTTTTCTTAAGAATGTCTCCCATCACAACACTCCCCACCTAACAACTCGTAGTAGCTGCCTGTTGTTAGTGATCTGTTAGGATCTCAGTTCTGACCTCAGGAACCTGACCTGCCCTTTTATGCTTTTGTCCTCACTTCTTCTCTGTGCTGACCCCTCCTCTCACCCTGAACCTGTTCCATCTTTCTGTAGGAACCCGGGACTTGGGGTCAGGAAATGGAGTTCATGCCTAAGCTTGTTCCCTGATGGGCTCTGTGATGGCAGGATCTTGTCGTCCTTACTTGTCTGATCTATTCCATTTTGTACTGTTTGAAGAGAAAAGGGAAAAATATGTTTTGCTATCTTAGTAAAACTCCATCTATGAACCGTACAGTCTGACTCATCGAATGAGCGAATGTGAGCTAGTGTTACGCAGGGCTACTTAACCTTTGGTGAAGAATTCATTTCCTTACCTGACAAACTCCATTCCTTACCTTGTAGCACATACTTGCTAGCTTTTCAAATAATTGTCCAAATTCCAAAGCTGCCAGTCCCTTTCCTGCAGCACCGTGTGCATTGTATTACTCTGTTTCTGTGCCACACATTCTCTATATTCTGTTCCCGGCACCTAGTACATTTCCTCAACATATCATTGCTTTTGGGTAGGTGACAGTCTTCACTGCTCACCCAAGTGAACCTCATTGCATTTAAAATAACCGGATTCTCAAAATAAAATGTTTTACATGTAATTTTCAGACATCTGTCTGTTGCTTCAAGTGAGATAAGCAGCCCAGGTAAATTCCCGTACAGTTTCAGTAAAATAACACAGGAACGAAGAACTTAAAATGAATGATCAAGAGAGAGTAGAGCTCTGGGTTACTAGCCAAGATGCACAATGTAAGCATGGCCCTTCCTGTATAAATTTTTATTCTATTCTGTTTCAGTATTTTCAAAAATTTTATCAAATGTTTAAAACTTCACTTTTATATAATTTAAATGGGTGAAATATTCATGTTTCAAAAATTTAAAACAGGGGCACCTGGGTGGCTCAGTCGTTAAGCGCCTGCCTTTGGCTCAGGTCATGATCCCAGGGTCCTGGGATGGAGCCCCACATCTTTCTGCCCAGCGGGAAGCCTGCTTCTCCCTCTCCCACTCCCCCTGCTTGTGCTCCCTTTCTCACTGCCTCCTGTCAAATAAATAAATAAATCTTTTAAAAACTCGGGTTTATAAAAAAAAAAAAAAAGTAAAACAACGTAAAAAATAAAGTCCTGTTTATTGTCCACTGATTCACTCATATCTGCTAGTTACCACTGTTGCTAGTTTCTTATCTATAAGTAGAGAGATGTTTTTCTGTGCATATGCAGGTGAATACGAACATATCTTGTTATATCGTTTCACACCGTGTGTGTGTGTCTGTGCGTGTACTCAACTGTGTATCTGCTGGAGGCCTTTTGCTATCAGAACATAGAGAGTTCTTGATCTTGTAAAGTAGCTGTCTGCTATTTCATAGTGCACGTGTGCCCTAGTTTCTGTAACCAGGTTCCTGTTAATAGACATTTAGATGACTTTCCGTGTTTTGCTATTAAAGACAATGCTATAAGCTTTGTACATAATATTTTACGTTTAAGTATGTCTATGGGTGAAGTCATAGAAATGGAGTTGCTCGGGAAAAGGAAGATACCAATTTAAATGTGCTTGATTCTATGAGAGAATTTAAACAGTTTTTTAAAGATTTATTTGAGGGGGAGAGAGAGAGCAGGGGGAAGGGAGAGGGAGAGAAACCCTTAAGCAGACTCCCTGATGAGCATGGAGCCTGATGTAGGGCACAATTCCAGGACCTGAGACCATGACCTGAGCTGAAATCAAGAGTTGGATGCTTAACTGACAGAGCCACCCAGGTACCCCAAACTTAAGCATTTTTAATGAAAATTTACAGTGGTCAAATTATTTAATATTTTAAATAAATAACTGAAAATTTAACTCATGTAAATCCAAAGGTGATTTGGCTGTTTTTTAGAGGATTAGTGGATTTTACTATATTTGATGGGCTAAAATAAAAAGGTAAATGGCCATTGCTTAGGAAGCTCTGTAGTCACCCAAGGCAAAAACAAAAAAGAAATGAACAAATAAAAAAGACATTGTAACTGACACTAGACTTCTGAGATGGCAGAAATTCGATGTCCATGGTTTGCAAGCATAACATTATAATCCCCTACATTATCTAAAACCTAATCACACATTTGCTTATTATTTCTGAGCTGGCAGATGTCATTGGTACATTGCACTGTGTGGTAACAAATGTAATCTGGGGATTAGTAAAAGTCAAATCCTCAGGCATTCGACCTCAGAAACTGGATTGGATTTTCTCTATGGTGGCCTTTACTAGCTACAGTTAACTAAGAGGTTATATCGACCTTGGTAGTGTCAAGTACCTTCCCTTCCCTACAGAAGATCAGAGAGGTGGTCACATGGGCTTTGGAAAATGAAACTCCCAGTAAGGGAGGGGCATAAATACCAGAAAGCTGTTTCATGATTTCATACATCATTTTGTACAAT
>CM052900.1:2624164-2690771 GCA_028534135.1 Potos flavus | reverse complement strand
TTAGAATGGCAAAAATTGACAAGGCAAGACAGCAAATGTTGGAGAGGATGTGGAGAAAGGGGAACCCTCTTCCACTGTTGGTGGGAATGCAAGTTGGCGTAGCCACTTTAGAAAACAGCATGGAGATTCCTGAAGAAATTAAAAATAGAGCTCTACCCTATGACCCTGCAATTGCACTACTGGGTATTTACCCCAAAGATACAGATGTAGTGAAAAGAAAGGCCACATGTACCCAATGTTCATAGCAGCAGTGGCCACAATTGCCAAACTATGGAAAGATCCAAGATGCCCTTCAACAGACGAATGGATAAAGAAGATATGGTCCATATATACAATGGAATATTATGCCTCCATCAGAAGGGATGAATACCCAACTTTTGTATCAACATGGACGGGATTGGAAGAGATTATGCTGAGTGAAATAAGTCAAGCACAGAGAGTCAATTAGCATGGTTTTACTTATGTGAGGAGCATAACGAAAAACATGGAGGACATTGTGAGAAGGAAAGGAAGGGTGAATTGGAGAAATTGGAGGAGGAGATGAACCATGAGAGACTGTGGACTCTGAGAAACAAACTGAGGGTTTTTGAGTGGGGGGTTGGGTGAGCCTGGTGGTGGGTATTAAGGAGGACACGTATTGCATGGAGCATTGGGTGTGGTGCATAAACAATGAATCTTGGAACACTGAAAAAATAAAATTAAGTTAGAAAAAAAAAGTAAGTTATTTTTTTCTTTCTTCAGAGTTTCAGTATATCTAATTTTGTTGAATCTTCTATGCTAAAGGAATTTCAAATTATAGCATAAATGCATAAATAAAATGTGGAATTAATTTTCTTCTAATTAAAGCTGAAGTCATGAATTATTATACTTGATGGTGCAGATGACATGTGACTTACTGTTCTTTACTGAGGAAAACGAAACTTTAGCTAAAGTTTAGCTTTAGTTTAGCTCATCTACACCATTAGTTCTCCAGTTTTTAAACCCTGTGTGTGTGCACGTGTAAGCATGTGCAAGTGTGTGCTTATGTATTCATAGAAAACTTCTGAAAGAGTATATTATATTGTTATAGTGCTTACCTCTGGAGTATGAGTGTAGGAGGAAGCTTTTCTTTTGATTTTGCATCCTGTTACGCTGTTTTAAATTTTTACCATGTATATGTTTCATTTTTATAGGAAAAAAGTCAAAATTAAAAGTACTCTTAAAGGTGTTTTCAGCAACAATAACAAGAATCATCTAAGTAAATCTTTGTATTTCACATCCTTCTATCTTAATGTACGTTGTTCCCATACAGATTTTGTTTAGAATCCATTTTCTGGATCAAGATCTAGGATAATTCAAGAAAGCAGACAAAATAATCAGTTTATTTGGAAGTTTAGTATTATCTTCCGGGCCTTTCCTGCTTGCCTCCATCTCCCTCCCCAGCACTCACGATCCGTTTTGTGTAGTGTCTCCTGACACCAGCCCGGTCTCCAGCACCAGCTGGCTGTCCAGCAGCTCGATCCAGTTCAGTTCTAAACAGCATCTGAAATGTTGGAGTTAGGGGAGACCCCCAGGAGAAGGGCTGCGTCCCGCAAGAGTGCCCTCACTTCACACATCAGGTGCAGATGGGGTGCCCGGCCTACCCACACTGCTGCCTGAGAGCGGCCGGTGTGGGGTTTCCACGACTCATCCTCAAGTTCGGTAATTTGCTAGAGTGACTCTCCAGACTCAGAAAAGCACTCTACATACCATTATGGTTTGTTATAAAGAATACAAGTCAGGAACAGCCAAACAGAAGAGGGGGTGCGGAGGCAAGATGTTGGGGACAGGACGCGGGACTTCCCTGCCCTCTCTAGGCCCCCCACCCTCCCGTTCCCTGGTCGTGTTCACCAGCCCAGAAGCTCTCCAGGCCCTATTGGTGAGGGAATTTTATGGTGTTTTCATTATGTGGGCACAATTGACTAAATCATTGATTGTTGAAGATTAAAGTCCTTCTAGCTCCTCTTCTCTCTCCACGGGAGTGAGAAGTGCTGAACTTGCCAGCTTGGCACTTCCTGGGTTTTTCACATGGTTGGTTTTTCTGGCAGCCAGCTCCCTCTTCCTCCAAGAGTCATCTCATTAGCATAAAGGCCTGTATGGTTGAAAGGGGCTTGTTAGGAATAATAAAGTACACTCTTACTCACTCAGGAAACTCATAGGGATCTAGGAAATCCGTGCCAGGAACCTGGGACAAAGACCAAATATATATTTTTCATTATGTCCCACATATATACTGACTTTTTACCATGCATTGTTAAATAAAAATATTCTGACACTTGTTAAAATACTAAGGAAGACTTTACTCAGGACTATGATGATAGGTGTCAAGACTGTCACTGTGGAGAAGAGAGATCAGGTTCAACTCTGAGTATAAGCAGGACAATTGGGGGTTTGGCGCTAAAGAGTGGAATGAAGGGGTAGGTGGGTGGAGGAGGGGAGGCATCAATGTCATTGGGCTCTTTAGTGGTAACTGAAGCCTCCAGCTGTCAACAGATCCTCCATTTATCCTAAGGTGCCATGAAAATCTTATTTTCTGTCTTACATGACATAAAAAAAATGGCGGGAGAGACTGCAGTGGCCTGTTGTCTTTATAGTTAGACAAAACTGGAGGTAAATCCTGCCTTTGCTATTAGCAAAGTAACCTTTCTGAACTTCCTGTTTGCCATCTCTTGTGAGGATTGAATTATGTCATGAATGTGGCACATATTCAATTCTTAAGTGTTCCTAGCCCAACAAGCAAAACAAGTGAATGCGTTTACCCCTTTATACACCAGAGGCCATCTTTGGGCCTTCTCCATGCCGCGGTTCCCTTCCTTGAACCTGCGTATCTTGTGGTCCGTCTGGAAGGAGCAGTGCATGTACACGTGCATTCAGCACTCATTCAGACACCTGTTTGTGTACCTCTTAGCCAAATCCTATAGGAAACAGCGTGAGGAAACAGCATCTGAAATGTTCCAAGATCTGGGAGGTACACATAGTGTGTGCTTAGTGGTAGGTGTTTGTTGGATGAAGAAACAGATTTTTACCTAAGAGAAATTCATGTTCTGGTGGGAGAGTATCTTGGTCCACTTGGGCTGCTGTCGCAGAATACCAGAGACTGGGGAGCTTATGAACAACAGAAATTTATTTCTCACAGTTCTGGAGGATGGAAGTCCAAGATTAACATGCCTACAGATTTGGTGTCATGTGAGGGCCCATTTCCTGGTCATGGACGGCAGTTTTCTTGCCGTGTCCTTATGTGGCAGAAGGGGTGAAAGAGCTCCGTGCGCAGAGTCTCTTTTATAAGGCACTAATTCTTCTCGTGAGGGCTCCACCCTCATGACCTCCTAAGACCGTCACATTGGGGATTAGAATTTCAACCTGTGAATGGGAGGTTCCAAACATTGCTGTAACAGAGATACACTGTGGAGGCACCACATTTTCTTTTCAGTAGGAGTCATAGTAGAGTTGTACGTAAAGTGTTTTCTGAGCATCAGGGTGGAAGTGATTGATTCTTTCTGTCTCATTGGTGAAAGGGATAGTCACACATGAAAAATAGTATTTGATGTGGCTGAATCCTGAAGCAGATGTATGAAGTTGAAATAATATCAGTACAGGCAGAGAAAAGAACGTTAATGAAGACATGAGTGTATAGTTGATCCGTGTCACTTGGGAGGAGGGTAGATTTGGTTGGGGAGGTCAACAGACAGAAGGTTGTCTAGGACTTTTCATGCCATCTTAAGAGAATCAATTCCTATGGTGTAAGCCTCAGAGAGCCAGGCAGAGCTGATGGGTAGGGACGTCAGTACTTTGTAACACTGAACAGAGAATGTTTTCTGACTTTTCTCAGCGGTTTGGGCAGCCAGTCTCTCTCTGGAATTCCAGAAGGCCCCAAGAAACTTATTTTTGTGTTTGTTTTTTAATTAGTTCATTGTTCCCTCCATTAGCGTGGGCTATTGAGATTTGACGTCACAGCGCTATGGTGCATGCCTTTGTCTACTGTACTGGTGAAGAATGATTGATAAAATGGAAAATATTTCTTTACTTGAAAAACTCCTATTGATTTGATAGTCTGTATTTCTGTGTTCGGTTTCATGCCACAATAGAGCTAACAAGAACTTCCAACCTCTGGGGTTCTAAGTCATATACTTCACGGTTATCTTTTTTTCCTCCACAGAAATAGAAAAGTTTCAAAAAGGAGAAGGCAAGGATGAAGAAAAGTACATCGATGTGGTGATTAATAAGAACATGAAGCTGGGACAGAAAGTGTTAATCCCTGTAAAGCAGTTCCCTAAGGTAAGATAGTGAGGTTTGCAGCTTGTGGCAAACCTAATCACAAAGGGAGCAGATGTTGAATTTATATCCTGTTTGATATTGTCTTGAGGTGTTTTCCTTTAGCATAGCCCTCCCCCACCTCACACCAACACAGACACGCTTTTAAAGTTAATTAAAAATTAAAAACTTATTTAGTGATCCTGTCTTTTCTGTTTGACTTTAATGTGAATTAGGGAGCCCTAAAGAATTATGCTTCTGAATCATCCTAGCGATGTGACTTTGGACAACCTACATAACTTCTTTCTACTTTAATTTCTTCATTTGTAAGATGAGGTTGGATTGTTAAGAATTAAATAAGATTACCCATATTAAATGCTTAGCATTGGGTGTAAGCATGCATGCTTAAAATATTATCTGCTCTACTTCTCTGTTCCAGAAAAATATTCTGCTTCTCATTTATTACAAGCGTTATGTCACTGAACATGATTACAATAGGTACTTTAAAGTTTCTATCTGATTCTAAATCTTGGTCATTTTAGATTTGGCGTGACGATACATTGATACTCTTTCTATCTTGTTTTTCTTTCTTCTGAGTGTTTGTGTACAGATTTATGCATACTGTTGTATACATTGGTAGTTCATTACTTTTGATGGCGCAGTAGTAGTCCATTACTTGAATACGCAACAGTTTATTTATTCATTCATTCACCAGGGCAGATTTCAATTTGGAGTTAGTATAGATTAAATTGCTGTGAAGATTTTCATGTAAGTTTTCATACATTTTCATACATTTTGTGATGTTTTTATTTCTTTTGAGTACATATACTTAAGATTTAACTTACCATATATTTAATTTTACAAGAAATTGCCATACTTTTTCCCAAAATGATTATACCTTGTTGCATTTCCAGGAACAGTGCAAGCCAGTTGTAGTGGCTCATCAGTGTCTGATGTTCTCAATCTGTTGAATTTTTAATCATTCCAATCATATATTGGTATTTTCCTGTGGTGTTTATTAACATTTCCCTGATCAGTAATGATGTGTTCATTTCACGTACTTACTGGGCCCTCCTGTATCTTCTGTTTGTAGTGTCTTTTTAGGTCCTTTGCCTATTTGTAAATGGTCTGTGTGCCTTCTCATCATTGAGTTGTAGGAGCTTTTTTGAATGTCCCAGATATAAGTCCTTTGTTAGATGTATTTTGTGAATATTTGGCTCAGTCTGTGGCTTTCCTCTTATTTTCTTCATAGTGTCTTGTGATCTGTAGAAGTTTTTCATTCATGATGTCTGTCTAATATATCAGGTTTTTCTTTCCTCTTATGATTATTACCTTCTGTCAACTAACACATCTTTGCCAGCTTCAAAGAGAGGCTAGAGTTGTTTATAAGTTATAAAGCTAGTTTCCTGTGTTTCTCTAAAAGCTTTACCATTATAGCTTTTACTTTTAGGTCTGTGGTACATCGCAAATTGCTTTTTGTTTATGTTGTGGTGCAGAGGGTTCAAAATTTATTTTCTCTCCATGTGGATATCCACTTTTTCCAGTACCTTTTGTTGAAAGATGTTTTCCTCCCACTGATGGTGTTAGCACCTTTGATGAAAATTACATGACTGTGTAAACGGGAGTCTATTTTTTGCACATCCTTTTTTGATTCATTCATCTATTTATGGAGCCTTATGCCACTACCATACTATCTTTATTACTGTAGCTTCTTATAATAAGGCATGAAGTTGAGTGATACAGCCCCTTCAACTTTGTCCTTCCTTTTCAAGACTGCTTGGATAAAGGTTCTTTTCAGTTCCATGTAAATTTAAGAATTATTTTATTAACTTTCACGAAACATTCTGCTGGGATAATGATTACAGTTGTACTGTGTTGATTAATTTATGGAAATACTACACCTTAACAACATTGAATCTTCTCTTCCTTGACATGGTGTATCTTTCCATTTATAGATTTTTAAATTTCTATTAGCATTTTATACTTTCCTGGGTAAAACTCTTACTCCTTTTGTGAAATTCATTCTTAAATATTTTGTTTTTTGAAATTGTACAATGGATATTTTAAAATTGTATTTTCTATTTTTTTCCTTCTAATAGAAAGTTTTGTATATTGACCTTGTATTCTGCTACCTTGCCAAATTCACTTGTTTTTACGGGTTGTGCTATAGATTACTTAGGATATGCTGTGTACACAGTCTTATCACCTACATAAACAGTTTACTTCTTTCCCTCCAATTTTTATGCTTTTTATTTATTTAGCTTGCATTACTGTATTGGCTAGGATCTCTGTGTAATGCTTGAGTACAAGCAGTGAGATTAGGCCTTCTTTCCTTGTTCCCAGAATGGAAAGCCTTAAGAGTGGTAACAGCCAGGGGGGTTTGTAGATGCCCTTTGTTAGGTGGAGGAAGTCCCCTTCTGTCTCAGTTTTGCTGAGAGATTTGATCCTGACTGGGTGGTGAATTCCATTGAATGGCCTTTTCCACATCTATTGAAATGAACACAGAAGGTTACTTCTTTACACTACATTGTTAATATAGTGAATTTTATTGATGATTTGTCTACATTAAACCAGCTTTGCATTCCTGGGTTAAACCCTACTAATTATTATCTGTTTTATATATTGTTGGGTTCAAATACATCTATTCATGGGCAATACCGGCCTATAATTTCTTTTTTATATGTAATATCTTTTCAAATTTTGATACTAGTGTTATGCTGATTTCATATAGTGAGGAGTGTTCCTTTCCTTTTTTTTTTTTTTTTTTTTAACCCCCAAAGAATTTATGTCGGTTTAATGCTGTTTCATCCTCAATATTGGATAGAATTCACCAGTGAAGCCCTTTGAGCATTAAGTTTGATGATAGATTCAAAGTCTTTGACATGGTACTAATCATCTTTTGTGGTCTTTCTTCCCCGCCACCCCCACCTTTGTCCATTTCATCATAGTATTTTAGCTATTACTTTTTCAAATACTTCTTATGACCCTTTCTCTCCCTACCTTTGGAAACCAGTTACATGTATGTTCAGCATTTTGATATTCTCAAAATGGTTCCTGTATCTCTTTTCTCTGTTCCCCTCTCCCTGCCCCATTCTTCAGATTGGACTTCTACTTCTGTATCTTCAATTCATGGATTATCTCTTATGTTATCTGTATTTTTCTGTTAAGCCTATCAGATAAATATTTCTATCAGGTATTATAATGATCTATTTCAGAATTTATTGTTTGACTCATATATAAGTATGTGTATGTAAAAAAAATTTTTCTCTTCTGGGATTTTCTGCTTTTTATTCATTACAGGTGCTATATTATTTTGTGTCATTAAGTGCAGATAAAATAGGTGCTTTTTTAGTCTTTTTTAATTGGTCTCTAATTCTAAAACCCTAGTCATCTTGGATTTGACCTGAATTGATAAACTTGTCTTGATAGTGACTCATAGTGTTCCAGTTTTTTGTGTGTTGAGTAATTTTGAATTGTATCCTGGGCATGGTGAGTGTTGTGTTGCCAAGACTCTGGATTCAGTTCTGCTGTTTGAGGAATGTTGGTGATTTTGGATTCAGACTGCAGACTTGTTGAGTAGACTGCAGATCTCAGTTTAGTTCTTTTCTTAGTTTGACTTCTGCATCTGTTTTTGGCATACAGAGTCCTGGGTCAGCCTGAGATTTGGGCAAATTTTTACACAAATTCGGAGGCCCCTGTCTCTGACTCTGTCTTTCCTAGTATCCCTCCCTCACATTTCGGCCCTGTGGCTGCCTCAGACTCTGCCACCCAGGCTAAAAACTCTAAAACCAGTAAGTTTGCCCAGGCCTGGTCTTCCAAGTCTTGACTCCCTTCCAGAATCCCCTTGTTTTTGATCATGCTACAAAGGCTTCAGACAATTGGTTTTTGTATTTTGTTTGGAGTTTAAGAATTTATAGTTGTTACCTATAGATGGTCATCCTGTTGGGAGCCCGCACAGCCATACTTGCAGAACTGAAGATATATATTTTTAGTAAAGAGAAAACTATGCTGTGAACATTTCATAGACAAATTCATTACTAAACAAAGCATGGCTTACAGAAACCTTATAAATTGATCACTATGCTTGATACACTATATGCACAATATGCAGTAGATAGAAAGATGAACAGACACTCTCTCTGTCCTTAAATAGTTCATAGTCTGGTAGATGATTAATCTGGAATTAATACTTTGTGAATATGAGTGAGTATATGAAATAAAATATGGGTGTAAAAGCACCTGAAATAAAATCTCAAATATTGTTTTTCACTGTCAGCTTTGATGAGAGTAGGGGAAGACAAATTATAATTTCTGTGTCTAACAGAGAGCAGAGTCTATTTCAAGTACTTATAATATCTGAAGTAGGCTGCTTAGAAATCCACTGCTTTCAGAATGCTGAGAAAAGATATTTCTGCTTAGCCTAATTGAGCTTGGGAATTTCAAGCCAGACTTTTGTGAAGGCTAATCTGGCACTTGCGGCAGTTCTGAGGAAAAGCTTTTCTGCTGCTGTTAGTGCGTAGACGGAGCTGGAGGAAGCTGGTGATAGTGGGCGGAGTGCAGCCGGATGCACGGCTACCGGAGACTGTGTACCTTCAGCTGCTGGGGCAGGAGGGCAGTGCTGTTTGGGACACTCCAGCCAATAACAGGATTTCCATTAATCGAGTATTTTCTCTTAATGAACCACTTCCAACTCTGTCTTTCAGTGGACAGCGCTGAACCTGAGTCTTTTAGTATTCAGAGCTCAGACACATTCACTCTCTTGAGTTATATGTCAGAGCTTGTAAAGTGTGAAACTCAAAGTGAACACTGTTTTATGGGGTGTTTTTTAAGACTTAAAGCTGTAGTAATTGTTATCCAGAGTTTTCCTGTGGAGAAACCCCTACCCTTGGTTCTGAGCAGGGGCTAGATACAACGTAAGTGCTAAGTCAACGCTGGAACCGATAGATCCTTCGTGGTTTAGATTTTACATTCTTTTGTCATTGTTGTTATTGTTTCATACATCACTGAATCCATCCATCCATACCCAGTATGAACACCCTAACGTCTATAAGATAGCGTGAGTTCAAGGTTAGGGTGCTCTAGGAAGACAGAGAGGAGGATCATATGGACACTCGGAGAGCAGCCTTCCCGGAAGTGGCTGTCTCTGAAGCAGCTAGCTGGGCGTGGGTCAGATGTAAGGCAGGGTGAGGTTGGGGGGTGGCCGTGACAGGGAAATACAGGGCAGAGAGCAGTTGTGCAATTATAAGCCATTTTATTTGGCTAAACAGGGCAATTTCAATAAGATGTGCAGGTTTTTATAGAGTAGTAATAGGTAAAGTGGTAAGAGAGCGGAGCGTGGGGTAGGGCTGGCCAGTGAGGGTGCGGAGGTCCAACAGGAAGTGACGTGTGACTGTGTCGGCGGATGAGGCGGGCTTCTCCAGGTGCGGCAGCGCTGGCAGCTTTCAGAAGGAGGGCACGCTGCGCACAGAGGCGCGCTGGGGCGGAAGAGTCCTCTGCACCGTTTGGGAAAGCGGGCCCGAAGGTGAAATACGTTACATCTCCGTGTGGCATTGCACACATGCCTGTGCTGTACTGCTGTGGTAAGATGTCTGCTCCAGTGCTAAGTAAAAAAGGAAAAAGCAACGTGTAAAGCAGATAATATCCCAGTTGGACAACTATTTAGGAAAAAGCACAAAAAACAGTTGACTCTTAAGAGCCGTTACTTTCTAGAGGGTAGGACCATGTGCCGCTGTCTGCTTTACCTATTTCTGTAATTTAATGTTCAACACTTTGGTGCAACTTTTATAACTGGGATAAAAAAAGATTTCCATTTTGGGGAAAAAGTGGCCCTGAGATGGTTAATTTGGGAGAGACCTTTGTACTATGATTAAGATTTAGTGTACTGAGTTAAATTCCGTCAGTTTTAGTTATAAGTTTAAGTTAGATTTATTAATGTTCTTAATTTGCTAGTTTAATCCATAAACATTCTAATACATGCATACTATTTTCAAGTAGCATTAATCAACATGGTTTATTACATTGAATGTTTTCCTATTATGTGCATATTTATAACTTGATATATTTCCTGTTTCACAGAAGCTCTTAGGTTAAGGGTCTTGAGAGGGAGAAGAGAGGAGTACTTATAGAAACATGTTCCCTCCTCCAGTTTGAGTTAAAGCTCAGGGAAACTTTCTTTTTAAAAGTTGGTTTGCATTTTTCACTTGTAGCATGTTGCAGACAAGTAAAAGTCCATGAATTTACTATGGGGTAGAAACTTATTTCATGGAAATCTTGATGGGTTTAAAAATTTCCCACAGTAGTAAGTATTTTGACAGTTATGTTGGTATGTAAACGCTTGCCTTTTATGTGATTCCTAATTGATTTTCAGAGACATATACTATTTTTCCAGAGGCTTTATGTGAAAATAATGTTTATTTTTTGTGTCCAGTTGATAGTTTACCTGTAGAAATAAAGTGATAACATACTTGTATGTTAGTTCTTGGTGTATAGGTGCCATCACGAAAGTCGATGTTGATGGCCAGTGGGAATTTTGAAACTTGTTGACATCAAGGAAGCCTGATACTAAAAATAATCACTTCAAGACACATGTATTTGCGATAAGTTGCTATTAGTCTCCCTCCTGATATGCATTAACTTCTGGGACCCCATGATGAAGTAGGAAGGGCACTCTGGACTCCAGAACCTCAGGAAATGTACTGACCTGTAAGGCCGCTGTTTGACCATGAAGCATCCAGGTCAGCCTCCTGCCATCTCAACAGCCCACACCTCCCAGGGAACCAAGAGCCGTGTGGTTGCAGGTAGAGATGGAGGGATGCATCTGCAGAGGCTGTTTTCCCCCTG
The DNA here is from genome assembly GCA_028534135.1 of Potos flavus. Classification (NCBI taxonomy): domain Eukaryota; kingdom Metazoa; phylum Chordata; class Mammalia; order Carnivora; family Procyonidae; genus Potos; species Potos flavus. The sequence continues at coordinate 2,679,662 of CM052900.1, read as the reverse complement.
TTGTGATCTTGTGACACATTCTGATGTTATGACAATTAGAAAGTTATTTAAATTGGTGTTTGTAAATATGATAGCACTCAAAAATATTATGAAGTAATTTCAAATCTTATGCATGACTTTTCCTTTATTTTCTTTAAATAATTTTATAGTTCTTTATAGATTGATTATTCTTTATAGTTCTTGATTATTGACCAGGAAAGTAGCACTTAAACCTAGATTTAGATTTGTTAAGTGGATTCCAGAACCAGCCAGGCATAAATTACGGGGTTCCTGAAAGAATTTATGTTCCTGGAGAATATTGTTTATCTTCCTGAAACATAGACATAACCAAATTTTATGACTTTCATTTCTCCTCTCCTTGGCAAACCTACACCTTTTTCTGCATTCCTTATTTCACTGAATGATAGACACCAATTGTACCTCAGTGCCCATGCCTGAAATCAGTGTGTGATTTTTGTCTACTGGTTTCTCCTTCATTTACCTCGTCCCTCTCCATTCTTGAAGCACCTTGACTTATACAATTATTATCTGTACTTTCTCAATTAATAACTACCCATCTCTGTGTTCCTGAAACAACTCATGGTGTTTTGGGGGGTTATTATTATTACTACTACTGTTTTATTGAGCTAAATGAATAATCACAAAATTTGGTTACAGATAGACCCCCAAAATTGCATTGTATTCAAAAGAGTAGAAATGCTACCATATATGTACTTTGCTTACAACACAGTACATTTAGAAATTAAAGTCTGTGATAAATATTGTTATATGTAAATTTTGTATATCACTGCTTACTTTCTAAAGGGTGATAGAGGATAGATCTGTATGTTGCTGAGTCAAAAGGTAAAATCATTTTTAGTGCTTAACAATGCGTTACTACTGACTTAGATACCTTAAATATTATTGTACTGACTATTTTGGCTCTGGGCCCCCCGAGAACCGCCAAGTTGGATCAATTGAAAATCGCATGACTGTGGTGGTATTGCATACAGGAAATATGATTTAGTCTCTCACTTCTAGGATACCCTGTCTAGTGGGTAAAATGCAGAAATTCATAGGATGGACCAAACTATGAACTTTTATCAAGACAAGTAATTGACACATAATTACATGAAACAAAAGGACACATTGATGCTGAGAAGCAGTTACAAAGGAGAAAGAAGTGAGGTTTAGGAGCCAGTCCCTCTTGTGTTATGCCCAGCTCTTGTCATTTACTGGCTTTCTGACACCTGATGTGTCCCCTCTGTGTGTGTCTCTCTCCCTCCTCTTTACCTCTTTCCCATCCCCATCAGACCAGGCACCTACTGGATACCTCCACTTGGATGCCCCACAGACCTCTTTCATTTGTTGTGCCCCAAAATGACCTTCATTCCTCCTCTTCTTGGCAAGCCTACACCTTTTTCTGTGTTCCTTATTTCACTGAAGGACAACACACATACCTAAGTTCCCATGCCTGAAATTGGTGTGTGATTTTTGTCTACTAGCTTCTACTTGATTTATCTCCTCCCCCCATTCTTGAAATACCATGACTTTTACACATTTATTATTTCTATTTCCTCAATTAACGACGATTCATCTCTATGTTTGCATTCCATTACTACTCCTTAATTTATACTGTCATCCCTCGCCCATCTTATGTAACAGGCTCTTGTCCATATCAGTTTCTTGCCTTTAGTTTCATACCCTCGTGGCCAGAATGTTGAAGTCTGGGAGTTTCTGGTTAACAATTTCAAACTCATTTTTGGATAGTTTGCTTTTTTTATTTGTTTTGTCATCTACCCACCCAAAGAGTACTATCTAGCCTTGAGCAAATAGAGATAGAAAGTATGTAGATTATTTCATATTGTATATTATTTGTGTATGCCTGTAAGTATGGATTTTGCCTATATCATCTCCTGGAAAAGTCCTTTGTACACTTCATTGATTTTTAGAGTTGCCGATGTCTAAATAAGTTGAGCTCTTTGCTGTTCAGAAGTAGATAACTATGTTAAAATTACAATCAATGTAACAGCACCAAATAATCTTCCCTACTACCAGTAATACTTAGTGATTTGCGGTTGGCAAATTAGTAAACTTAAATAATTATTTTTATCTGTAGCTTTAATAGGTCACAATAATTTCTGCAGCAAAGAAAATCAATAAAAACTGTGTTGACTAGTGCCATATGATTTGGGATAAAATACACTTTGATTCCACAAGTATTTCTTGAGAAACAGTTCAGGAAAAATGGTGACTCAACAGTGGGTCCCAGTTACTCCCAAAGAATTGATACTCTAACAGGAAAAACAGAGTACATTTCACTAAATAATATAGGGTAAATACTAAATTAATGTAAGAGGCAGACAGACTCTACAAGAATTTAAAGATGTAAGAGAGAGCTATTTTTGGAGAAAGAATTACAGATGGAATTACATTTAGTCCTTAAGTGTAAGTTCAGTATGTTAACAAGTAGCGATCAGAGGGGAGGGCAGAGTAACTATTGAGCCAGAATGATTTAATTATGGGGAATAGTAGGTTGTAGCAGTCACTGGAATGATGACAACTAGTCTGGAAAGCCTTCAGTGCTGTACTTGGGCATCAGAATTTTATGTAGCCAGGAGGGAGCCCTGGAAGACTGATGACATAGAGACAGACAGACATCTAGAAGGTACAGGGGAAGGTATTCCGTATTATAAAAGAACTTATTGTTTTTTTTAAAGTCCTCATAAAATTTAGGAATGATTGATTTAAACACAAGTTTGGAATGTTTAAACAAGTTTGGCATGACTTTTATTCTTAGGAAATTCATCTATGTAGAGGTGATTATCAGAGTCGTGGAAGTTATTGTCAGTAATCCCAAGCTTGACTTAGTTGCTAGCTCTGCTAAGAAACAAGCATGTTATTTCTAAAGCCCCCACTCCATTTCATGTGGATGCCATGGTCCCGAGTCTGTTACTAGGCTTCCTGTTGTTTGGAGTTTGGCATTTATGACATTGGTTTAATTCAAATAAGATCAGTATTCTGAATATCAACTAAACTGTGGATTTATTTAACTAACCATTGGGTTAGTGGTTACATTATTGGAATCTAAAATGGCCCATAGAGCTAATAAAAGTGGTGATCCGGTCTTTCCTTTCAAGTGAGGGCAGATAAGACAGATCTCATTTACTCTTTACTTTCTGTTCTTGCCCTTATGCAGGAGTCAGAGGAGTGTGGAGATTATGAACAAAATGTGTTTCTTGAGGGTTTAATTCTCTTTCCCCAGTAAGGTAAAAGCAAATGCTTGGGTGATGTTTTCCAAAGTGGGACGTATGCACAATATATTTGGTGCTAGAAGTACTTGCTAGAACTTCTATTTTAATGTATATATATATATATAGCTTATGGTTTTCTCTGTGTCAGACACTGCTCCAGCATCTTACATGTATTAACATATTTAATCTTTATGACTTTAGGAGGGAATGATTATCTCCTGTTCACATATGGAAAAAAAAAAAGAATAGAGAAGTAATTTGCTACAGATAAAGTAATTTGCTAAGAGTTACACAGTTACTAAGTAACAGGCATTTGAATCCGAGAAACTTGGCTCTAGAGCCCACGCTTTTATTCAAAAAAATTAAGCTTAATATTAGTATGTAGTACCTAGATGAATGCCGGTTCCATTACAGGGTTCATGTGAGTGCCTGCAGATCTGTGCACACTGAGACCATATCTTCTGACGAGGTGTGGGGGATGGTTCTGCAGTGTAGAAGGTCTCACCAAGTCTTAATTTGCTCTCATTAGATTAGGGCCTATGGCTCTGATATGTGCCTCGGCATGGATTCATGGGCTACATTACCCAGTTTAGTTAAATTTACCTTTAAATGGGTACAGATTATTACAAAAGAAACTGTGAATTAAAGGTCTACAAATACATTTGAAATGAACGAGAAAAATGGCAACGCTGATCCTTCCCCTGTGCCTAGTCTAAGCTCAGCCTTATAACAAAGTAAAAACGACTATGATCCAGTTGCATATGACAAGAAGAATCTTCTCAAGCTGGAACCATTTCTCTATATCCAGTATTGTTAATGATGAATCTTTTGCCCCAAGTGTTAAACAACATTAACCAGTGATAGAAGAGATACAGAATTTTAAAATAAATGAGTCCCTACACACATACACAAGATATACATGTGTACACACATACATACATTTTATGTGCATGCGTATTTCTATATCTCCATGAGAGGTGTGGGGGCTGGTGGGGGGGGATAATTCTTTGCTGTCTAATGTAAGATCTTGCCATACTTGAGGCAGGGGCCCAAGGGTGCATTTGCGTTTGCCATCACTGGTGACCTGCTCCCTTTTGCCTCCTTCCTCTGTTACATCTTCTTAGCTCTTAAATTAATGAGATATATACTTCATCCTGTATCCAAGCATTTAAAACAAATTCTTTATGTCCTCTCTTTTGTTTCACAATCCTACTTGAGACCCATCGCTGTATTACTAAACTATACTGGCTATCTGATACAGTACCCTATTATCTTGTAGTCTTTCTCAGATGTCTATTTAAGCATTTTAATGAACATTTAGATTTTATAAGACACTCAGTTACAAGATGCTGTTGGCCAGTTAGAACCCATATACCAGAAATCTGCTGCCTTCCATCTGTGCTTGTGTGGCATACTCTAGGTTTTCTTTAAGTTAATTAAGCTGTGTTAAACCCCTGGGTAGTGATTGGTATGCTCTGGACATTAATTTTGATTGACATTCATCGTTCTCTTTGAATGCATGAGACACTGCTTGCCTGTTAGAAGCTAGGAGCTGTTGTACGCAGTTGTTGAGTTGTTGCACAGATGAATGAGACAGGGTCTCTGCCCTGTCTCTGCCCTGTCACAACCTCTGCCCCTCTTAGGGAAAATAGGTAGGCAGGTTACATTGCTAGGCCTGGAAAAGACTGTGATGTTTGAGGCTGTGAACACTTAACTTTTTGATAAACGACTGCTTTGTCCTTGTTCTCTGTGCTGGTGCTCTGCCCCCAGTGATCACTCCCTGCCCTTCCCTTGAGTCTCTCCTGACCTTGCAGCTCCCTTCCAGTGAGAGCGTGCAGCAGAGTGATGTGATGCTGGCTTCTGCGCAGCTTCTGCTTTTCTGATCTTGGAAGCCATAATGCCAGGAACAAGCTCTGCCACCTCGAGGCCACCGTGATAACTGGGAGCCCAGGATACCTAGGTGGGGTAGAATCAGTGAAAACAGGGAGAACTGAGGACCCCAGCTGACAGTCACCATCAGCGGTAACAGACATGGGAACCAGCCATCTTGAGAGTGGGTCTTCCTGCCCCAGCTGATCTGGCCATTGCCACATGTTGCTCAATTGTGAGCAGATAAATTAATGGTTATTGTTTAAAGCCATTAAGTTTTGGGTGAATTTGTTATGTAGTTGTAGACAACCAAAATAACATTAAAGTGTGTTTTCTCGCTGCCGGGTCAGGCCGGGCATGTGAAATGACCTACACTGCACATGTCGGCTGCAGGCCAGGGCTGTCGGGGTGCAGTGGCAGGGCTGAGGGGGAGAAGGGCCATCGCGGACCAAAGGGGTTGCTTTTAGCAAGTATGAGGGTTAGCCCAGGATTTCATTTTGGCGATGAAATAGTAAAGTACATTTAAGAAAAACAGCAGAGGTGAAGGGAGCATTAGAATGTTTAGAATGTTCCGTTCCAGTCAGGGCAGGTTCCATACCACTTGTGAGCATAATTGTCACTGTGACCAGGAGGGACTCCACCACTGACAGCACTTGATCCTTGGAAACTCTTCCTCTTGTGCCAAAGAGTGCTTTCTATTTTGTGATACAGCTGATACAACTGTGGCTTTCTCAGAATAAACCAATGATAGCCAGGAGACCGGAGTTCTGGTCCCAGGGCTCATGAGCTTATTCTTTTCCTTTTGTTGATTCGGTACCTTTTTTTTTTTTAAGCATGAGTCTGTATGTAGCAGTGTGTTGAGAGTGGAGATGGGAATTAAGATGTTGATATCAGAGTTGAGTAAAATACATTTCCTCCTCTCAGGAATCTAACACAAAAAGCAGTTCTCTTAAAATCTGTCTTAGTAAGTGTCACATGGGAAAGCAGGAGGAGAAAAGATGCTGGGGGGCCCCCGCAGCAGGAGCCTTCTGGGCCTGGGAGATGGAGCACTCTGTGAGCAGGGGCTGGCCGGGAGCGGGGGCTGGCCGGGCATGCGCTCCGTCCCCTGGAGCTCACTCTCCCTCTCACTCTCCCTTCCGTGTAGAGTTTGCCATCCTTAAAGGAGTGAGTTCCTATCAACAGGGAACAGTTAAGCAGTGACCAAAATACAAAGAGAAAATGCAACCATCCAGATTGCTATCTATATTTTAAACTCAGAATTAAGTCCGAATTCTTGGCAGTGGCCTGTGAAGCCCCCTGGCTGTCTATCTTTGACCCTCTTCCTTCCAGCCCCGACTTGCTCTGCTCCCGTCAGGCTGCCAACTTCTTCGTTCTCAGAAGCCCCTTTGTGCCCCAGGGCTTTTGCACTTGCTGATCACATTGCAGGCAACACTGTCCCCACACCCTTCGCAGCATACAGCTCATGCACAGCCGTCACGGGCCAGCCCTCCGTGAGCACCTGGACACTCTCTAGGTGCTTTCGTCCACCTCCCTGGGTGCTCCCTGCCAGTTCATCAGCGTGGTCGTCTGTGTGTAAGCTGTACTTGTCACCAGGCTCTTACTGATGGACCTGAAACTCCGTGTGAGCAGGGCCATCGGCTCTTTCTTTTTTCCACTCGGCCCTGGAACGAGCTTGCCACTTCACCATCGTTATAGTAGTCCTAACACCTACTGAGGGCTAGAACTTGATCTAAGTACCTGCTTTGTTGACTTTGGCAATTTTTTAAAAAGCAAAGCAAAGTGGTCTTGTCCTTGCTCCTGCAGATAAAGCTTTTGTTCGGGGTAGGGGGCTGATGAGGGCGTGGGTCTGAGCAGGTCTCAGCAGTGGCTGCTTCCTTCACCCACAGGGCACGCAGGGAAGTGGCCTCCGGAGTCTTCCGCTCCCTGATCTTCCCTGTGAGGGCCTGGAGGTTGGGGCAGGAGTGTTGAATTCCTGCACAAAAGACCTTTAAGGAAGTGTCGACTCCTCTAATTCTGTGGCTTTTAGGGCTTTGGGCTCTCAGGCGAGCCCACCCCAGGTGAACAAAGAAGCAAATGCGGGAGGCTCTTTTCTCCCTTCGGGCGCCTGAACTCTGCCTTGGTGCGTGCCCACCCCCTTTGGCGTTTGACCTGGGGCTTGGCCGTTGACCTGCATTCTGTCCAGCTTTCTTCTTGTCTCACACGGCAAGAGGGACGTTCTTTTCAGCTCTGCATCTGAGCTGAAATGGGTAGTTCTTGGTAGTTTTGAGAACCAGCAATGGCTAAAGTCAAAAGCAGGAGAGTAGTGGAGCCAGAGAGGAAGGCAGGAGCCGGGCTCCGCAGAGTCAGGACACTGGGACTTGACTCTGAAGACAGTTGGGAGTTGCATTTGAATCAGAGATGTACCCAGGTGAGCTTTGTGTGAAGAGCTCTGTGCTGATTGAGGAGACAGAGGTGGATTCCGTGAAAGGATTCTGTGGTGGGCGAGGTGAGCGAGGGTGGTGTCCGAGGCTCGGAGCTTGTGGTGTGACTGCAGAAAAGGAGACTCTGAGAGACATCGAGGAGGTGAAATCGGTGAGCTATCATGGGCCCAGTGAGCATTTATGAAATGCTCTCTCTGCACAGGTTTTGGAGCTGTGGGCACAGAAGGCCCCGTCACTGGCATCATGGAGTGAATGTCAGGTTCCTGGCTCGAATCAGGGTCCCATGGCGGGGCCACTTGCTGGGCCCAGGAGCTCTGGAAGGTAACGTTTGACGCTGCGCTGGCCCAGGTTACTAGTTCAGTAGTAGGGTTGAGTTGGAGGTCGATAAAGCAGCCCTTTGTTGGACTAATCAACTTTTTGGTGAGCACCCAATTAAGGGACATTTTAATAGAGACAGTGACATGTTCTTGAGGCTTAGTTGTTTATGAAATGACAGTGTAAGTGTAATTGTTCCCTGAGGAACAGTGTCACATCACAAATATAGTTTAAACCAATTAAAGCCAGTTCAGAAAAGCATTTGGTCTTTACCAACGAAGAACATAATTATGAGATCTTATACATTATGCAGTGAAAACTCTATGTTGGTTTACCATCTTTGAAAAGTTTCCTATTTATAATTGTAACACTTGTAATACGATAATATATTTGTAATGTGATAATTGACATCTGGAAAAATATGATTCATTTTGGAAATACACTTTCACCTTTTATTCAAATCTAGGCACAAATAAAATGATTTATTTTTAATTTATTTTTATTTTTTATTATGTTGTGTTAGTCACCATACAGTACATCATTAGTTTTTGATGTCATGTTCCATGATTCATTGTTTGTGTATAACACCCATGCAACACGTGCTCCATGCAACACGTGCCCTCCTTAATTCCCACCACCAGGCTAACCCATCCCCCTACCCCCCTCCCCTCTAAAACCCTCAGTCTGTTTCCCAGAGTCCATAGTTTCTCATGGTTCATCTCTCCCTCTGATTCCACGCCCCTTTCATTTTTCCCTTCCTTCTCCTAATGTCCTCCATGCTATTCCTTATGTTCCACAAGTAAGTGAAACCATATGATAATTGACTTTCTCCGTTTGACTTATTTCACTCAGCATAATCTCCTCCAGTTCTGTCCATGTTTATGCAAAAGTTGGGTAGTCATCCTTTCTGATGGCTGAGTAATATTCCATTGTGTATATGGGCCACATTTTCTTTATCCATTTGTCTGTTGAAGGGCGTCTCAGCTCTTTCCACGGTTTGGCTATTGTGGACATTGCTGCTATGAACATTGGGGTGCATATGGCCCATCTTCTCACTACATCTGTATCACAAATGAAATTGTTAACAAAATGAAAGTTAAAATATATTACGTTCTCATTTTAGAATATGGTTGTCAAACACCAGATCCTGACTTCAGTTAAGGAAACACTTTATTTAAAGTATTATTACAAGGGTAGGGAGGGGGCCTTGTAATAGAAGATCTGTGCCTCATGAGATCAGTCAGACAGCAAAGACTGCTTTTATGAGGAGAGGGCTTGAGGCTAGCAAGGGGGGGAAGTGGGAGGAGTGGGTGGAGGCAGCCTGAAGGGACAGTAGATGGGAGAACGTTCCCCTTGAGGCTGGCGCCTGAAGTGAGGGTCTTTCAGGGGTTGTATGCTGGCCCTGGTTGCTGGTGGGTCACATTCAGGGGCCTGAGGAAAGGGAGAACTTCCCTGAAGTTTGATCAGGTCAGGTCAGTGGTGGACATTTTCTGATTGATAGTGGGGACAAACAGGCTAGCTAATCTTTTGTGGGGCAAAGAATGTGGCTTTAGAGGGTCTGTGTCTGGCTTTGTCGTAGATGAACAGTGGGTCATCCACAGGTCTTACCTAAATCACACGGGGAGGAGTAGTTCTTTGCAGTGAGCCATGCCCAGGAATGGAAAGGGCTTGAGCTTGTCCTCATCGTCATTGTTATTCAGGAGCACAGGGTCAGGTTAAATTCAGCATCCTCCTGGTGCTCAGCATTTACCTGATGCGCCTTAATTTTCCTGATAACCCTTCAGTGTGAGGTCTCTCATAAGCCATGACTTGGCTTCCTGAGGACCAGGAAGGCTAAGGAACTGCCATGGTCACACTGCCAGTAAGAGGGCGCCCCCCCTGCTTCAGAAGGCTGTGGCCCGGGAGCTCCAGTAGGACGGTCCTAGTACTCGGAGCAAATGAGACAGCCATGCCACCTAATTTGTATATCGTTCATGTTGTCTGAAGAATCCAAAACATACATTCAGCCCATGTCACTCAGGCCTCTTCTTGTTGCAAGTACCAACCTGGGTCAGCTCAAGTTTTGTTTTGTTTTTCGAAGTATGTGGGGTACCTAATAGAATCCATAGAGAAATGGAATTTGTAATCTACAAGAAGGACAGCAACAAGGACTTAAAACCTAAGAAAGAGAGAGGAGCCAGAGTCAGTGACTGCTCTCCCTAGCGGTGTTTCTCAGTAGGGACAAAATCGACATTGTACACAGGACACATCTTCGTTGTGAAGGGCAGTCCCATCCATTTCCGATGTGTGATACTTTTGGCCTTTGCCCACTAAATGCCAGTAGTGACCTACATCATTGTGACAGCCAAACAAACGTGCTGAGTATTTCCAAATTTCCTGGAGAGGTGATAAAATCAGGGGTTGAGAACCCAACCAAGCAGCCGAGCATGTTGCCATTGTTGTGACTCAGCATTAAGGACATGAATGTCTGCACTCTTAGTTGTAAACCTCAGACTCCCTTGACTTCCAGTCAGAGGCCAACTCCATGACTCGCCTGGATGGCCTGGGCACAGTCCTGCCGTTTCAGTGTGCTGGCTCCTTTGGTAGCCTTGCAGATGGAGGGGAGTCAGTTTCCAGTAATCAGTGGGTATTGTTCATATAAATTTACGTATGTCCATAATAGTTGAAGTCATCCATTTATTACTTACTAATTTGGCAAGGAGTATGCACAGTCTGTTGGTTGCTCTGTTAGGTGATTTTTTATACGTTTCTGTGTTTAACTCATATTTACTGATTCATCAATCAGTAGGTCGTGTAGTCCCTGTGTTGTAGATGAAGTCTGGGACTCATGACGGTGACTTGACCTGGGACATGTAACTCCTGAACAATCCCTGCTTGAACAGAGAAGGGAGTGAAAGTGTGTCTGACTGTCAAAACACTCATTTATGTCCTTTTTTGTGAATGAAAGGCTAGTAGAAATTAAATGGAGAAAGAAAACTTCTAAAGGCATATAAAATTATAAAAATGTTTTTCCTTCTTATATAGAGTTGTTCTAGTGACCTTGAATAAATCATATCATTCTGTGGACTCACTATAAAATTAGATGTTTGGACCCACTATAAAAATTAGATGTTTGGACTGGATGATTTCTAAGGTGTCTTAGTTTTTGTTAATGGGGAAATATTTAGCTATTAAAGGTGTGATGTAAGTATGGCTTCTCAACCACAAATTTGGTCTCATGCCGTCTTCGAAACCTGCCGAAATGAATATAAATGAAGGAAAAAGGCACAAATCCTCAAAGACAATGGAAGGGTGAGGCAATAATAGGCCAATGATGGAAGTGAAGTTTTGGTGGCTGCAAAATAAATGGATAAATGGTAATGACTTAGGCGACAAGAGAAAGCAGAATTTGGGCTTACAGGGCAAGAGGAGGTGTCCGAGAAACAGGCGCGTTAGTACAGAAATAGCTTGAGAAGACGCGGGAATCCTGGACACCAGTTATTGAGAAGGTGGACTGATGGGCAGAACTGAAGAAGAGGAGACTAGGTTCTAAGTTTGGGTGAGAAGTGGTTAGACCACTGGATGCTATTCCTGGCTGATAAAACCAGGCATCTGCCTTCTTAACCTACAGCAGGCTAAAGATTGCCTGAAGGGGTTGAATAAAAAAGCCTTGGGCTCTAAGACCCAGATAGATACGACTGAAGGCTAGAGATGAGAGATGCCACACTGAAAATGAGGAAATTATTTTCCTTAAATAAAGGAGTGTATACCTACTAGTGGGAACCTCAGCATTCCAGCAGCCAAGCTGACACCTCCTTCTGGGAGATTGGGGAATTGGTATTCAGGGTAATGCTTACCTAGGCCAAGAGAAGAGAAACACAGATACTGATATTTGAGTAACTCTTGATGAAAAATCTGGCCTGCCATCTTAAAATGAATTGTCAAGTCCAGTTGTCAAATCCTGTGGATGAAAGCAGGACCTTCAGCTAATGTTTTGGAGCCTCAACCTTACATTTTTAAGAACAGGCAGCAGAGGATTACTGGTCACTTGAGGAAAGCCCATAATGTAGAAAGAGACCAATTCATAAAATGTGAATCTGTCGGAAAAAGCAGATACTATAAGCTCCAAGTTGGGGTGGGGATGGAGGGCACTGCCATTAATATCCTCAGAAATATGAGACTTTATATCACTTCCATAAAATGTTTTTAAAGTGTTGTAAAAAAAAAAGAACAAATATAAGAAAATACTATTAGTAGTTAAACATTTGATAGCAGAAATGGAAAAATCAATAGATATGTAGGAAATGTACTTAAATCCCCCAGAAAATAAAACAGAGAGAGAAGGTGAAAGGGAAAGAGGAAAAATAAGAGAGAAATTTAGAGTTCCAACTCAGGAGATCCTAATAGCCAAATAATAGAATTTCCAGAAAGATAAAACAGAGAGAATGGGGAACCAAGAATAAGGTAGAGATGAATAGGTGGAGACACTGATTTTTTTCCCCCTATGTTGTATTATTTGATATTTTTAACTCTATTTGTATCATTTCTATATTTTTAAAAAGTAATCGACTTAAAATTAAATTTAAAAAGCAAAAAATACTTCCATGTGAAGGTTAAAAATACTGTAGATATTTGGGTTTTCATTGAAGACCAATAAAATTAAAAATAGGCAAAGAAAAAATACCATTTTGATTTTTTAAAAGTACATATTTTAAGAAAATTTCTTCAATTACCATAGAGAAGTTGAGGAACAATTTTCTCTTAAAAACAGCAACAGCACAGCAGTGGCATAGATCATGGAGGAGAGCTGATACCAAAACAGCAGCTGTAGGAGTTTGTAATCAGGAATCTTGTCAAAGAGAACAGTTTCCCTCCTGGTCAATAGGGTTGACTTGCTTTCTGGGAACAAGAAGTTTTCATGACTTACCTCAATTATGGTAAGGCATTTGAAAGTTGTATGAAATTCCTCATTATAATCCTTTCATTCAAGATATATTTATTATCTGTTCTCTGCTAAGCATTGTTCTGATTCATTTATATGGACACCTTTAATCTTCCTAACAGCCTTATGGGGGTAGGTTCTGTTGTCTTTCACCATTCTCATTTTATAGACGAGGAACCCAAGGAACAGAGAGGTCAAGTAACCCAGTTAAGTAGCTAGGTTACTCAGCTGGTAAAATGGGTTTTAAAATCATGGCAGTGTAGCCTCAGAGCCAATACCCTTGATGAATTCACTTCTGCTCTGCTTATTAAATAAAGAACCCTACGAATCAAGACTAAATAATTTGTCATCATTTTCATAGCTAGTTATTTTAGAAGAGGTGGATGGATTCTGTCATAAAGCTTTGTGAGCCACTGAATGTTTGAGAACTGGTCTAGGCCAGCGTACTCCCTGGTTGACTAACCAAGGCTCGAGTGCTGACTAGGTGGAAGGACCCAGACACTCCACAGTGACCAGCCTAGCGCACCTCCCGTCTTCCCCACCCACAGTTGAAGTCAGATGTGTGTTAAAATTGTCGGGATAGCAGCCTAGGATTTTTGGGAATTAGCTTAATTTATGGTTTGTTAAATCTAGCCATCATTGAAATGATTGGTTTTACTTTACAACTTTTAGCCCCATTATATGTGGTTTGTGGAAAACTGTACAGTGTGAGGCATATCGCAGGAACTTCTATATTTGGCATTAATTAGTGATGTGTAGCATACCGCAGTGTTTACTGACATTCAAGATTAATAAATTACTTTCAGATATGAATGTTACAAATTTGGTTTGTTTGTTTTTTCCCTAGTTCAACTTTGTGGGGAAACTTTTGGGTCCCCGTGGCAATTCTCTGAAGCGTTTACAAGAAGAAACCTTGACAAAAATGTCCATCCTTGGGAAAGGTTCCATGCGAGACAAGGCAAAGGTAACATTCTTCGTAGATAATGGCTACTTTGGAGACAAGTTACATAATGTACTTTTAGGTTATCCATTGTATTAATACAAATTATATGAGAGCTAGCTAGGATTGGGAATGAAATTATACGAAAATGTTGTATATGGTGATGAGTTTGTGATACTGTGTAGAAAACTGAGTCACTTGGGCCAGTTTCAGAATATATGGTGTTCTACATGTACGTCTGTGACTCTTATCTTCATTTGTAAAACGCAATAGTAGTGCCTGCGGTTTTGACTGTAGAAGCAATACCTTGTAGAAAGTAAGCAATACTGAAATTACCACAAAGAGAAATAAAAGTTAACTGCAGTCTTATTGCCACTGTTTGCATCTCAGATGAGTTCCTGGCAGCCTTTTTTCTATACCTGTATTTCACATAATTGCATTTATAAAGTATATACTCGGATTTGCTCTTTTTGCCCTTCATTTGATACCCTATACATTTTATCAAGTTAAAATTGATTTTAAATGTTTTAGTAGTGGCTTTGTATTCTCACACACAGTAGCTCTACTTGGCTCTATTCCTAACTCTTTTCTCTTTCTTTCTTTCTTTCTTTTTTTTTTTTTTTGCAGTAAGCTAAAATTACTGAGTTATTTTTATTGATTGCTTTCTTGAACACACTACTTCTGAAAGAAATTTTCACATTTCATAATGTGCTATCACTTACATTGTTCTGCATTATCATTTTGTTGCTCTGTCACTGTGAAAAGATTGATGTTACTGAAAACCAAACCCACATTCAGTGGTCACTTTCCATGAAATGTTGAACAATGATTGTGTCAGACAAGGAAGTTATTTAGACAAATTCCAGCCTCCTCGCACACACACAAAAGTCCATCTAAACACAGGCTTTTATAATAGAAAATGGCTGCCATTTGTTCATCGAACAGCTACTGTGAGTGCGTTACTCTGTGTTAACCCTATAAAAGTAATGGAAGATGCATAACATTTTCCTTATTTTACATGGGAAAAAACAGATTTAGAGAACCTGAGTATATTATCTGGGTTAATCAGAGAAGTTAAATTATTTGATTAAAATAGGGCTATGTATCATACTCACATGGAGTACGGTTTAAAAATATAGATCCCATACAGACTTTTTAGGGTAGAACCTCAAAAGGAATTTTCTGTGGGTGTTTGAGATGATTCTAATGTGTGGCCAGGTGAGGCTGACTACTCACTAAGCCTTGCTGTCTCAGATGGTGTTACTTTGATTCCCTGACTCATCTGTTCTGGCAGCTGGAGGAAATGGAACCATATATTGGTCAGTTGGTCAGAAATTTTGTACAACTTGTAGGAAACTAGCCCATCCTTGCTGATACCTTAATTAGGTCTTCAGTAAGGCCATCCGGTCATAAGGTACATGATATGACCAATGAAATTCATCAACATATTGCTAATTTTGTTTGTTGTTAAGGGAGTTTTTTTAGTCAGAAGCAACATTTTGTGGCAGATGGTGGCAATGATCGGGGCATCCACGGATAGTTTTACTGTACAAAGGAAGCCGGGAAGGCAAGTCTTTAGCTAGATTGTATGTCCAAGGTAATAGCAAGTGCCTGGCTAGCCGTTTAATGAAAAGGATTCTAAATATCATCCTCTTGCTGTCAGGGCTTTGTGGTTGTTCCAGATTATGTTGTCATTTTAAGGGCTGTCTCTGCTGTTGGTGTTTTGGACATTCAGGAGTGCAGTAGCCAAGGATCGAGGCTACTAGATGGGAAGTCTGTGTTGTGAGGTAATATATAACCTCTCTCTGTGTCACCACAGACACTTTATTCGAGTCCCTTGAGTAGCGCTGAGGTGGCTGGGGAAGGAAGTGCTTTGACATCTACTAAAATGAGTCCCTTTGTCTCCCTGGTCACTGAGTGCCTGCTCTGCATTGCTCGGGGCACCCTGTTCTCTTACACACTCAGTGGGTCTAGGCTGCTTTCCTAGACCACTTACTAGCCCTTCACTAATCCTCTCATTTCTGTGTCCTTGACCACATGGGTCTGAGAATCATTATAGAGATTCTGTAAGTGGCCGATCATTTCCATTCCATCAGGACACCCAGGAACTGAGGAAGTAGCATACATTTGGGGCTTACAGTCCCTTGAGCTGCTGTCAAGGGACAGGATCAGAAGTCCTTTCTCTCTCGACCACATAGACCCCACCGTCATCAGTGGCCCTCAGTGGAGCAGCGAGTGCTCAGAGTCAAGCTTGTTAATCCTCAGGCTTTCTGGATATTTCTTCTTTTCAGTGCATAGTCACTCCAGGAAGAGGCCCCAGGTCCATGTTGGGAAGACAAAGAGGAAGCGTCACATGTACACAAGGAGGTGCTCACAGTTATTATTAGCTTTCTTACTCTCTGCATCCCCGGGGCAAGCAAGGGTCTGATCCTGGACCAGGAGGTCATACCAAGAAACAGTAATAAAGTGTGGCACCTGGGCAGCTCAGTCGGTTAAGTGTCTGCCTTCCGCTCAGGTCATAGTCCCCGGGTCCTGACCTCGAGCCCAGTGTCTGGCCCCCTGCTCTATGGAGAGCCTGTTTCTCTGTCTCCTTCTGCCGCTCCCCCTGACTTGTGGGTGCACGCTCTCTCTCTCCCCTTGCTCTCTCTTTCAAATAAATACATAAAATCTTTAAAAAGCCTGAGAATTGTTATCTCCTTTCAGGGAACTACTTCGGCTATTCAAAACAAGGTAGGAAAACTTTCACCAGACAGGCTCTGCCCTTGTGGAAGGCTCATTTGAATTGAATGAGCCTTTTGAATATGAACATTTGGATACTAAGGGTTGTTTGAATCCTCCCCAACGTTGCCAGTCCAGTTCTCAGATCTTCACGGTTCTCCAGACGTTCTCCTAAACGTCACAGAAGAGGTGGCTGGGCGGTCTGCCCTGTCCTTCAGAAGCACACGGGCTTCAACTCTGCTTCTGTCTGCTGGCTCCATCAGCCTGTGGCCACAAGCAGTAAACCTTCTAGGCTACGTCTGGCTCTTGGAGACTTGAATGCATAATGTCAAGCCTTGAGTCTGTCATTTTCTTTTTAGAACTCTTCAGTACAGTTTCACCCCACTCCCCCCGCCTTGTTTTCCTCTTGGGTGTCATGCCGTGCCGGTCTCTGCCACACGTGGTCATCAGTCACACTTTCAAAAGCATTTCACTGACGTCACCACAGGTGATAATTGAAGTCATAGGTTTGCTGCGGAAGCGGAGACCACAGGTATCCCACGCCCTGTACTGCAGCCAGGTCCTCACTGCCTGAACCCTCAAATGACGATTTCTGTTGATCCTTTTAATCTGCAGAGATTCTCAGTTAATAATGGTTATTGCTAAAGACATTTCCGTTACCATTAAAATCTCATCTTTTAGCTTTTCGAAGTGTTCACTATCTAAATTCTAACGAGACATAATTCATTTTATTCTTGTATTTTCTACAGTGACGAAATGATGGGAGTCATTACTGACTTGTGTCAGTTGGTTATGTAGCATAATAATCACTGTAATGCTGTGGTCTGTCGAGCCTTCGGTTTGTGCCAAGCCTGCTAGCTGTTTTGCCCTTATCATCTATATTATAGAATGATAGAGTGGTTAATACTGTAGTCATCATTTATTGAGTGTTTGCTATGTACTAAGCATAGTTCTAAAGACTTTTTGTGTCTATAAACATGAAACTCCTTTTGTACTACAACTCCTTTATATTACTAATAACTCCTAATTACTATTCTGATAACTCCTTTATTACTACAGCAACCCTATGAGCAGTAGATACTATACTGTTACTCTGCACTTAAAATCACCTCTTCAGGGTGATAAAGGAACCTGTCCAGAGTTATACAGTACATGTCGAACCTGAGATTTGAAAGCAGAACTCCAAACGAAGTCTGTGTTCTTTCCCAAAGTAACTGTCCTGCTAACCCAGGAAAGAAGCTGGTAGACCCCTCGCTGTGTGGAGACGAGGACAGCAGGCTGGGCTAAGGGAGCTTGTCTTCCTGTTTCCATCTGGGGTAGCAATGGCTGTGAATCACAGTCACAAACTTTCGTGAATATCCTCAGTGTGATGCCGAATTCCAATAGGTAAACAATGTTGATGTCAGTAGTTTATACTTTCAGAAGTGAACTGTTGAACATAAAATTCGGTTTTATGAAGTTTAAAACTTCAACTCTGAAAGGCAGAGTATCATATCAAGGGATGGAAAGTGTTCTGATTAGAACAAATAGTCTATAGTTGGCCTGAAAGAATCATGCTTTTTATACGTGACCAACTGTGAAGGAAATGCAGAGGATATTATGGTAGCTTATATTTGCTCTCCTTGCTTCAAATGTTTTTCCTTCTTTTCCTTCAGTTTCTGACCTACTTTCCATAAATGCGAAGGAAACTGGCATTTATTGAGTCCTGGTGCGTGTAAAGCAGCGTGCTGGGCAGTATGTACGTGATCTCCTTCGCCAGGCATTTACAGAAAGTTGGTCCTTTCACTCTTCTCAATGGTCTTATATTAATATACTTATGTTAACACCAACTTGATTTTTCAAATTAAGGGTTGGATTACATTTCATCTGTCTAAACAAATGCACCTGGTGTCTGGCATGGCTATACTTTGGGTATATCTGACTCAAAACCCCATGTCCTAGTCATGCCTTATATGTAGATCTCTCTTCTTTAAAAGAAATCAGATTAGTGAAGTAACACCAGTTGAAGTCTTAAATGGTGAAGTCAAGGGTGCTTGTGCCTCTTTGACCTCTTGGCCTGTGGTAGAATTAAAGGTATTGTTGCCAGGAGTTCTAGGGTTCTCCTTCTCATGGGGTTTGTATTTTAGAGAGGCTAGGGAAGTTTCCCCTGTTTTGGAAATCACTCTAGGTCTAGGTACCTACTCATCTTAATCTGTCTGTCTGATTTGAACATTGGAAACAAAGACTTTTAAAAGACCCAGATTTTGTCATTTGCCACTATAATGAATGATAGTTAAGAGAAGATAATGGACCAAAGTCATTTGTCTCTTGCTGACTGATCTAGGTTTTTTCCCTCCTCTTTTTTCCCCTGAATTTCATTATGTAAAAAAAACCCAAAAAAACAAAACAAAAAAAAAAACAACTTTTTTTTAAATGTGTATCATAATTATGTAAAATCATGTAATAAAATCTTTCATTTATTTTATTCACTGTTTTATCCTCAGACATAGTGCCTGGCACGTAGAAATGTTTTTTGAATGAATATATGAATGAGCAAATGAATATAGAAACCATAAGTAATGTTTACCTATTCATTCAGAAGTAGTTGTTGAGTGTCAGCTGTATACCAAGCACTTTTCTAGACAAGGAAAATGAGCACCAAAGAAGACAATCATGGTTTTTGTTCTGTTGCGATCACCTCCAGTGAGAAAAATTAGATAATAGTCAAGTAAACAGTAGGTATTTTCGGTAATTTGGTGGTAGAAATGGTTTATGGCAGCGTCACAGATACTCGGTATAAGCAGTACAGAGGGAGCTTAGAAGATCAGCCAGCCGCACCAGGGGTCTGAGCAGCGCCTGGAGGGGGGTCGATCTGGAGGGACGGGAGGAGACAAAGCAGCAGGAGGAGACAAAGCAGCAGGAGCACGCGGCAGAGGGTCTCCCTCTAGGGCAGAGGCAGGAGTTGAGACGTATTCCAGTAGTAGCATGAAGCCTTCAGTGTTTTCATGGAAGGTGGGAATGGCAGGGTCAGGTTTGTATTTTACTTCTTCATCCTTCGGGTGGTACTTGCTGTTGAGTGAACCTTCTGTGACAGCTGCATGCCGGATCAGCTCTGTGTACTGTTCCTGTGTCTTTTCTTACACACACACCCTTTTAAGCATGATTTTCTTTCTTCAGGAAGAAGAGTTGAGGAAAAGTGGAGAGGCAAAGTACTTTCACCTCAACGATGACCTCCATGTTCTCATTGAAGTCTTCGCTCCACCAGCAGAAGCATATGCCCGGATGGGACATGCACTGGAAGAAATCAAAAAGTTCCTCATTCCTGTTAGTACAATTTTCCTTGATAGTTAATTTGTACTTTAGAAGTCCTTCCTTTATTTTATTCCTTGGTAATTCTTATCCTTATTATTGGCACAGCACTTTATTTGTTAAAAGTGATGAATTGGCATTTTTCTTTCTTTATAAATGAGGCAAGGGTTTTTAAAGAGGTTAGACAGTACTGGTAAGGCTACCTGGCCAAGAAAGTTGAAGAGCATAATCACTAGTTGAAGTTTTGGAACTCACAAGTCCTAAGCCTTTTTGAGACACTAAAATCACCTACAGATCCATTGTTCTCCAAAATAAACGTATTAGTGCCTTCCATGCAGCAAGCACTGTGTATGGTATTGGACTCGCAGACATAAATAAAAGCAGCCCCTCCCCTCGGGGACGATGCAGTATAGGGGAAGACAGAAGCCTAAGCCAGTGGTCTCAGTATAGCATGGTCAACATAACGACAGACATAAGCATAAGGAGCACAGAGAAGAAAGGCACTGTGGTGGTAGTTAGCTGGCTTCTGCCAGGTGTTTTATGCTTTTTTTTTTTTTTAAGATTTTTATTTATTTATTTGAGAGAGTGAGAGATCACAGAGGGAGAGGGAGAAGCAGGATCCCTGCTGAGCAGAGAGCCGTTACAGGGCCCAATGTCTCCAACAGAGGAGACAATCATGTCTCCTGGGCCAATCCCAGGACCCTGGGATCATGACCTGAGCCAAAGGCAGATGCGCAACTGACTGAGCCCCCCAGGCGCCCCCTATGCTTTGTTAATGTAACAGTTGGTCTTCTGTTTTAACCCTTCCCAGACACTTTGACATTGCTAAGAATGTGATAACTTAAAGAGAATGTATCCCTACCTCTGTTATGAAAGTTAATTTAGGTTTTTTGTATAAATTTGCATGTAATGGATTAAAAAAAAAAAACTAAAACATTGAACACTTTGTCTCTTTAGACAATTTATTTAGAGAAGCTGTCCCATCTGCCAAACAGCTGCCTGAGGTAGGACCGTCTTCAGCAATCCCGGGCTGGTCTAGTAGACTGACTTACATACCGCGGCACGTGCGTCATGACTGTATTATCTGTGAGGAAAACTGTTGAATTGATAGGGAAATGATATTTTAAGTCATGATTGCCTTGGAAAAGCCGAGACATGGGATTCTATTAAGTTATTTTACTTGGGAGCTGAAAATGGTTCAACTTCTTTAATTCCCTCAAGCCAATATGATGATCCAATTATTCATTTAGATTTTTATTTTGTTTTGTTTTGTTTTGTTTTTTAGAGAGGAGGGAGAGAGAGGGAGAGGGAGAGAGAGAATTTTTTTTTTAAGATTTCATTTATTTATTTGACAGAGAGACAGTGAGAGGGAGAACACTAACAGAGGGAGTGGGAGAGGGAGAAGCAGGCTCCCCGTGGAGCAGGGAGCCTGACACGGGAATTGATCCCAGGACCCTGGGATCAGGAACTGAGCTGAAGGCAGACACTTAATGACTGAGCCACCCAGGCACCCCAAGAGAGAGAATCGTAAGCAGGCTCCACACCCAGTGCAGAGCCTGATGCAGGGCTCGATCTCAGAACCCTGAGATCGTGACCTGAGCCAAAATCAAGAGTCAGAAGCTTAACCAACTCTGCCACCCAGATGCCCCTATTCATTCAGTTTAGAAACAAAGTTTTTAGTACTTTCTATGTGATAGATACATGGGAAGTGATAAAAGACATTCTTTTTTTCTGCCTCTGTGGAGTGTATATAATGGGAGGACAGATAAGAATCAGATATTCATAGAAACGATTCTAAAACTGCTACTCTGACAAGACTAAGAAGTTTAATGTCTTAGTGGTCATTCAGTGTGGACTAGAGAGGGCTGACCTAGGCTGCCACAGGACGTCCCATCCCATCCCCTTTACACTCTTCCACCAGGACATGGATCTGACTTCTCTCCCCTCGAATCTGGGCTGATCAGGAGAACTCTGCTTACCCGAGAGTCACAAAAATTTTCTGCTGTGTTTTCTTAATATTTGATAGTATTAGTTCTGTCATTTAAACCTATGATCAATTTTAGGTTAATTTTTATGTATGGTATGAAGTTAGGATCTAGGTTTGTCGTTTTTCTGTGTTGATATCCAGTCAGTTGTCCCAGCAAGATGATCCTTTTCCTATTGAACTGCAACACCATTGTTGAAAATCCACTGAACATAAACGCATGGATTTGTTTCTGCATTCTCAGTTCTGTTCCATTGATTTATATGCCTGTCCTTATGCCAGCGTCATGCTCTTAATTACTCTAGCCTTCTAGCAATTTGGTTTGAAATCCAGGTTGTGGATTCTTCTTTAAAGAAAAAATTCTATTTCAAAATTACTTTGGCTATGCATTTCTACATGTATTTCAGATCAACTTGTCAATTTCTGTGAAAAAAGCCTCCAAGGGTTTTGACAGAGGACTGAATCTGTAGCTCAATTTGGGGATAATTTCCATCTTAAAATACTTAGTTTTCTAGACCATGACTATGAAGTGTCTCTACTTAACAGATATATTTTTTTTTGTTTTAGCAGGGTTTTATAGTCTCCCGGGTGCCAGTCTTAGACTTCTTTTGCTAAATTTATTTCTAAGTACTATGTACTTTTCGATGCTATTGTGAATGGAACTTTTGAAATTTCATTTTCAGGGGCACCTGGGTGGTGCAGTGGTTGAGCATCTGACTCTTGGTTTCGGCTCAGGTCAGGATATCAGGGTCCTGGGATCGAGCCCAACATTGGGCTCTAGGCTTATCAGGGAGTCTGCTTGAGATTCTCTCCCTCTCCCTCTCCCCCTCCTGCTCATGCTCTCTTTAACCCTCTCTCTCAAATAAATCTTTAAAAAACATTTTTTTTCAGATGGTTACCAGGCTATGGAAATGCAGCTGATTTTTATACCCTGATCTTGTATCTTGTGACCATGTTGATCCATTAGTTCTAGTGTGTTGTTTTGGCTTTTATGGAATCATTAGGATTTTCTACATATAGAGTCATGTTTTCTGTGGAAAAAGTAAGTTTTACTTCTTTGTTTCAAATTTAATGTCTTTAATTTTTTATTTTATTTTTCCCTTATCACACTGACTAGAACTTTGAATACATTGTTGAGCAGGAGCGGTGAAGATGGAACATCTTTGCTTGTTGCTTTTAGTCTTTCACCATTAAGTATGATGTTAGCTGTAAGGTTTTCCTTGCTGCCCTTTACCTTGTGGAAGAAGTTCTCTTCTGTTCTTGGGTGTTGAGAATTTTATCATGAGTGTTGGATTTTGCCAGTTTTTTTTTTTTTTCCCCTGCCCGTCGAAATGATCATGTGATTTATCCCCCCCCCCTTTTTTTTTGGTGAATAATAGTATATTGCATTAGTTGATTTTCAGTTGTTAAGCCAACCTTGCATTCCTAGGTGAAATCCCACTTGGTCATATTACATGTTGCAAGACTTGATTTACTAGTAGTTTATTGAGGATCTTTATATATATAATCATGAGGGATATTGGCTAGTAGTACAATATTTTTATAACCTTCATATTAACCTGCACATTTACCATTTCTGGTGCCCTTCATTATTTTCTGTGGATAGAGTTGCCATATGGTACTACCTCTTTTCAGCCCAAAGGACTTCCTTTAGTCTTTCTTGTAACCTTGATCTGCTACCCCCCCAAAATTGTTTTGTTTTTCTCGGAATGTCTTTATTTCACCTATACTCTAGAAGACAGTTTATATAATTCCTGGCTGACAGTTTTTGCTTTCAGGTGGTAGAAGGCCAGTCTGCTGCTTTCTGGTCTTCATTATTTTTGATGAGAAGAGTCCTTAATGATTTTGTTGTTTGGTACACAATCTGTTGCTTTTCTCTTGGTGCTGCCAAGATTTTGTCTTTCATTTTCATTAATTTGACTGTGATTGTGTATGCTTATCCTCCTTACTCATTAAGCTCTGTGGATCCATAGGTATATGTTTTTCTTGAAATGTTGAACATTTTCAGCCATTTTTTCTTTAGAATTTTTTGCCTTTTTCTTTCTCCTCTGCTCCCATCAGTCCTGGAGTCCCATGATTCGTGTGTTGGTGCACTTGATGGTGTCCCACACATCTCTGAGGCTCCTTTCTCTTCATCCTTACTTCTCTGTGCTCCTGACCGGGTAATTTTAATTGGCTTATCTTCAAGTTTGCAGACTCATTCTTTTGCCATCTCAAATCTGTTGTTGAACTCCTTTGGTTAATTTTCATTGTAGTTGCTGTACTTTCTCTTCTTTTTTTCTTTTTCTTTAAATCTCTCTTTCTCTCTCTCTTTTTCCCCCCCTAACATCTGGGTCCTCTCCAAGACAGCTTCTTCCTACGGCTCGCCTGCTTTTTCCTTCCCTTCCCTTCCCTTTCCTTCTTCCCTTCCCTTCCCTTCTTCTTTCCTTCTTCTTTCCTTCTTTCTTTCTCTGTATATGGGTCACATTTTCTTGTTTCTTTGCCTGTCTCTTTTTTTTTTTGAAAACTCCACACTTCAGATAACATATTATAGCACATTTGCATTCTGATTCATTTTAGTCTCCAAGGGTAGTTGTTGTTGAAGGTTTTTTTTTTTTCTTCATTTCTTTAGTAATTTAGTTGGACTAAATCTGCAGAGTCTGTCTACTTCATGGTTTATGGCGGCTCTGTTCATTTTTTTCCTTCTCACTTTTATTTTAAGCCTGGCCCGCTGGGTGCGTCCTCTGTGTCAGCATTGCTCAGACATCACCAGTGATTAGTCAGAGGCTGTGCTCACACACCTGTGTTAATAAGGCTTCCGCCCTCTGCCGATGGAATTGTGGGGGAGCACCCATAGGCTAGTCAGTTGTCACAGCTGCCCTGGTCTTTACTTGTGACCGAGGTCTTGATCCGTTCATCTCCTTTGCACATGCCCAGAGTCACTGTCAGGGAGGGATGTGTGGGGAGCTTTAAGCTCTCTCCAGTCTTTGCTGTACCTGTGCATAGCCTTCCATTCAGCAGAGATGTGCAGAGAACACATCAGGACTCCCCATGGCTGCTAAGTTTCTGGCTAGTCTGCTAGTCTGTTCCTTGCCACACCCCAAACCTGAATATTAGGCTTGCCGATTCACTGGACTTTTATGTATCTGCTACCAAAATTGTTACTGATATTGATAGTCCTGTTGGGCATGGATTTTGTTCACACTTTCTTCCAAATTAAGTGAACTTCCTCCTGCAGCAAACTATTGGTTTTCATGTCTTTCCCCAGTGGTGGAACTGACACATCACCTGGGCTGGGGAGGAGGGATGGCAGCATCCCCAGACAAAAATGCCACAGACTCCCGCGTTTTGTACCTGACACTAATACAGTTACTGTGTTTTCAGTTTATTATGTAACTTCAGTCAGTTCCCAGAGTTCTGAAATGGTAGTTTTTAACTGTGTGGTCAGCTTTTATTGTTGCTTTTTATGGAAAAGTTTTGCTCAGCTGCTTGTTTAGCTAAATTACAAGTCCCATATTCTCTCATTACATTTATTTTTTTTAAATCTTGGAGCATTTTGGACCTCTGACCATATGAGGATGTGTAAAATTTCCCTTCATTCTTTTTTGTGTCTGCATAATATTTCATCATACACATGTTCTAGAATTATGTAATCAGTCTTCAAATAATGAATATTTATGTTATTTCTTACAGATTATAATACAGACATTGATCCCAGGATTAATCTTTGACATAATCATTGGTATATTTGGGCAAATATATCTGAAGAGAACATTCTTGGCTGAGTATCCACTAAATTTCAATGAATTATTTTTAATGATTTCATTTAAAAACTTTTTTCCCATTCTCTAGGGTAACACATTTAAATATGTTCTAAATTTACTGGACAGTAAAATCCCATGTATACCTGCATAATTAGAATTCTGATCACTTTTCCACTCTTCACAATGGATGGCATGTTTGAATTAGTGTGATAATATTTTCACTTTTCTGATAGGAAGTTAAAGTGGTAATTTACTAATGACTAGTTTAAAATATAGACTTATCATTTAGTCTGTGTGCTAACATATGTCACTTGGTTTCCCTCCTGATTTCAAATCATTATATTACAGACAAAGAAAATTGTAACTACAGTGATTTTTATCAGTAGTTCTATCTGACAGAAACAGTTCTCTAAAGTTTAAAAAGGTTGTCTAACATCACAAAGCTGATGAGTCCAATTGGTTAAATTCAGGCTTAACCCAGATGTGTTGACTCAGATTCCATAATTTGTTTCTCACTACACAGTTTGTCTTCTTGAGAATGTCATTTTACAAAGATTCTGTCTAAAATGGGCTTTCATTCTAATTTTTGTGACACCACTGTAATCACTTTACTTAGAGCAATTTCTTTTTCCTTTTATAATTTTTTTTCCTTTTATAATTTTTAACGGTATTTTTGGATGCTGTGTTCTTTTCCCATAAATCTGTTTTTGAACCACATACAATTTTGTGTCACACCTCCTAGCACTTTCCAACAGGGCAAATATTTAGCATTTATGTAGCACATTTTATTTAGCATGTGATTTACAAATAATTTATTAATCTTCACACATTTTTAGTAAAATGGTAAGGAACATATTAATAGGCTTATTTTAGAGAGGTTGAAATAATGATAGATTCAAATGAGTCTTTTGAGTTCATAATACCCTAAATAAGTTAGAGAAAGAACCTCTATCTGCAAGAAAACCTAGACTCCTGGTCTTGTGCCCTTCCCACTAATCATGGAAGGTTGAATTTGTGTTCGTTTCCCTTCCCTGCCCCCTCCTCTGCAAGTGTTTGCTATGGTTTCAGCTTTCTCTTGACTTCCTTTTCGACTGGTGTTCACACTACTTTTCCTATTCCACAGTGCCTTCCACTGCAGGATTGCAGCCATTTTTTACACTCTGCTTTTGAAAAGTAAGGAAGAAATAGCAGTTTTTTTTTTTAATAAATGTACGAAGTCTATTTCGTATTTTAAACTCTAAATAATTCAGGAACTGTTGCCCCTGAATCTTTTATTCACACTCTGAAAGCTTGTTTCTTCTATCATAAGAGCCTCCATTCCTCGCTCAAGGGGCAGTCCCTCCTCTTCCTCTTCGTGGAGCCACACAGCTGGAAAACCTGGCTGCCTGCTGTGTGTCTGTGACTTTCTCCCGCTCCCTCTTCCTTCCCCTGAGATAGATTCCAGCTCTACCCTTCCCACAACTACCCTTGCTGAAGTCAGTATTGGCTTTGCTGTTGAATCCCTTGGGATGAGTACCTGGCTGCTTGTCACAATGTGAACGCAGCACTGAATTCCTGTGGCTTCCATACTAGGCCGACCTCCGTGTCCCTCTCAGGTGCTTGCCTCCCCTTTTCCATCTCCCCCATGTGGCTTTTCTTCTGTTACTTTACATAGGTGTCCAGAGCCCTTCTCCTGCTTCAGTAATGTGCCCCAAGCATTCCTGCTTATTGCTGACATTTGTATACAGATGAATTCTTGCTAGAGGTCCCCACAACAATCTTATTAATTCTCTAGAAGGACCCATAGGACTTAGAAAATCGGCTATACACTGTGATTATGGATTATTTCAACAAAAGGATACAGATCAAGATCAGCAAGAAAAGGAGCACAGGGAAAAGACCAGCAAAAGTCTGGCCTAGGCTTCCAAGTGTCCCTTTGCAGGGGAATTCCACAAGGACACATCTGATTCTTCCAGTGGTGATGTGTGACAACACGTGGGGGGCTGCTAACTAGTGAGGCTCACGTGCGCCATGGCGTGCACGGTTTTTATTGGGGATCCGTCACGTACGCATACAGTGTCTGTGTGTCTGACCTCAGCTACTCCCAGTCCAGCACCACCACCCCCCTTCCTGAGCCAAAACCAAGGTTCGCCGGTAATCCTATTGCTAGGGCAGACTCATCTGGCTACACTGTACAGCATGGCCTCACACCCATGTGCACAGAAACTCTTAGCAGGCAGTCCCCTCCGTGGGCTTAGAGGTTATCTTCCGGGGCCAGCCATAGGCCCGCCTTGACGACAGGCCCTGCTCGGTGCTGTGTGGGGCCTGAATAACCCTTCCTTGTCCACTTCTGTATCCATATCTTTAACTTGTAAATTTCCAGTTTTTATGTCTGATTGCTGTGGGACTTCTCAGTATTAATATGTCGTAGGCCAGTGCAGCGTCGACCTGTACCAAACTGATCACAACATGGTACCACTGTTACTTATCCTTCGTATTTTCCGGATGCCCACTGACGTTCTTGAGGATGCTGATATACCGCCACCAGCTAGGATATTACCATTTCTAAGAAAATTAAACATTATAAATAATGCTAAAACTACCTTTCCTCATCCTTCCTGCCACTTCCCTACTCCAGGTTGTCTTTACCACATACTGGAATTATGAGCTTCCATCTGGAATTTCTGCCTCTAGTGTGCTTTTTTCCATTTAATATCTTTATGGAGATATAAATCACATCACATAAAATTCACTCCTATAAAGTATACAATTCAGTGGCTTTTCATGTATTCATAGAGTTCCATGGCTGTCACCATAACCCAAGACCATTTTTATTACCCCCCAAGTAAACCTCGTAATGAACAGTGACTTCCCATTCTTCTTCCTCCCTAGTCAACCACTCACTTACTTTTTTGCTTTTTACACAGCCTTTATGGAGATATAATTCATATACCCTACGACTCACCCATTTAAGGCATAGAGTTCACTGGATTATTGTGCGTTCACAGTTACGCAGCCATCACCACCATCTGTTTTAGATTTTCATCATCCCTCAGAGCAACCCCATACCTTTGAGCAAGCACTGCCCATTCCAGTTCCCTGCTGTCCCTCACTTCTCTGTCTCATGCCACCAGTAATCTGTCTCTATGGACTTGCCTGTTTTTGACATTTTGTGTAGAATGGAACAGTACGAGTAGTCTTTTGTCCTACGTTCTTTCATTTAGCATACTCTTTTCAAGGTTCATTCAAGCTGCTTTTCATTGCTGGATGATATTCCACTGTATGGATATGCCATGTTTTATTTATCCATTCTTTATTAGTCAAGGACTTCTGTTGGAGTTATTTGTAATTTTTGGCTATTATCAAAAATGCTGCTGTGAACATTCACGTACAGATTTTTGGTGGGATGTATGTTCTCACTTTCTTGGGTATGACTTGGAGTGGAATTATTAGGTCTCATGGTCGCTCTGCATTAACATTTTTGAGGCAGTGCTAATTCGTTTTTCCAAGTGGCTGGACCAGTTTTCATTGCCACCAGCAAGGTGTAAGGCTTCCATTATCTTCAGTGTTCTCCTTGCTATTATAGTACCACTTGTTAAAGAGAGTGTTTGAACATCTATTTGTAGTAACTTATTTCTGGGCTCCCAATTTTGTTTCATTGATCTTTATGTCTACCCTTCAAGCCAGTACTACACAGTCTTTGTTACTATGGCTTTGTGGTAAGTTTTGAAGTGGGATTATATTAGTCCTCCAACTTTGTTCTTTTTTCTTAAAATTGTTCGGGATATACTAGGTCCCTTAGATTTTCATATGAATTTTAGCAAAGAAGCCAGCTGGGATTTTGACAGGGATTTCCTTGACTCTGTAGATCAGTCTGGGAGGTGGGAGAGCAGGGCAGAGATACTGTCATCATAACAATATTAGGTCCTCCTATCCATGAACATTGGGTATCTTTCAATTTACTTAGATTTTTAAAAATTTCTTCCAACAGTATTTTGTTGTACGGTGTGCAAATCTTACTCTTATTTTGTTAATTTATTCCTAAGTATGCTGTTCTTTATGATGATGCGATACTTTAAGTGGAATTATTGTCTTAATTTTATTTTTGTATTGTTCATAAAGAAATAAAATTGATTTTGGTATATTCATCTCATTATATCCTGATACCTTTTGTAACATGATAATTTACTCTAATAATGTTTTTGTGGATTCTTTGTGATTTCTGTATACAAGATTATGCCATCTATGAATAAAGGTTGTTTTAGTTCTTCCCTTCCAATCTGAATACCATTTATTTATTTCTTACATTACTGTTCTGACTAGAACCTCAAGCATGATGTTGGATAGAAGAGGTGGGAGTAGACATCCTTATCTTGTTCCTCATCTTAGGATGATTCTTCTACTTTTTTTTACTATTAAATATGGTGTTAACTGTGGAATTTCCTGGTTTTTGAGTGTTTTTATCATTACAGTATTGGATCTGTCTCACAAGTGGTTTTTTTCTTGTATTAAAATGATCATTTTTTGTTCTTTATTCTATTATTATGGTGTTACATTAATTGATTTTTGATATTAAAGCAACCTAGCAATTCTGGTATAAGTTTTAGTTGGTTCTTGTGTATATTTCCCCCTTTTATTTTTTTTTATGCTATTGGATTTGGCTTCCTAATTTTTTTTGAGAGCCTTTGTTTCTATATTCATAAAGATATTCATCTGTAGGTTTCTTTTCTTCTAATGTCTTTGTCTGTTGTGGTACACAGACAGTACTGGCTTTATAGAAACAATGAGGAAGTACTCCTTCCTCTTTCATTTTTCTGGAAGTCTGTGAAGGATTAGCATTAATTCTTTATTAATTATTTGTAGAATTCACCATTAAAGTCTTGTGGGCCTAGGCTTTTCTTTGCAGGACACTTATTGAGTACTAATTTAGTCTCTTGGCTTATCTGTCAAATTTTCCGTTTCTTCTTGAGTCAGTTTTGGTAATTTGTGTCTTTGTAGGAATTCATCCATGCCATTCTGTCATCTTAGTTACCTAATTTGATGGCATACAATTGTTCATAGTATTTCTAAAACACAAACCAGATATGCGACTCTCTTCCTTAAAACTCTTAAGTGCATTTTAGTACCCTTAATTTTAAACCTTTAAAGTTATATTTAAAATGACTTAAGACTTTGTTTAATTTGGTTTCTGCTTTCCTCTCCACTTTGAGACCCAACCCCCCCCCAAAAAAAACACACCCAAGTCGTTCTTATAACTCAGCCATATAGCACTTCTTCCTGTTCCCTAGACACCATTTCTTTAGGTCTTAGAATATGCTTTTACCTCCAACTACAGTACTTTACTGCCCCTCTTCTGGTAGTTAGTTCACACTCATCCTTAGATGATACTTCTTATAGAGAACCTGCTCTTATTGCCCACAGCTGAGTTAGAGGACTTTCCTTTTCGACAATTTAGACTTGAACTTTCCTTTTATTGTGAAACAGATCACACTTTTATTTATATATTACATGTCTTTCTTGATGATTCTTGAATGGGGTTGGAGATATTCAGGAAAGGAGGAATCAAGGATGACTCCCAGGATTTCTCAGTTGAATATTTAAACAATAATGTAAGATAAAGAAGAGCAAGTCTCCAAGAATAAGATGTATTCAGTTTTGAAAATGGTGCATTTTTCTAGTATAATATCCAAATGGAAATGTACAAGAAGAATGTGTACATGTGGTTCTTAACTTCAGTAAAGCTATCCTGTTGTATGTATGTCTTCCTCCTTTGTTAGCTTGTGAGCTCCTTGGCTGCAGGGACCTGGGCCTCCTCCTCTAGCTCTGTTAGTGGTCCTTCACAGATTGCCATAACTACTAGTTGAACTGAGTTGTAAATAACAATACCATGTGTCTGTATATGGTATTTTAATTTGATTATAAATGTCTTACTTGGAAAGTAGGCCCAGCGGAAGGAGTAATGGCTGATGGTAGAAAATTTTAGTTTGGGAAAAACACTGGTTTTTCTTTCCTTTTTTATAACAATTTATTGATGCATTTTCATTTCAACAATCTCAAATCTTATTTTATGAATTCAACTATTTCCCTTGCTCTTTTTTCTATTAAAGATTGTTTTATTCTTGTCCTAAATACTTTTGTATTTTTCACATGAGGTGAGTTATGCTGTCTTCTGTCTTCTGTGTGTAGGACTATAATGATGAAATCAGGCAAGCACAGCTCCAAGAATTAACATATTTGAATGGTGGTTCAGAAAATGCGGATGTACCAGTTGTTCGAGGGAAACCCACCTTGCGTACAAGAGGTGTACCAACCCCAGCAATAACTAGGTAGGTGTAATTAATTGACGTATTTTTTGTTGTTAGAATAGGGTACCATGGCAACAGTTTTAATGTCTATTAAAATAGTCAAACAGCTCTATCAGTATATCATTACAATGCCTGCAAGAATATATTCAGACATTATGATGTCATAATTAAGGGGATTCACATTGCTTGGACTGAGATATTCCTGGGTTTAAATAGAACCTGTACCACTTACTGGCTGATGACTACAGACGAGTTTATTTATCACTCTAACATTTTTTTTTTAGAAGATTTTATTTATTTGACAGAGAGAGACACAGCGAGAGAGGGAACATGAGCAGGGGGAGCGGGGGAGGGAGAAGCAGGCTTCCTGCTGAGCAGGGAGCCCAACGCGGGGCTCGATCCCAGAGTCCTGGGATCATGACCTGTGCCGAAGGCAGATGCCTAATAACTGAGCCACCCAGGTGCCCCTAACATTAATTTTTAAAATTTTTTAAAATTTTAATTTTTAAAAATTTAAAAATTTTTAAAATTAAGCTCGTTTTAAAATAATAGTAGTGATAGGCAAATTGAAATCCTGGAAGCACGTGCCTTCCCCACTGAGTACAGGATTAGGCCAGTTCTTTGCCACATCTCCAGTGTGGAGCACCATGTCAGGCACCGAGTGAGGATCTAAAAGCCTCTTGTCATCTTATTCAGTGTGAATGCTCTGTGGTATCTGAAAACTCCTCAGCTGGTCCTGGTACACAGAATTTTTTTCTGTCTTTGGACTGATGACTACTTTTAATATGAAAAATGAAATCAGAGAGGGAGACAAACCATGAGAGACTCTGGACTCCAGGAAGCAAACTGAGGGTTACAGAAGGAAGGGAGGTGGGGGGTGGGGTGACTGGGTGGGGGTACTAAGGAAGGTGCGTGTTGGAATGAGCACTGGGTGTTATACGCAACCAATGAATCACTGAACACTACACCAGAAGCTTATGATGTACGTGATGTTAGCTAACTGAACATAATGAAAAATAAAAAAATAAAAAAATGTTTTAGTGAATTCCTAAGACAGTTTAAGCAAAACCATATATTGAGATGTATCTCAGATTTATTTAGAAATATTTTTAATTTTTTAATCTTTGCATCCAAAAGAACTCTGTAGAAAGAAGTAACACAGATTTTTCACTGGTGACTATATATATTTTTTTTAGATCGAATTTTGCATGAAATAGTTTAAAATAGCATTCTTTTATATCTCTAACTTCATTTAGGGGAATAAAAAGTCAGTTTTCTTACTGAGTGTTGCTGATCAGTGTATGGTCAAAGAGAGCAATTACAAATAGGTATTATTGCATTGTAAAATAAACAGATCTGTTTATGATACCAAGTGGGTTTTCTCTATAAAAAAAGGCTAAAGATGAATCACTGTTGATGGTTTAATGAAATAATTTATGTAGCTGTTCAGTAAATGGTAAATCCCTTTCATTTTCATTTCTTCTACCATTAAATTTACTTTAAATCATAAGAAATTACAGTTGACCCTTGATCATTGTGGGGGAATAGTGGTACTGACCTCTTGCATAGTCAAAAATCTGCGTCTAACTTTTCGCTCCCCAAAAACTTACTAGTAATAAGCTACTGTTGACTAGAAGCCTTACCAATAACACAGTCGATGAACACATATTTTGTGTATGTGGTAAATACTGTATTATTACAATAAGATAAGCTAGATAAAAGAAAATGTTAATAAGGAGTTCATGAGGAGAAAATGCATTTACCCTACTGTACTGTATTTATTGTAAAAAATCCATGTGAAAATGGACCCGTGCAGTTCAAGCCCATGTTGCTCAGGGGTCAGCTGTACTTGCTGCATGAGTTTCCTGTGGCTGCTATGATGAATTACCACAAATTTGGTGGCTTTGAACAGTGGAGATTTATCAGTTCTGGGGACTAGAAATCCAAAATCCGTATTTGCCAGACCACAGTCAAGGTGTTGGTGGTGTTGCCTCTCTAGCAGAGAATCCTCTCCTTGCCCATTGCAGCTTCAGGTGCGTGCAACATGCCTTGCCTTGTGGCCGTATCACTCTGGTCGCTCTGTCTGCGTGTGGATTTCTGTCATGTCTGTCTTTCACCTCCATTTGCTTCCCTCTTCCACGTGATAGCATTTAGGGCCCACCTGGATGATTCACAGTACTCTTCCCTTCTCAACATGCTCACCTGATAATCACATCTGCAAACACCCTTTTTCTGAAGAAGGCAACATCGACAGAATGAATCTCCTGGACGGAGGGTGTAGAGAAGAGAGCACACTCAGTGCCACTGTCGAGGGCACTTTTTAGGGGATGCTGTGTTCCTTAAACCAGATCTGTCATTTTGACTAAAGATAATTTCTAATTTCACTGTCAGGTTTTTGTTGTTGTTATTGTTTTGTTTTTTAAGATTTTATTAATTTCTTTGTCAGAGAGAGAGAGCGAGAGAGGGAGCACAAGCACAGGGAGTGGCAAGCAGAGGGAAAAACAGGCTCCCCTCCGAGCAGGGAGCCTGTTACGGGACTCGATCCCAGGACCCGAACCAAAGGCAGGTGCTTCAGCAACCGAGCCACCTAGGCATCCCTCACTATCAGGTTTTTAATTAAGTCGAAGATGTTATGTTATAAACAGAGGAGGAGGGCAGAAACTTTTTGGTGTTTTGAGTATAGTATCTGCAGAAACACCTCCATCAGCCCAAATGAAAAATTATTCCTCTTGATGACACATGTCCATTGCTTGCCGCTGACAGCCTTTCCATTGTGTTGGCAGTGAGTGTCATCCCCGCCGTGGGGTATGGCCGGTTCGCGCTCGGCACTGGGCACAGTGCTTCACGCACACCCCGCCTTCTTTTCTCCATT
Organism: Potos flavus; assembly: GCA_028534135.1. Classification (NCBI taxonomy): domain Eukaryota; kingdom Metazoa; phylum Chordata; class Mammalia; order Carnivora; family Procyonidae; genus Potos; species Potos flavus. The sequence continues at coordinate 2,645,075 of CM052900.1, read as the reverse complement.
TGATTGTGGGCTTCCTTGGTACCAGATCTTTCAAATAATCTGCTTTTCTATTCCTAGAAGAGGTACTCAGAGCCCTCCTGTATTCTTTCTTAAGGCTTCACTCCATTTAGCCTTTATTGATTACTTTGCCATATTTCCTGTGAGTTCCACCCCTGGCTGAAAACTGCTTATTTCAGGAAGTTGTTGCTCACGTCCTTCCAATACCTTCATGTACATTGTTCCTCTGCCCACAGTTCTGTATCCCCTCTCAGACTCTCACCTCTTCACATCCTACTTTTCTTTGTGTCTCACACCAAAGCTTATTTTAACACTTCTACTGCATCTACTACTGATTGAGTACTTTTCTAAGCATTTACAAATATTAACTAGGTTATGCCTCATAACAACCCTGTGAGGGGGCGCTGGTTGTTAACTCACCGTTTTACGAGTGAGGGAGGTGATTACTTGCCCAAGACTTGTAGACCCTGGTTCCACCATCCATGCCTGTCTCCTCTCTTTGGTCCTCCCTTTGCATTTCACCTGGAGTTGGGCTTTCTTCCACCCATTCTGCCACTGGATTTCCTCCACAGAGCTTTGGTTCTGTCACTTTTACTGCATTTTTATTGCAGCCCATGATGGCACCTTTAATACAAGCTATGGTGAAAATACTTTTATGCTTTTTACTTCTTTTCTCATTAAATCACATACAGTAACTTGCCAAACTAATATGCTCATCTCACAGAGTAAAAATAAATGGATGCGGGAATTAGGACCGAAAGTTACAAAACCCCAAGGGGGAGGTTAGTACACAAGAGTACAGTCGCAGAGTTGGTCTTTGAATTATGCTTTGAGCTTCCCTGTAGCCAAAGCCGAGGAAAACATGGTCATGGAATTCACACTGTCTCAAGGTCTAAAAGAGTAATAAAACAGAACACAAGCATTCTCATCGAAGCCCAGGGCCTTTTGGTCCTGAGACCTGTGAGAACTATCTCCAGCGCCCAGTGATCAGTAGGCCTTTGCTGTAGCCAATCCGTCCATACACCATTTTGATTTTACCTCTAAAATAAACCTTAAGTCTGGTTTTCATTAATCACCTCTTCCTTCCCCCCCAATCTAGCCACACTGCTCTTGCACTTTTCATTTGCAGTCTTTAATGACCTGTTAAAATTAAAGTAGATTTTGTCTTCTCCCTGCCTCAGTTTCTTTGGTGGCTCCCTTTGCAGCTACAAGAACACCCAAACTTCCTGCTGTGCTTGACGAAACACTCATCACCTGGCGATCTCTCCGCCCTCTCTGACCTTGTGGTTTTCTGCACTGTGGCCAGACTGGTTTCCTAACTATCTGGTAAACTGGCCAAGCTTATTTCCCTCCAGGCCCTTTGCAGTCACTGCCCCTGCTGCCCCCAGGACGCTTTGTCTGGGCATCACATTGTAGGCAGACACAGGTACTGTGTCCAGGAAGCCTTACTGAGCGCCTTCTTGAGAGTCATCATCCCCCAGTCCCAAAGCTGGGGTCCCCTAGTAGCATTTATCACACTGAATTCTGCCTTTTTTATTTGTTCACATTTTCATTGGCTTCTCCTCCCCATAATGTAAACCCATAAAGGCTCTTGTGTCCCTAGGACCTGGCCTAAAGAAATCACTCAGTAAATAATTGTTTTGTTTTGTTTTAAGATTTTATTTATTTATTTGACAGAGAGATCACAAGTAGGCAGAGAGGCAGGCAGAGAGAGAGGGGGAAGCAGGTTCCCCGCTGGGCAGAGAGCCCGATGTGGGGCTCGATCCCAGGACCCTGGGATCATGACCTGAGCCGAAGGCAGAGGTTTTAACCCACCGAGCCACCCAGGCGCCCCTCGGTAAATAATTGTTAAGTGAATACAGTACAACAGCAAATCCTTTAGGCTCTTGCTGATCAAGTATGAGTCATTTACGGTATTTTGTGCTGATGTAGTTCACTGTCCCATAACTGAATGTACTAGGGGATTGGCTTTGTGGGAATGGTCACGTGGTTATCATCATTTTGGAAATTCAGAGTGGAACAAGTTATTACTAGAATCTTCCTGAATGTTCCTCACTCTTACCACTTCAGGATACTTTCCTGCTGAAAGATGTAAATGACCTAAAATTAAATCCTGCAGTGGGAAGTAATAAGTGTTTTAATAAACCTTTCATTTCAGTTTCAAATGCAAGAACTAAACTTACACCTGTTGTAACTCAGGAGGTAAGGAAGTTTCCTCACTTCCAGTCTGTCCTGTGAGTGCCTCCAGGGACACTGCTGTGAAGTGTGGCCTCCCTGGATCTTCACACAGACCCCACAGAGAGGGAAGCTGGAGAGGTGGGGGCACTGCAGGCAGCACACTTTGGGCAGGTCCTCTCTTCCACCCTGACCTGCTGCCCAGCGGTCTGGGCCAGGCTGTCTTGAACCCGTGGGGATGCTCCTTCCACCCCTTCTTCAAACAGCTGGCTTGTTCTGTGTTGCTTTCCTACTGACCTTTACTCTGGCCATCTGGCCCTTCCTCCCAGGTAGCAGGCTCTCCCTGCATTTGAGACCAGGAACAGTAGGAACAAGAGTGGACCAAGCAAATGAAGCCTGCCTTTCTGAGCAGTGAATACATGTTCGTCAGCACAGGGGGCTGACTATGGTGGTTTGGACCCAGGATGTGAAGCTGACAGCGTCACTCAAGGCTTTTTATAAGCTTTCATTAATTCGGGGAAATTTTCAACTCTGGTTTCTATACATTTTTTACCTGCCCCTTCCTCTCTTCTCTTTCGTGGACTGAAGTTCCACATTAAATCCTTGGGTTGCATTTCCCAGACTCTGCCTAGGTGCTGGGGTGCTGCAGCGTTTCCTGGGACCCCCGCAGTCCTCAGCATCTCGTAGATACTGCTTGAGCGCTCAGCTTAAGGGAATTACCTGTAGTTTCAACATAAGGTTGTGCCCCGCTGATGTCTTGTCTTTGTAAAACCAGTATTTTGGCAGTTGCTGTGTTGAACAAACAATAAGTAGCCACGATTCTATAGAGCACTACGTGACCTCTCAAATATGGGGTCGGATGAGACACTGTCACTCGCATGTCCTCTTTCACATTGATTTCCATGTGATTTCACTTTTTTTTAAATCCATCCTGAATGATATCATAGATGCTAACGATTGTTTTAGTGATTGAAAATGATGTATTTTCCCCATAGTGTATCATGCTATGAGAAATGTTATCAGGAAAACTGAATAGTTAATGTAAGAGTCATAAATATTTCACTAGTATATGATATGATTTGTGTTAATCTACCAATCTATATTAAAAGTTCTTTTTTTCAATAGGAAAGGGTAGATATAGGAAAATGACAATATATTTCTTTTTCTACTAGCCCACATTATTGATAGACATTTTCTGTTAAAAAATAACAATACTTTCTTGGGATGTAATTTAAATTATTTGATTCCCTGTTGGACTTACCTTCTCAGGACATTCGACCACCAAACTGTCAGAACTCACCCTCTTGTCCTTCCTTGTGATGTAATAAAAACCCAGGCATTGATTGGTACATGACACGTGTGCCCCACTTCCTGGGCAGAGAGTAGTAAAGGACTTTCCTGGGAAATGAGTTCCTCTTCTTTTCTTGCCATAAGGTTCATGGATTTCTCCTACTGAGCTGCTTCCTCCTTCCTCAGTATCCACTTGCTTTCTGTTCCAACGGTTCCTGAGGGCGTATTACTGAGTGGCCATACTGGAGTGGATTAAGGGGAAATAAAAGGAGAAAATGGAAAATGTGTGGTTTCTTTTAAAATCGTTTTAATAGGTTTTGGGAAGACGAAAACCAAGGCAAATAGTGTTATAAGGAGTGTGAGAACTTCGTACAAGAGCTTATAATTCCGAAGCCAGCCAGGGGCAGGCAGGTAAGAATGGCAGCTAAGCGCAGTTCTCCGGGCCACATTGAGGTTGACCACGTACTGATTTTTCCCTACAATAATGTTAAACAAGATCTCCTCATAAGCTGAGACAGTTTGGGGCGGATGGAACCAAAGAGTGTTCATGTGCAGTGGGGACTCTCCTCCCACCACACCCTGGTTTTTCAGAAGCTTTAACATATTTCTTCCTCTTTGAAAATCAGTCAGTCTAGTCCTGCTGTTAGGTCATTTAATGTCACAGAGTTTCTTCCAGCTCTTTCTGTGATAGGGATTGAAGTTACAGAGATGGCTAAGTTGTCATTTTGACTTCAGGGAGTTTAAGAAGCAAAAGTCAGAGAAACAAGTAATTGTGGCAGAGTGCTGTAAAAAGGGGATGAGAGATAGGGAAACAAGTGGAATGGAAATAGAAATGGGGGGCAAATAACTTTTTAAAATATTGTATTCATTTGAGAGGGAGCAAAAGAGCGGGGCGGGGGAGGGGGGATCGGGGTTTGACTCTGTGGGAAAATCAGTCCCCTGCCTCTTTGGAGCTGTAGGGCCTCGGGGGGATTTCTCCCCAGGCAAAGCCCTGGTTTCCTTGGCTGTAAAATGGAGCTAGAACACTGAGCGCATGCTAATCCAAACGCTGCTTAATTTTTATCATGTCCGTGGGCTTAATTTATTCAAGCCCAACTGTTCCATGATTCCTTTTCCAATTCCGCAAAATGATCCAACACCACAGCCTGAGTTCTTATGGAGGACCTTGGGCAAAGTATACATCTCTCTTAAACTCCTTTACTGTTAAATCACTGTTCTCGAGAGGACGAAGGTTTGTCCTCATAGTTGCAAAGGCAGAAATAGGGCTGTTAGTTAGAAATGATAAAGACTTTTGCAATTTTTATTTTTAAATAAAGAAAAAAAGTAAAAGCATGCTAACAGAATTGGAAGACAGTGACAGGCTTCAATGTAAGTAAGGAGCTCTGTGTCTTCAGGGGGATACATCACTGGTGGGAAAGAGAAGATAAATGCATTTCTTGCACTTTATAAGAGGTTGTGTTTCTCACACTGTCTTATATTGTCAGTGATTTTACTAATAACTAGTTGGTAACTTTTTGAAGAAGAAACAAATTGCCTTAGATTTATTTTATACTCTGTACGATGTAGGATAATGAAACAGTTGCTCATGATTTTTTTTTTTTAATTGTGTTGGAGATGGGATGGCTCCCAGAATGAAGACCAGGTCTGTAAATTCTGGGTCTAAACCAGGAGCAGCAGCAGAGAGCTTGTTGGAAATGAGACCCCAGACCTCCTAGCTCCTGACACAGGTCCTCACTGGGTGATGAGGATGCACAAGTGTGAGCGCGCTGCCCTAGAACCACATTTCAGATCATCTTTAAAGGTGCTAAGAGGAAGGGCTGTCAGAGGGTCTGGAAGCTTCGGTCATCACCAACTTTGACCATTTCTTTTGCACGTTCTGAGGGATTATAACCTCAGGCTGCATTCCCTGTTTGCTTTTATCTAGCCTATCATTCACTTGTCAACCTCTGGCAAGAAGGAAAGGTCTCAGAATGAATAAGTTTCCCTCTCAGAAAACCACAGAGATGAAGACACGTTGTCCATGAGTTTGTTAGGGGGTCTGTGGGAGAAGTAAATTGCCCCTTGGGTGGTTAGTGCATGGGCCTCAGGTAGCCCTCTGGGAAGGTTAGCTTCCCACGGAGATACTGGTGGTACCAAGCTAAGACCCTGCCTTTGGCTTCCTCGGGCACCAGCCTGTGGTCAGCTGTGGGTCTCGCCCAGTCAATAATGCCGGGGCCGGCTTGAGCGCTCAGGGCTTCTGGCGCCAAAGTCATTGTTTTGCCCAATACTTTTGCTCTTCATAAAATTTATAGACAAAAGCCAAACAGTGAAGTATACGTTTATACTCTTTCTCTCCCGTTCTGCGTTATTGCTGTGAAATGGATAGAGCGTACATAAAGGTGCTGTCGCTAACCGATGGGATCAGTACCTTCTCTCTGTTCTCCCCTTGTCCTCTGGCAAGCGGCCCAAGGAAGGTGTCAGCACAGATTCCAAGTGGAGGACTGCGTGATAACTACCACTTACTAAGCGACTGTGTTAGGCTAGGCACTTTATACATCCTGTGTGTAGCCCTCACGACTGTCTGCAAGAGCTAGGTATTATTGAGGCTGTTTTACAGATAGAAAACTGAGGCTCAGCAACCAAGTGACAGAGCAGATTTGAGGATGGGAATGTTGGAACTCAAAGCGTGTACTTTTTCATCACACCCTAAAATGTCTGCCAGTCTAGAAGTAATTAGTTCCTGATTAGTCATTCAAAGCAGTGTTCCCATGAAAGTACCTGTTCACAGACCTTTCTGGATTATTTCCATATCTGAGTTTCAAACCAGGAACCAGGGTCTCACTGCTGAAGAATGCAAACAGAAAGACTTGTGACCATCACACCGATTCGTCGGCTTACAAAGCTTTCTGTTCAGAGGTGTGATCTTTCTTCTTTCCCATTAGCCTCATTCTGAACAGTGTGGTGACCTAATTTTATCAATTTGAATCAATTTTTCAAGTAAAAAAAATAATAAATTCCCACTGATTATCATTATCTCATCTAACAGACTTTTTTTTTTTTCCTTTTCTTGTCCCCATGTTATCAGTCCAGCTGTTAAACTTTATCCTGAACATTTGGTGGATACTTTGCAGTACAATAGGATCTTTATGTTAGCCTGCTACTTTCCCCCATGTCTTCCTCTCACCAGAGTATCCTTTGAAGCAACTGTGCTGCTTCACACAGTTCTCATGGAATTTCAAACACTTAAAAATGAATCTTCAAAAGGTCTTTCATAGATAAGTATCCAGAACTACATATATCGAATGATTTTCTGAAATTCTGTAACAGATAGTTTAGTGTGATTCCATATACCCAGAGGGCACATAACCAAACAGTGTTGATGATGCTGGGGAAGAATTGTGAGCTTTTTGAATATATAAATTTATGTCTTTCAATTTGATGAAACACTTAAATTTATAGATTCGGAAAACATGTTGAATATTTTTGTGGTCCATATAGTACCTTGGATGCAGGGATGGGATATTAGATAAGAAAGCAGGAGACTTAGTTTGAATAAACACAGATTAACTGAAATATCACATAGGAATTAATTCTACTGTAATTAGAAACTACTCTTTTCTCTAATCATATTAAAGATATCTCTAGATATATCCTGGAGATAAAAAGATGAGTAAGACAAGAAATTTTAGTGTCTGTCATTGTAAGTCGGAGTGATTGAAATCTACATAAATTGTTGATCCCGATTGAGTAGGAGATGTGGTGGATACTTTCTGTGTGCTGTGTCATTTTTCCTACACACTGTCACTAAGAAATGGGTTGTGTAACCCACTTCACTCTGGAGAAACTGGCTTGAAAAATTCAGATTTGATTAGTTTGAATATTAACTGGAAGGCAGAACTTAAGACACTAAGTATAATCAATAATTTAATTCAGGTCTGACTCCCGTGTCCTTTCTCTTGACCACCACTTTTACTGTGCCAATTTGTATGGCCTAGGATGAACAAAAACAAACCTAATTAACAATACTTACAAAAGGAATAATACAAGTTACCGAAGGGTGAAAGTCTTAGATTTTGCATCTTTTTGATGGCTTTAAAGTTTGAGAAGTACTGGTCAGGTTCTTCGAAGATGTCCCTCATCTTGATTAGGTCTAATGTTTTTCTCAAGGTTAGCCTGGGGTTATGGGTTTGAAGAACAAAAACCACATTTCATCACATCATATCAGGGATGTCTACTGTCTGCATGACTTTGTGCTGCTGATGTTGCCTTGGTAAGTGGGCTGAGGTCATATTTATTGGGTTCCCCCACTTAAAGTTACATTTTTCCCCATGAAGGGTAAAATATCTACATAAATTATTGCAAGATTTTTCTCTTCTCTCCAGTTTATTATTTCAGACATTTGTTTACGTTAGTGTGGACTTAACAGATATTTATGTCTTATACATTGAGTTAAAATCCAATACTGCTTTATTCTTTTTACTCACATTGTTTTAGCATTGGCCATTGGGTGTTCTTTCAGTTGGCTTCTCTACTCTTTTCATATACCCTCATAATTTGTTTATTGGTTATTCATACATACATACATACATTTATTTATTTTTTTGAGTACATCCTTACTTTCTGCCCTACAAGTTGCCCCAGCATCATCTTGCATACTTCCTGCTCTAGTCCTGGAATCAGCCATTTCTCTGAGGAGCCCCGGTTCCTTTTTATTGGAGAGTGGTGTGAGAGACCAAGGTCTGGGTGCTGGTTTTGCTTCTTGCTGCTGGTATGTCCTTGCTTCCAGATCCTGTCAGCTGACAGAGCGAGGAAACATGTGTATTCTACTAGCCCGTGTACGTATACACCTCTGTGCATGTTTCTGTGTGTGACCGCCCGTACCCATAGTAAATGAATCAAGAGTTGACACTGATGTCTCCGATTCCAGTCCATTACCATAGTGTTCATTCTAGCCTCTTCCGCTTGCTTATCTGTAACCTTCACTCCAGCACAAGAAGTGTGACTTCCGTTATCCACTGTCCATTTAATTTCTTGAGTCCAGTGTACGTACAGAGCATATCAGAATCATTATGGGTACCTGCAGCCCTCCTCATGGGAAATAAGCCTGTCACCTAGAGCAGTGCTTACGTGCAGTTTCTTTTGCTTTTAGTCTTACAAGCTTCATTCATTTCTAAATTTATTTTACTTCTCAACTTCATAAAGGTGTTTTAGATATTTTTAATGCAGTTAAAATATTTTGTCACATTTAGCATTCCATCTTAGAAGCCCTCAATTTCCTAAATAATATATATATATATATATATATATATATTTTTTTTTTTTTTTTAGTTTGCATACGTTAAAGTTCACTCTTTGTGCTATGAAGTTCTGTGGGTGTTGACAAATGCGCTGTGTCACGTATCCACCATTTTAGCATCCTGCAGAACAGTTTCAGCCCCTAAAGTGTTCCTGCGGCTTCACCTGTTCAGCCTTTCCTCCTCCCCTTAACCTGTGGCAACCACTGGTTCTTTTTTTTTTTTTTAACTCATCACTAGTTTTTTCTTTTCCAGTATTTCCTATAGTTGGAGTCATACAATACATAGCCTTTTGAAATTGACTTCATTCCCTTAGAAACATACATTTTAGGTTCATCCATAGCTTTTTCTGGTTTGTGAGCTCATTTCACTTCATGGCCAAATAATATTCCTTTGTATGTGTGCACCCCAGCTTGCTTATCCATCCACCTCTTAAAGGGTATCTTGGTCGTTTTAGCCACTATGCATAAAGCTTCAGTAAACATTCATGTGCAGGTTTTCAAATCAGGTGGGTAAATACCTAGGAATACAGGTGCTGGGTTGTATGGTAATACCATGTTAACTTCGTAAGAAAGTGCCAAACTGTCCTCCTAAGTGACTGTACTCTTTTGCATGCCCACTGGCAATGAATGAGAGCACCTTGTCCTTCATATCCTCACCATCAATTGGTATATTCAGTTTCTTTTGATTTTAGTTATTCTAATAGATATGTTTTAATTTGCAGTTTCCTAATGACAAGTGATATAGAACATTTTTTTCCTTTGGTTATTTGCCATCTTTATAACCTCTTCAGTGAGCTGTCTATTCTTTTGCCCATTTTTTAATTGGATTTTCTTATTATTGAATTTTAAAAGTTCTTTGTATATTTTGGACACCGTGTTTTTTTTATCAGGTATGTGTTTTGTAGACATTCTTTTTCTGTGACTTGTCTCTTCATCTCTTAACAGCATCCTTCTCAGAGGAGAAGTCTTTAATTTTAAGAAAGTTCAACTTACTAATTTTTATTTCATGGATTATGCTTTTCATATTGTTTCTAAAAACTGATCATCAAACCCAAGAAATCACACTGACTTCTTGATTTCTTCTGAATTTTCTTCTATAAGTTTTATATTTTAGGTGAGGTCTAACGTCCATTTTGAGTTAATTTTTGTGAAAGGTGTATCTATGTTCTTTTCTCTTTTTTTTTTTTTGTGGCATATGGATGTCCATTTGCTTGAGCACTATTTGTTTTTGTTTTTTTTAAAGATTTTATTTATTCATTTGAGAGAGAGAGAGAGAGTGAGAGAGCACGTGAGAGGAGAGAAGGTCAGAGAGAGAAGCAGACTCCCCGCGGAGCTGGGAGCCCGATGTGGGACTCGATCCCGGGACTCTGGGATCATGACCTGAGCCTAAGGCAGTCGCTTAACAAACTGAGCCACCCAGGCGCCCCTTGAGCACTATTTGTTTAAAAGACTTCTTCATTGAATTGTCTTTGCTCCTTTGTCAGTAGTCACTTGACTATATTTCTGTAGATCAATTTCAGTTCTGTCTCTTTTGTTGTGTATCTATTTTTCCATCAATACTTACTACCTTGATTATTGTAGCTTTATAATAAGTCTTTAAATCGGATACTGTGATCATCCAAAATTTTCTTCTTCAGTATTGCATTGTCTGTTCTGGGTCTTTTGCCTTCCTATGTATTCTCCAGAATAAGTTTGTCAGTCTACAAAGTAGTTCTTGGGGATTTTGATTGGGATTATATTGAGTATATAATATAGGTCAAGATGGGAAGAATTGGCAACTGAACAGTATTCACTGTAACTATCTTTAAGCATGGGATATGTCTTTGATTTATTTCATCAGAGTTTGAACATTTTCTCAAGATTTGCTTATGTTGAGCTATTCTTGATACAGCCTCCTTCTTCCTTCCTCTCTGACTTGGAATCTCATATTTTATGTTAGAAATACATAAATATGTTGAATTCTATTTCAGAAAATATCTGTGTTTATTTAACTTAAGAATGGTATTTTAAATTACTATGTATTCAGTACAGTGTGTGGGAAGGTACATTTAATTTTCTCTTTCATGGAACTCTAATGTATACTTTGGTTCCTGGCTTTGCTGGCAGTGTGTTCTCAGTTTGATGATCTCTCTAGCCTCAGTTTCCTTGTCCGTAGACAAGTAGAATATAGCCCACTTCGTAGTGTAGGTTGGATGTGACCCTTCAGCGTGAAGGTTGGATGTGACCCTGGCCTGGTGTCACAGAGAAGTCCTCAGTAGATGCAGCCTTCCCACATGTCATAGCTTCCTACTCTATATCTTAGCCAGAAATTGAGTCTTGGGGTTTCTTTGGTGTTATAATATTTATCACCGCTGGATAAGCTGCTTAAATGACTTAACTACCTTTCGGTATGTAGTTGTTTCTTGTTTGCTCTAGTTTTCACTTTGCATTTGATTTCCTTATTTCTTTTTACAGTAATATGGAATGTTGATTTTCCTGAGGTATAAATGCATGTGAACCCTGGACTGGTAGAGAAGATGATGACTGTTGCTAACTTGCCCCTCTTGCTTGCAGGGGAAGGGGAGGAGTCACAGCCCGGCCAGTTGGAGTTGGTGTGCCACGAGGGACGCCAGCATCCAGGGGAGTCCTTTCCACCCGAGGGCCAGTGAGTCGGGGAAGAGGACTTCTCACTCCCAGAGCAAGAGGAGTTCCCCCAACTGGGTACAGACCTCCGCCACCACCCCCAACACAAGAGACGTATGGAGATTATGTAAGTGAAGGGGTCATACAGCAGCTATGCTGATCTGATTGAGCCAGCCCACACGTAGCATTGGCTGTTGTAACCAAGTACCCACCCTTACTTGCTATAGTCCTCGAATATTCTACCTTAGTTCAACAAACATTTATTGAGTGCTAAATAAGATGTGATACTAGAAGTATAAAAAATGAGAAAGAAAGAGGCTCTTCTGTCAAGTAGCTTACATCTGTGATAGGGAAGATGAATTTGGGTGACAGGGAGGTTCAAGCCCAGGATCAAGGAGACATGTTTCAAGCTCTTACAGGTTTTAATGTAACATTCATTCATGTTCCACTACAGGTTGCGTCTGAATAATTCAATCATTTAAAAAAGAATCACCAAAAATAAATAAATAAATAAATAAATAAATAAATAAATAAATAAATAAATAAATAAATAAATAAATAAATTAAAATAAAATAAAATAAAATAAAATAAAATAAAATAAAATAAAATAAAATAGAATCACCTACATATGCCAAGTTGTTTTTACCCTAAAGTGTTTCCTTTTAAGTGCTGCTGTTGAATATGGATTCTTAGTTGAAATTTTTTTCAGTGAAGAAAACAAAAGTTCCCAATTTTTTATATTAATGCAAATCAGTATGTGTTTCCATTTACCATTCGATAATTCTTTGATACGGTTCATAGACTTACTGAACATAAGAGAAAGAAAACATATCCATGGAAACTGAGTAGAGGGGAAGGACAAGGGAGTTCTTCAACAAGAATAAAGCCTCCTGGGATTCTTCCTGTGACTTCTGAGTTTAACATAAATAAGGAAAATAAGTGGTGGGTAGATGTTTCATGTTAGCGATTGAAAGTCTTAGAGAAACAGTACATGAACTATTGTCAAAGAGAAGGAGGGATGGGTGATGGGGCTAAAGTACAAGAACCGATGGGTTTTCATGTTTTATGTCAGGGAGAGCTCTTGCTGGGTGCTTGGTGCCTCTCTGCATGGTGTCTGGAAGGCTGCATTCATTCTCTGGGACATCTTCGGCTGCATCAGCAGGCCCTGGAAAGATCAAAGTCTTTGTCCTGGTAGTACTGAACTTTGTGTCATTCCCTCGGTGTGCTGTGTCCTCTTGGGCTTCCAGACCTTTGTTGGTGCTGCTCTCTCTGCTTGGAATCTCATACTTCCTGTTTATCCTTGTAAACCTAAGTCAGCTATCCCTAGGGAAAGTCGGAGGAGGTAGGAGCTGCCATATTGAGCATTACTACTGGAGTCACGTCTCTCTCCCACCTACACTGGGACTTCTGGAGGGGCAAGGATAGTTAGCTTCTATCTATGACTGGCAGAGAATGGATCCTGGAACTCAGTGAATTTAACAAATAAATCCCATAGTACTTTCACCATTTTGCTATTCAGTTGGGGAAGGATGTGACCTCTATCTCTTCTCCTTATTTTTCTCACAGTGTGACACGTTCCTGTGTCCTAATATTCTAGCCAAACTGACAATAATAATCATGCCTCAAGCTCTTCCACAAATGTGGAATCTCTTGAGAATAGCAGAGGCTGCAAAGGGGAAAAAAGTGCTGTTCAGTTTCTTTTAGGTAGGTCCGGTGTCTGTTGTTTTCCACCTGGGCTTTCTCTTAGGTTTGGATTAATGTAGGTCTGGCTAGATGGCGTTGCCATAACCGTCAGGCAGAGGGTGTGGAAAACCTGGATCCTCGGCCCAACTGCACCATCAGTGTGGTCTGAGTCAGGCAGGCTGCTTGTCCGGCTTCACAGTCACGTTTCAGAAAGAGCTGTTGCCTTCATTCCATATGTTAATTCACCTTTCCCCTCAGATGGGTTAAATTCCCACTGTGTGAACAGGACACACGTGTCCTCTGTCTCTAGGTGTACATGCTAGTGAATCCAGGATGAAACTAGATGAATACAAATAAACATTTCTTGAAAGGTTCAAGTCCAGGGGAAAAAAGGCATTCAAACAATTGATTTAAAAAGTATTCTGTTGAGTTAATTTACTGCCCTTTCCACTGACTACTATGGATAATGTGACAGTGGCCATGCGGAAGAATACGTGTGTCCTTCCAGGAGCAGACAGGGTTTGAGAGCTTCAGGGAAAAAAGGGAGCTTTCACTGTTGGGGTCCCACACTCCCCTGGCGCTCCTCCAGGCACTGACTGTCGCTGCGGCCACAGTTCCAGCATGGGGGCCTCTTCCTCTTCCAGTTAACCAACGGCTGTATCTGCTGTGCTCATGTGAACTTACCGGGAGTGTGGCATTGGCAATTTTGTCACATTCATACAGCAGCTCTTGCACACGTGACTGCTTTCTGAATGTGCTCTAGGTGCTGGAGTAGGACACATACACAAAAGAAAGATGGCAGACTCTTGAACGACACGGGTCCAACTGCCTGGGTCCACCCGTATGTGGATTTTTCTGATAATAATGGTACAATACTATAAATGTATTTTGTCTTCCTTATGATTTTCTTAATATTTTCTCTGAGTTACTTTATTATGAGTACAGTATATTATACATACAACATACAAAACGTGTGTTAATCAACTATTTATGTTATTGATAAGGCTTCTGGCCAGCAAGAGGCTATTTATTAGTAGTTAGGTTTCTGGCAAGTCATGTTATACGCAGATTTTCACCTGCCTGGGAGTCAGTGCTCCTAACCCCGCATTGTTCAAGGGTCAACTGTACTGTCATGAGTACACCCTCTTCCCCAAGTTGAATTACTATTATGAAGAGTTTGGATTATGTGCTACACCTTTCCCTCTTGATTTGTATCTGTGACTCCTGGAAACACTTAATGGAAGTTAATAGCCCAAGAACAAGGATTTCCCCCATTTTGCCTCGCATTTTGAAAGCCTTCTACACTGTTATATAGTGAAAGCCTCAGTAGCTGAACACTGTACGTAGCAAACAATGTTGGGAGCTGGTGTGAGGAGGAGACACAGTCCCCTCAGCTCCGCAGTTCAGCTCAGTAGCTCTGCCTCTCAGGTGTGCTCTTTTGACCTCATCTTCGTTTCCTGACTCAACTTGAATTTAATTTTTCCTTATAGCCCTTCTAAATAAAGCTTTGCGGTGTCTGGCATATTCCGAGACATTGGCCATTGGTCCTAACTATATGAAATCCTGAAGATCATTCACACTACATGCTTAGCTTTGGAGCATGGGAAGGAGAAAACACCCAAACTTAAAAGAAAATTTAAAAATGCGTTTGTTTGTTTGTAGGGCTTTAGATGAGGGTAGGTATTCTAAACGTTATCCAACTTAGAAAGCCTAAGATCCTATAACCCCCCAAAATAGTTATTCATTCATGTGGCAAGTGGGAAAGTTGAAGTTGATCCTTAAAATAATTATCCCAATTGAACCGGAATGATCATAAAGTAGCTTCTAAACTCCTTGAGAATATAGATCCCTCACTTGCCATTCACCTTTATATTCCCATCACCTAGTATACTATCTGGCACATAGAAGGTCTTTAATAAATGTTTGCTGAATGAGTGAATGTTCTCAAGCCTGGGTGGCTCAGTCTGTTAAGCATCTGCCTTCAGCTCAGGTCATGATCCCAGAGTCCTAGGATTGAGTCCCGTGTCAGGCTCTGTGCTCCGCGGGGAGTCTGCTTCTCTCTTTCCCTCTTCTGCTCCCCCTGCTTGTGCTCTCTCTCTCTTTCTGACAAATAAATAAAATAAAAAGACTGAATTTTTAAAAAAATTGCCACATGTGAAGAACCCACCCCAGATGCCTCCTGTGTGGTCTTCATTTTTACTCGTTTAGCAGTTTATGTAGAACTTCATTATTAGCATATAGCTGTATAGCGCAATCATTAGTATACATCTGTTTCTCAGCAGATTATAAACTTCTAGGGAAAAACACTGTGTCTCTAGCCTGTAGCATAGTTTCTGGCACATTATATGCACTTACTAAATCTTTACTGGATTAGAGACCTGATAAGTTTTCCCAATGAAGGTTACCATTGATCTTTCCCAAGTCATTACTGTAACCATCCAGTGGGAAGCAGGATGATAGTTGGCATTTGAAAAAACATCTTGCCTTAGTTATCCCTGTCTTCTCGTGTTCAAAGGGCAGTTACAGGTTACAGAGAGATAAGACTAATTCTGTGTAGCTCCTGAAAGTAACAGAGTAACATAATTCTCATCTCAGTATAAGAATGAACTTTGCAGAACGATGTAATATTTAATGAGAAGCTACTCTCCACAAGGCACTTTCATGTATGTTCCGTCACATTCTCCTCATAGCCACTAGTGAGATGTTATGATCCTGTTGTCCAGGTGAGAGGTTAAGTGTCTTGCCTAAAGTTGCATGGCTGATAAAGAAGGAGCAGATGCGGGATTCAGGATTCAGGGCCTGCATCTGTCTCGAACAGTCAGTGCTTTATTAGGACCGGTGCTAGTAGCTGAGATTATAGGCTCTTCTCCTCTTTGGAGAAAACCGCAGCAGGTACCATGTCTTGCCTCCTCAGGACTGTGGGCAGGGTGACAGAGATTGCATCAGATGACCCCTGTGGCCTGGCCGTGTGATCAGCAGCTCGTGTTAAGTTACCTTAACTAGATAAACGGAAATTGAGAATAATAAGGAAAAACAAGATGGGGTTAGGACTTTTAAAAATAATAAATGACAATATTGTTGTATTTATTAGCAAAAAGAAAAATAGCTTTTTCTTTAAGAGTTTCAGAGCATCTGTAACTCTCAAAAAGACTTGTCATTCCTTTGGAACTCAGAAATGTGATTTTTAAAGATCCTCCTTGAAATACGTCCATAGTGATAAATGTTTTATTTCTATGAACTTGTTTGATTCTATCCAAGCAATTCAATTTGCTTTTCATTTTAACTTCCACTTAACATTTATTATCTGGGGACATTGTTTCCAAAATAAAAGACAAAAATCATTATCAGTTGCTTATTTAAACAAAAAAGGGGGTAACATCCTATTCCTGCAGATCCTGCCACAGCTGCTGCTGTTTTGAGAAAGCACACATTTCAGTCCCTGAAATACTCCATATTCTTCAGAGTGCATGCATGAGCCTGCAGGGATTCCAGCACAGCGCTAGGCTCAAAAACTCAGCGAGTGGTGTGCGTTACATTGGCTGGCGCGCAGTTATGCTGTGCCCGTTATAAGAATATGCTTGATTAGCCCCAGTGAGAAAGCCTGATAATTCGAAGGTATTTCCTTGTCAAAATGTGCCTGTTGAAAGTGGACTGATTATTCTCAAAGTGTGTGTGTGAGGATATTTGATCATTTATAATGTCACCTGAGCCAACTGTTCTTCATCACATTCTCTGTCACAAAATACTCCTGAGCATGTGTCCTTGAGAAGAACATCTGTTAGCAAATAAATCTGCTGGTCTGTGAGGAGATGAACGTTAGGAGAGGGCAGGTGACACACGGTGGCCGTGTGCGAGGAACAGACTCACCATCGGGGAGACCAGATCCTCCTGTCAGTGAATGCTTGTCTTTTAAGAATAATTCTAAGGAAACAAGACAATTCAACATGATTAGCTTTTTTTCCAGGAGAGAACAAAACAGATAATGGATATGTTTTCAACCCTTTGAGAATAAATTTGGGACCTTCTGCTCCACTTTTAACTTAGTAAAATTAGACATAATTACTGTAACTTCTCATCTCTTTTTTGAGAGCAAGAAGTACCTCTTCCCCAAAATGACATTGATTCATTACTTGTGTCCAAATAATTAAATAACGGACAAAGTAATTAACATAACCCAGAATACATTCAATGAGAGCACTTTAACAATTCAAAATGTTGGTGTAATTACACAGAAAGACATGTTTGATGCTTCCTGGCAGAGCCCAATTTACATATGAATTTCTAAAATGAAACCATTTTTGATAAATCACTTTAGGCTCCACATGCCGAGAAAACACACAATCAAAATAGATGCATGTTCTCCAAACAATCAGTATCTTTTACTGTCGCTGAAAAATGTCCATTTCCATGATTTCACCTAACACTGCATGTTCATAACTGCTAGATCTAAATCTCTAACTCTCTCCTCTCCCTTGTGTGCCCTCCAGTATCCACCTCCTGTGTCCTTCTGTCCCTGAGTGCCCCACAGCACTGTCAAAGCTGTGGTCTGGGCCAACCCCACGGGCTCACAGAGGCTGGTGAGGGTGGACGGCACCGCCGTATCCCCAGGCTGCAGGGGCTCACCGTGCCTCTTCTCATTCTCCGGAAGCAAACAGCAAACCAGGTCTTTTCACGTCTGCGTAGCTGTTCGGTCTCCAGCTCCTCACGTCACCCCAGCTTTAGTTAAAGCGCTTGCCCTCCTCAGGAGACACCCCTGCCTCGCAGCAGCCAGCTCATGTGCTGTGACCATGTTCTCCAGGAACCTCCCAGTCTGCACCTGTCTGTAATGCTTGTCCCCATGTCTCACCTGCCACCAGCTTTCCATCTGTGTTCATGCATCTGTTTCTACCACCCAACACACAGTGGTCTTTCAGTAGATGCTGGTCATTTAGATGGGTGGGAGGCTGGGTGTGCAGGCAGACATGTGGACGATTGCCATTGCCTACTTAGTCACACCCTTGCTCACAGCCTCGTCCTTGCTCTGGGTCCTTCCCTTCAATAACATATTATGCACAGTACTTCTAGAACCCTTTCTAGTGTCTGAAGCCTGATAGTGCTGCCGCCTCCCCAGCTCCAGAGTAAAAGAACTAGTTTAGAATTCTAGAAGGATAAATTTGAGATTCTTCTGAGTGACATCTGAAGGCCTTCTTGAGTGTCTGACTAACTCACTGACTGACTCAAGTCAGTGTGTGAATGACTGACTCCTAACCCTGTGCCATCCCCACAAGATCATTTTACATCCTGTTGACCTGTCCTGGTTCCTTAAACACAGCAGGGACCTGAACGCCGTGTCGCCTTGCACGTGTAATCAGTTGTCTTGGAATGCTCTTCTTGTTTTGTCCATGCCGGCTCTTTCTCTCTTCCCTCTTCTCTTTTCTCTTCTCTCTCCTCTCTCTTTGCTCTTCTCTTCTCTTTTCTCTCTGCTCTCTCCTCTCTTCTCTGAGTTTGCCCAAAGCCTGTCACAGGGCCTGA
This sequence comes from Potos flavus, assembly GCA_028534135.1. Classification (NCBI taxonomy): domain Eukaryota; kingdom Metazoa; phylum Chordata; class Mammalia; order Carnivora; family Procyonidae; genus Potos; species Potos flavus. The sequence continues at coordinate 2,626,521 of CM052900.1, read as the reverse complement.
CAGTTTAGAGATCATGCATTAACATGTGGAGGGTGGTCGGTATCACCACCAACTAATTGCATCATTCCATGTGTCACGTGCACTGTTAAATAAACTTAGTGAAGTAAAATTAAGTATCTGGCACCAATTTTAGCAACATAACATGGCTCATTTAGTGAATTAATAAATGTGAAGGACAATACAATTTAATAAAGAGAATGTTCCTCTGAGGGAAATACTTTGTTTCTTATCTCCCTTCTTATCAGTATCACCATTGTTTCTTTCTTATGCAAATTGTTTAACCCTTTTGGGCTTTGGTTTCTGTGACTACAAAGTGCAGGTCATGGTACTTTACCCAAGGAACCAGCAGGTTAGGCCAGTCACTGTCCTAACTTCTTTTCCAACTTTAAAATTCTGTAATTGATGGTTTTCTGAAGCTTTCTTGGTTCTCACTGCCACCCTAGAGATGCTTTTTCTAATAAGGAGCTACATTTTCATCAGCTGGACATCTTGGTACTGAAAAGAAAGTCACAGAACAAACAAAGCGAACTAAATTTTAATGAGAGTAACAAGCTAAAAGTGAAAGTGAGTGAGTGGCTCTGAGTCTCTTGAATTCTAGAACAGAAGTTTTGAAAAATGTTTTAAAAATGAGACTTCTTTTCAAATGCATACTCACCATTCAAGATGTACAAACTCGAATCTTCTTAGAAACTTTAATTGTTCTTTTCTAACTCATTTAATTATGCCTGTGTCACCCATCTTTTTCTTCATAGGAAATACGTGCCAGTCAGTGATGTCCCCGATATGCTCACGTGTAATCATTGTGAGCTTTGGAGGCTGAGCTGATGGGTTGATCCCCTTTAAACATAAATACGGTAGGGCATTCTAGAAGTCCTACAACTTCTTCAGAATATGGAAGCTCTGCGGGTACTTGATATGCTCCGATTATCCCGCTGAGCTGCCTCCCCCACGGGGTGTGGTAGTGCCTACTTGCGAGAGGCGAGGGATGGCCAGGCACGTGGAGGGCCCTCCTGGAACCTGTGCTCTGCCCCGCGGGGATGGGGCTCCTCAGGACTGTCTTGCTGTAGCTCCTAGGGGGCATTTCCTCACAGGACATCTGCCATTTGTTAACTTAATCCAGGTTTAAAAAGTCAGAGACAGTTTCGAATGGGAGCAGAAATCTAAACCGTGGGTTTCCCAAGCGGACGTGCCTCTCCTGCCTGTTCTCCCGCATCACAGCGCAGTAACGCTGTGGAAGATGAAGCTGGCTTTAAGATCAGCCCTGCTCCTGCCATAGTCCGTGTCCCCTCCAAAACCTGGCCATGCAGGGACTGCCATGGACTCTTTTTCCAGAGGAATAAACTCTTCCAAATTTTCAGTGACCGGAAACATCCGTGAAAAACCAAATATAGTTTTTGAATGTACATGTAATTCTGTGATGTAGATTTTGTTTTGAAGACTCAGTGAAGCCATTGTCTTCTTTCCTTTATGAGCTCACCTGAAGTTTAGATTACATGACTAGTTTGGGGACTTTAGTTACAGAAGAGGGTTGTACTGGTGGCAAATTTTCCCAGTGCAGTGACTACTGGCATAATTTTTTGACAGTTAACTAATCTCTAAATTGTTTCAATTATCTTGTTTTCCATAGTGAGAAATTTAATTAAAACAGAGTACAGATTGTGAAAAGGTTATTTATGAAAATGCATTTTAAATGCGGATTGAAAAGCCTAGGGACACCTTTTTATTTTAGATAAAAAGATGAAGGTTCTGTAATTTTTTACATCCATTTTACCAGAAGCAAGAATAAGAGCCACATGCAATTTACTTGAAATGTCTATCAGGACCTTCATAAGTTGATCTCTTTCCTAAATTGTTTGAAAGGTTGACCTATTTTGGAAATGCAAAACTTTGAGAAATTATTTCAGATTTTAAATTTATGTATTTAGAGGTTGTTTTTTTTCTTCTCTGTATTTTAAACAAAACAACCAGAAAAGCATTTTAACAGCATGGAGGACTCTGGAATGACAGTGTCTCTAGGGCATGGAGAATACTTTTTGCCTCTGTAATGAGGGCTTGCCCACTGAAGTGAGCGAGCGATGATGGTTGTATCTGAGCCACCGTGATGGAGGTGTCGTGTCCCTCTCCTGAATTAGGGCTGAGGCAGGGAGGGGACTTGAGAACCACGGGAATGGTGCTCTGTTTTAATGGATCCCCTACAAGAACCTGCCATCTTAGTTTTATCATTTTCTTCGTGCATTAACCAGCCTTCATCGAACTCAGTCCTTGCCGTCATATCGGGGTCCAGGAAGAAACACCGTTATCATCCCCACTTTGAATCGGGGTCCAGGAAGAAACACCGTTGTCATCCCCACTTTGAA
>CM052900.1:2542769-2623664 GCA_028534135.1 Potos flavus | reverse complement strand
GTACTGTCTTCTTCCTGATGCAGTTTATTATCATCTTTATCTTTATACTTTTGCTTTTATCCAGTTTGTTAGCAGAGTATGAGGTACATAACAGGACATGGAACCTTGAAAGATATTTCAAGGCTAAAGCAGTTTAAAATAAAACCACACAGTCAGGTTGGGCAACACACGCGGAAGGCCGGCCGGCCGGCCACTCAGATATGTCCTCGGAGTGCGGCATTATCCCAGGGAGCTGATAACAGTATATGGTCTGATCCTCTGTTTCATGGGGATGAGCCGTGTATTTATCACCATAGTTACAAGCAAAGGCTGGAGTCAAACTGACTAGATTCAGATCTTTGCGTCTTTAATTGCTGTGTAATTTTGGATGAATTGCTTATCTGCTCTATGCCTCAGTCCCTGATTCTTAAATGGAAATATTAGTACTTATTTAACACATAGTATTATAAAGATTAGACAAATTAACATATGGAAAGTATTTAGGGGCGTCTGGGTGGCTCAGTTGGATAAACAGCTGGCTCTTAGTTTCCGCTCAGGTCACGGTCTCCTGGTTGTGGGATGGAGCCTCGATAGAGACCCCCAACTTCCTGTGGGGCTTCCATGCTCAGCAGGGAGTCTGCTCGAGGATTCTTTCTCCCTCTGCCCTTCTCCCCCTTCGTGCTCGCGCTCTCTTTCTCTCTCTCTCAAATAAATAAATCTTTTTAAAAAATGTATTTAAAATAGTGTCTGGCACGTAAAAAGTAGTAGATAAGTAATTTTGTTTTTGGCTCAGAAATCTTAATTCTTCAGTTTACCAAGTAGCTCTGTCTTTCATGGCAGACCCTTGCTAACTGCCCAAGACGTTAATACAGTAGTCCCTCTTTAACTGTGGAGGATATGTTCCAAGACCCTCGGGGGATGCCTGAAGCTGCAGGCAGTATTCAATGATAGAGTCACTATGTTTTTTCCTATTCACACATACCCATGATAAAGTTTAATGTATGAATGAGGCACAGTAAGAGATTAACAACAGCAATAATAAAATAGAACAGTTATTGCAATATACTGTAATAAAAGCTATGTGAATGTGGTCTCTCTTTCTCTCAAAATATCTTACTGTGCTGTTCACCCTTCTCCTTGGGAGGCTGTGAGGCGATGAAAGGTCCACGTGACCAGATGGAGCGAGGGGAATGACGCAGGCCTGTGACGTAGCGGGAGGCTACTGTTGACCTTCTGGCAAGGGGCCACAAGGAGGACCATCTGCTTCTGGCCTGTGGTGGCCTGTAGGAAACTCTAACCATGGAAAACAAAATCTTGGATAACTGGGGATTACTGTACATGATAAGCATAATAGCCAGTACTGTTCACACCTACGAAAATAGTTAAAAAGATAATTTCCAGTTTTAACTGGAACGGGGTACAATAGGAATTCTCATCTGCTGCTGTAGAAACGTAGGCTGATATAACTACTTCAGAAAACGATTTGACACCGATTATAGCTGAACGCGTGCTTCCCCAAGACCCAGTGATGCTGCTCCTGGAACCGCTCAACAGAGGTGCATGCAAGGGCGCACCACACTTGTGCAAGAGCCAAGTAGGCAAAAACTAGAAAAAAGCCAAATATCTGTGAAGACAAGAGTGGGTAAACAGGTCGCAATGAGATGATACAGACCAGTTGATTTTCAGGCAGCAGGAAAGGGACCAACCGTGGAAGCTCCCTCCGACAGCGTGGACAGATCTCACGGCACCGTGTTGGGCGCAGAGTGGTAGTTACCCTGATTCCATTGCTAGAAAGCATGAAAGCAAGCCAAGCTCCCTTGATGGCATGGAGAGTCGGGGCGGTGGAGGGGGAAGCCGTAACTGAGGACAGGTGCTGGGGCGGCCCCGGGGCGGGGGGCGGGAGGGGGGCGTTCCGGTTCTTGATCTGAGCGCTGCTTACATGCTGTGTTTACTTGGTGAAGACTCACTGACCGGTGCACTTAGGGTTTGTACCTTTTTATGCCTTGTCTTGTGCTGGATAAAGGGTTTCAAAATATGACCCATTTGTGTCTGAAGAATGCTACGCTAGACAGACCCAATACTCCTGCTTATCACACAAAAGTACGTCTTCCTGCCAGCATGTGTGTCCTTAGACCGGGTGCTAATCCAAAGGTTTCTCAGCCTGAAAGCTAAGCAAGGAACAGTCTTAGTGCTAACAGTATAAAACTCTGATGGTCTGGGGCTTCTGTTCTCCTTGTAGAGAAACCTGTGCGCTGGGCAGTAGGTATGCATTTCTGTGTTCCAGGAGGCCCTTCCTCCTGGTGACACCGGAGTCACTTGGTGCCTCCCTCCTGGCCAGTTGTCATTCACACAGGGGCCGTCTTCTCACTGGGAAGAGTGAGTGAATGAATGCACCACTGTCGGTCATTCGTTATTGATCCACTCATTCAGAAAGGATGTACAGACTGCGTCCCCCAGAGGACGTGGTGGCCCATAAGGCGGGGAAGCCCCTGTTCTCAGGAGACCCCATTCACGAGAGTCTGCTCCAGACCTTCTTGCGGACAGCCTCTGGGCTGGGTGAAACAAAAGCAACAAAGAAAACATCTTTGAAGGTGTAAGAGCCAGCAAAATACAAACAACAAATACCGGCCAGCCTCTTGAAGGGAATGAAAGCCAAAGAGGTGAGCTCAGCATTTCCGAGCGGGTTTTCCCTTGGGTTTTTCCCTTTCTCAACTGGGCTTCCTCATCTGAATCACGGAATGTAGCAAATGGTGCTATGAAAGTACTGCCTTTCTAGATGCACAGGAGAGAATTCACTTTGTACACAGTGGGCGTGGGGCGTCGGGCTTCGTTCTCTGGTAGAACTCTGCTTGAGAATCCGTGGGAGGGCTTCTGCCAGTTCCTGAAGAGGTAGCTGAGAAGGTAATTGAGCTTTAAAGAAATCTGGAGTTTGGAAAGGTTTAAAAAAAAAAAAAAAGTTGGAATTTAAGGCCGCCCAGGTTTGGGTGCAGAGGGTTGATAGCCCCATAGGCTTTGCCTTGGAGCTCAGAAAAGCACTTATACAGGAAGGCTATTTGGTAGTCCCAATCCCCTGTGGGCTGAGGCTAAGCTGGAATTGCTAATTCTTCTGTTCTCCCACCCAAAGCAAATGTAAATTCTCTCTGGAAAAATATGTAGTGTAGACTTTAAAATTTTTCTGTAATTTTTCATATATAAATACAAGTTGAAGCCACCATAATAAAAAACAAAGGAAGAAAATAGATATAGTAGATTCAGATACCAGATACAAACTTTAAAATAATATATGTTCTTTATCATTAAGGAATTAAAAGGTGAGATTGATGGTTTAAGCAGAGAACTGGAAATACAGAAATACAGAAAGCAGATATTCTAGAACTATAAAATACAAAAAAAGAACTAAGTAAATAGTTTTCAGCAGATTAGATGCAGATGAAGGAAGAAACGGTGTTGAGGAAGTCAAGTCAAATGAAGCAGAAAGACAAATCCCAGACAACACACAAACTCTCATGAGGCCCAGAAGCTTCTGGTGGCCACCTCCTTCACAACAAGTCCTGCAGGCCCCAGATGACCTGGCTCCTGTGCTCCCTCTGGCTCACTCTACCGGGCTGTCTCTACCTCAGGACCTTTGTGCTGTTATTCATCCTGCCTGAAATCTCCCCCCACCCCCTTAAACGAATCTGCATAAGCAGCTCCTCACTCCCTTCACATTTGTACTAGAGTCTTTGCTTAAGGCTCCTCTGGCTGCCTCCTCCACCTCTTACTTGCCCCATGCCATCTTTGGGATGCTTGGTTTTCTCTGTCTGCCTCCCCACCAGAATATCAGCCCCCCAGGGACAAGGACGCAGTTTGGTTTTGTTTGGTGCTGTATCCCCAGTGCTTAGAGAGGTGCCTGGCAAGTAGTAGGCATTCAACAAATGCCCACCTCCACCGGAAAGTGGAAAAATAGATGTAAAAATCTTTCGCATGATGGGCATAATGTGGCTTTAATACAATTTAGTAATTCCCCTTTCTTCTGTCCTCATGGGATTTCAGTTTAATTTGGTTTTCTTTAATTTTCTGTATACAGTTTTCCCTTCCCTTGTTTGTGGAATTGCTGGGTTAACCTCGTTGTTATCTAATTTTCCTTTATTGTATTTTTGAGCACCTTGTCATCCAAACAAATCTAGTATTGTCTGGTGGGTATGAGCTGAGAGGAGAGATATCATTCTGTGAATAACTGACATAGCTCTGTTTTCCCAAGCTGTGTTAACTCGTGGAGAGCATCACAGCTGGTCGTGGGCAGCCGCTACATTATCCAAACCATGGCGGTTCATGCCAGCATTTGTGACTGGACATGTAGACACTGCAGTTTTAGACAAAGTTATAAGAATTTATCACATTCTATAAAAGACAAACCCATGGATAGCTCTGCTGTTTCTCTGGCTTAAGAGTTTGAGAATGTTAATGTTAAAAGGGATAGATCCTTAAATAAATCTACTTTTATTGGGCGGGTACCGTGTCAAGCAGGTTTCATATATACGTTTTGGTTAATCCATCTACAACCGTTGGAAATAACCATAACACCGATTACAATTCCCATTTGGCAAATTATAAAATTGAGGTTTGAGGAGGTTAGGTGATATTCCCAAAGCCGCACAGCTAGAGATGGAATTTGAACACAGGCCTCAGACTCCAGAGGCTGACAGGAAGAATTTGTATGAGTCTAGAAGCTGCGTATAATATATTCCTCCTAGCCATAAAAATACCTAGGGATGTGATTTGATTGTTGAATTAATGATACTTAAATGATTTTAGAAGAGATTCTTATTTAGAATTATTATTAATATTGTGATTTTTGTCCTTAATCATAAAACAACTTAGTTATGTGATATGTTCATGGTCATTGGTAATACTTGACGAGGATATTATTACTCAGAACCCAGGGAAAATGCATTTCCAAAAAGACTGTTTTTAGCTTAATGTTTGTTTTATAAACTCAAAATAATCATTATAAGACTATAGATGTTTTTTTAAGATTTTATTTATTTGAGAGAGAACATATGAGCATGAGTTGGGGGAGACAGAGGGAGAGAGAGAAGCAGACTCCCCACTGAGCAGGGAGCCTGACCTGGGGCTGGACCCCCAGGATCGTGACCTAAGCTAAAGGCAGACACTTAACTGACTGAGCCATCCAGATACCCCAAGACTATAGATTTTAATGTATTTTAGTGCTGTATTATAAATTAAAACTTTTTGCATTTCAAAATGACCAGCTATCACCCTAATTAAATATAGGGTATTTGTTTCCTTTTAAAAGGACTTAAAACTGAAATATTATTTTTAAAATCCCTCTCTTTTATAAATTATTCCGTTTAAAATGGCTTTTCCCAGCTTAAATGTTATGCTTGATTTTACTTGTGACAGAAATAGAATTAAAAATAGGTCACGCTGTTTCCTTTATCCCGGAAAAATCTCTTCTTTTCAAAGCAAGATATCTTTGGTATTTGGCCATGTGTCGGTTGGAGTTTTCTAGGTCGGGAATGGCAGACGGAGAATCTCTCCCTGTGTGAGAACATGTTTCCCCTCATGTAGCCCTTGCGTCTAGCAAGTGTCCAGGTCGCCCTCTCAGTGAAATTCCACATAGACAGACGTCTTCATTGTCAAAGAAAAAAACTCATAGGTGTAGCCTGTTGAATCAGTAACTCTTTGTTAATGAGGCAAGACTTTATATTAATGTACATTTATTTCTCGTCCATGTTTGTTCGCTGTTTTTAATAATAATCTGACTTTCAGAAATAGCATACAGAGTTTTAAAAGGGAATTTTTGCTGAGGACAGGCAATGTAAGACAGGTAGGTAATGTTTGACAGAATTCAGGCGAGGTCTCATTACCAACATTTATCGTATTTTATAATAAATACTGCATTTGATCCTACAATATCTCTTTAATTTACATTCATCTTAAGGAGGTTATCGCTCTGTTTCCTGGCCCTTGGTCTGTACTTAGTTTTCGTTGTCATTCATTTATTCAACAAGATCACTGTGAGCCTCCAACATGCCAGACGTTGAGCATACAAGAGAACAAGAAAGGCTTGGGCCTTACCCCTGAGGACCTTGCAGACTCAGGGGAAAGAAGGGAGGCAGAGGGATAATTCCAGGTCCCTTGTATGAGCAAGTTATCCGTTATCGTGGAAGCACAAAGGTGGGTGTGAAATTTCAGCCTGAGGTCTTCTGGGGGAAAACCTAAAAGGTGGTAGCAGAGGGAGCGGCAGGTGCAGAGAGTTTACAGTGTGAAACGGTGAAGCTTCTAGAGGGGCTGCAGCGCGCCCTGCACTGTCTCTGGGTAGGATGCTGAGGCAAGCCCGCGAGAGGCTTGGCATTGTGCGCTTTATTTTGTAGGAACAGGATGGGTGGGGAGTGGAGATTTGTAAGCAGGAAGGCAACAAGCTCAGACCCACATTTCAGTGGCTAATTCTGGAGGAAGGCTTAGAAGGCACTTCCAGGGAGATGAGTTAGAATATCGTACAAGTCCAGCTGAGAACTTCTGGACGATTGTACCGCAGTCACCATGGGAATGCAGAGATCGCACGGAGGTAACTAAAGACTTCCTGCAGGTGGGATGGTGGTGGGAGGGGAAAGCCAGAGGCACCGACTCTGCGCAGATGAAGGTGCCTTCGGAGAGCTTTGTGGAGACCGGTGGATTCTTAGCATTTTATTAGGGATGTGTGCCTCCTGTACTGCCTCACTCACGGGTACAGGACCCTATTTTAAAAGTGCAGCGAAGGAAAAAAAAAAATTGCAGCGAAGAAGATAAAACATCTTTGCAGTGCATTTTAATAATGTCAGGGAGCTCTCTTAAGCTTCCTCCAGAGGGAATTCAGTAGGTTCTTGGAATAAACAAGTTCGTAAGGCCCGTGCTCAGGGCAGGAGACAGGACCAGGCGGGGGTGCATCTGGCATGCTCTTTCCTCCGCAGGCACTCGGTCCAGCAATCGAATGAGCATTGATGTATCGAGCAGCCCTTCCTGGGCTCCAGGCACTCTTCCTCCTCTGTGTGAAAGAATAAACAAGACACGATCCGTGTTTGTAACTGTGGGGGAGGCCGAGGCCCACTCATTCCCACCCAGTAATGGAGACGTGTGTATCTGGTCTGTCGCTGGCATCACACGGGTGTCTTGGGACTGAGAAGATAGAGCAGGAGAGTCCTTTGAGCCTCACAGTGAAAAATGCCCCTGGCAGTGGGGATGCAGAGGCTTGTTGGGAGCAGCACGAGGACTGGAAGTAATTATTGCCCTTCAGCCTCAGGACACATGGCAAAAAAATGAGACTGACATGTTGACTAGGCCATGTCACAAAGGAGAATGTGGTCTTGGAGAAAATACAGAAATGTGAGAAATTACCTGAAGATTTCAAGTGTAAAGAAAATCGTTCAACATGTCTGAGCACTGCCAACAGGGGCATATAAGTCCCCACCCCAGGTTCTGGAAGGGTTTTTAGAGTAGATTCTCAGCTTAGCGGTGTGATTGAGCCAAGTCTGTAATGTCCCCTCTCTACTAGATGTATGATTTCTACTCAATTACATGTTAACCTTGGTATTAGTAGTAACATATTAACGCAAATAATGCATTCACTATTTGTTAAAATCCCTGCTCTGGCCTCAGAAAAATCCAAAGAGGAATTTCTTAATATCAAATTAAATAAAAAAACAAGCAACCAGTAGTTGCAAACGTTAAGAGCATTCAAAGAGAGAGAGAGAGAGAGAGAGAGCGCTGCTAATGCTCAGATCAGTCCTCAGACAAAGAAACCTAATGCCGAGGGCCTCTTACCCACTCTGCCTGCTGCCCTTGCTCATGGTAACGACCTTGAATCTTTTCTGTTCGAATCCCCGATTGGCTGCCAGTGACCTCCTCTCCGGCCTTGCAGTGAGATGGCAGATGATCAACAAGAATCCCTCTACTCCCTCCTAGAAACTGCAGATGTGTCTGCACCTACACTCAGCTTTTTTCCCTTCTCTCCAGTCACGTTGTTCTTCACGCTTCCCTGTATTTTTTGAGTGTCGTCCACTGAACAGACAATTTTTGTCATGGGAGGAGCTGTGCCCCCCATGGCCAAATCCACCTGTGAAATCATCATGAAAGAGATTACGTGAGAATTGCAATTTTAATCCTTTAAAATCTTCAGTGTAAAAACATGGAAGTCAATAATTCAATGACCTAAACAATTTGAAAATGCAAGGACATTTCTAGCATTGTAATATCTGACAGAATAATTGAACAAGGAATGAATGACATAACTGTAGGGTTAAAATAGTATAGCACTTAACATTTTAGTTATTTAAGAAAGTTCCACTCATTTACAATCTTTTTTTTGGTAATTTCTTAGATTTTTTTTTCCCAAATACTTTTATTTTTTCAGTGTTACAAGATTCATTGTTTATGTACCACACCCAGTGCTCCATGGGATACGTGCCCTCCTCGATACCCACCACCAGGCTCGCCCATCCCCCCACCTCCCCTCCCCTCCAAAACCCTCAGTCCATTGCTCTGAGTTCACAGTCTCTCATGGTTCTTCGCCCCTCCGATTTCCTCCAATTCATCCCTCCCTTCCCACTAACAATCTTGATCCTTTAAATAAACATAGAAGTAGAATTCTTCCCTTGGTGAAGCCGTACTCTTGTCAGGCTACTAACAAATTCCTGAAGAACCATGAGCTCCACATTGCCACGCCGCACAGTGCCACGACCTCATTACGAGTCCAGCCCTCCAGATTCACCCTTGCTCTTCTGTGTCCACACCCTCTTCCCTGGGAGAGAGTTCCAAGCCGCGAGGTGGATCATGTCACTCAGAACCCAAATCCGTGCTCTGGTTTATGGGTTTCTCAGTTTCATTGCTCTCTGCTCTTCCACAGTGCGCCCACAATGAGCTGCTTGTTCTCCTGGATGAGAAGGGTTCTTAGATTTCTGTACCTCTACTGTTTGGCACCTGCTGTTCATTCTGCCTGGTTTTAATTTCTAATGAATTTCAACAGTTGCTTTTGCTTTTCTCGGCTTTTGAAACGAAGTGCTAGCATTGGCACTTCAGGGAGTCGTCATCTCCATTCCCGTTCCCCTTTGGGCAATTTTGTGCCACCTCAGTGCTCACCTTTGCCACAGCACTTGACATACTGTCTTATCATTATCTCTTTAGTAGTCCGTCGTCTGTCCTGCACCACACCAGAGTAGACAATGACGCTCCTTTTCCGTTCATCATGTCTAACTGAGTGCCAGGAACAGGGTAGGCGGCAAGTGGAAGGATTTTGGTTTGTTGGGTTTTTTTTTTAAATTTAACTTAATATTACTCTTCCCATTAGGAACACCAGCTTCTTTTAATTTATTAACTCACCAGAATTATCAGTAATACCTGCATTATATGACTTACTGCATTATTAAAATCCTGTCAATTTTGTTGTTGTTGTGTTTTGCTTATATCTTATCTGATAGCTTTCTCCTTCTTGCATGGGTCATTGGAAGATCACCAAATTAGTAATCTGCCTTTTGTGACTGTGAGGAACGCTGTGGTTTATATATTGTGTACTAACTGTATTCTTCACTTTTATTTTTCCTCTGCCCCTATTTATTGAGTTTTCATTTTATATTTTATTCTGTCTTGTGCCCGAAGTTCTAGATGTGCAGCGCTTCAACAAATATTAAGTTTCTCCTTTGTGAAAAAACATTTAAAAAAAAAATAGGTGATCATGTGCAAAAGGTATAAGCCTTATTCCTGCAGAGATAATACTGTCTCTTAGTGTTGGATGGAAATCATTATAATGTAACTTCCTATTTAGATATTTGTGATTACCTAAGCCAAATAAATTGAGGTCTAACAGATGCTTTTTAAGAGAGAATAAACTAAGGTAATCACCGTAAAACCAGTTATTTGGCTCATACCCTTGCATGTAGTGGCTTCTGGTGTTCTTTATCTGTTAGTTGTATTGTTTTAAAAATCCAGGAGAGAGGTCTTTATGGGTAATGCTTTAATATAATAATTAATTATATAAGCTGTCCTTCATAAAGTTCTTAATACATGGTATGCATTTTTGCTGGAATATGTACATATATGTGTATATATGATATCTCATCCCTTCAGGATACTTAAGGGATTCACAATTTATAGGTAAAGAAACAGATTCTGATATGGGAATGAGCCTGTCTAAAATCATTGATAGTAAATTATGGAAGCTCATCTAATTCCAGATCCTTTCTCTTACCCCTCGACCACATTTCTCTACTTGAAGAGATCCAGTGGTAATCACTAAACTGGTTACCATTGGTAAGACCAATGTTCCAAAATAGATGTTTTTTCCAGGCTCATTTAAATATTAAGTATATAGCAGTAAATCCAAAGTCACTATATAATTGACTAACACCAGAAACTTGGTAATCAGTTTCAGGGTAGGATTCATATTTTCATGGATATAAATGTCATTGTAGTGTATCTACTTTGATTTTATAAAACGGTCATTTCTCTGGACCTTTTTGACTTCCACAATGCTTTTAAAATAATCTTAGTGTGCTTGTTATTACATCTGCAGGATGTCCTCAGTTTGAAGCCTGTCTCCAGTAGCACTAGGAGGATGGCTTTTGCTCTTGTCGTTGTTGTTTTTTATTGTTGAGTTGTAAGAGTTCTTTTTATGTTCTGAATATTAGACCATTATCAGATATGTGATTTGGAAATATTTTCTCCCATCTGTGGATAGTCTTTTCACTGTCTTACTAATGTCCTTTGATGCATATGTTTTTAATTTCGATGAAGTCTATTTTGTCTATATTTTCATTGGCTGTTTGTGCTTTTGCTGGCTTGCGTAAGAAACTAATGACTAGTCCAAAATTATAATGATTTACACCTATGATGTCTTCCAAGAGTTGTATAATTTTAGCTTATATGCTAAATGTATGATGCATTTTGTATTAGTTTTTGTATACGGTGTGAGGTAACAGTATAGCTTTATTCTTTTGCGTGTGGGTATCCAGTTGTTCCCACACCATATACTGGAAAGACTATTCTATTCACCATTGAATTGTCTTGGCACTCTGTTGATAGCGAATTGACCATTGCTGTAAGGGTTTATTTCTGTACGCTCAGTTCTGTTCTGTTGATCTGCATCTCTACCAGTACCCCACTGTTTTGATTACTTAGCTTTGTAGTGAATTTTGAATTGGGAGAATGTACGATCTATCCTGGAGAATGTTCCATGTGTATTGAGAAGAATGTGTATTTCACTCTTACTGGGTAGAGTGTTCTGTAGATGTCTAGTAGGTATAATTAGGTTGTATTGTTCAAATCTTCTATTTCTTTTCTGATCTTTTTTTTTTTTATGCTCTTTTTATTATTGAAAGTGTGATGTTGAAGTTCCCAGCTATTATTGTTGGATTATCTTTTCCTTCCTGTAATTTTGTCAGTTTTTGCTTCATGTATTTTGAGCTCTATTGTTATATATATGTATATGTATGCATACATTTTTATAATTACCATCTTAATAGACCGACTCTTTTATCATTGTAAGTAAATGTGCTTTTACTCTGGTAACAATTCTTAAAGTCTATTTTGTCTCATATTAGTGCAGCTGTGGTAGTTCTCTTTAGATTTTATTTGCATGGTGTATCTTCTTCCTTACTTTTTTTTTCAATATATTTTTATCTTTGAATCTAAAGTGTATCTCTTGTAGACAGCATGTGGTTGGATCTCTTTTAAACATGATGCCAATTTCTGTTTTTTTATTCCATTTAATCCATTTACATTTAGTGTAATTACTGATAAGGTAGGATTTATATCTGCCATTTTGCTATTTTTTCCCTCTGTCTTGTGTGTTTTTTGTACCTTACTATCTCTTTCCATTATATATTTTTTTAATTGCAGCACTTTAACTGCGTTGTCATTTTTTTCTTTTCTTTTTTTTTTTATTTTATTGATTTATTTTTAGAGAGAGTGCACATGCATGCACAAGCTGGGAAAGGGGCAGAGGGGGAGGGAGAGGGAGAGAGAACCTCAAGCAGAGCCCGACGCAGGCTCAGTCTCACGACCCTGAGATCATGACCTGAGCTGAAGCCAAGAGTCGGATGCTCAACCAACTGAGCCACCCAGGCTCCTCTCTTTTCTTGTTTCTTATTTTATTAGTCTTCCCTAGAGATTACAATTTACTTTTTAACTTATGTCAGTCTTTTTTCAAGATTGCACCAACTTAATTTTTTTTTTTTAAGATTTTATTTATTTATTTGACACAGAAAGAGAGATCACAAGTAGGCAGAGAGGCAGGCAGAGAGAGAGGGGGAATCAGGCTCTCTGCTGAGCAGAGAGCCCAATGTGGGGCTCGATCCCAGGACCCTGAGATCATGACCTGAGCCGAAGGTAGAGGCTTTAACCCACTGAGCTACCCAGGCGCCCCACACCAACTTAATTTTAACAGTACACAAAAGCTTTGCTCCTCTTTAGTTCTGTCCTTACCTGCCCACTTTTGTGTTGTTACTGTCATATAAGTTGTAGCTTCGTACATTGTGTGCCCATCAACACAATTTTAGTTAGTTATTCATGCAGTTGTTTTTTAAATCAAACAAGAGGAAAAAGGAATTGCAACAAAAACACATTTATAGTTTAGCGTTTCTTTCAGTAGCTACCTGTATCAGTGTTACTTATTTTTTCATGTGGATTCAAGTTACTTTTTAATGACCTTTCATTTTACCTTAAGGACTCCCTTTACTATTTCATGTAAAACATATCTGCTATTGATGAATTCTTTGTTTTTGTTTACCTAAGAATACATTAATTTTTCCATTTTTGAAGGATAATTTTGCTGGTTATAGAATTCTTAGTTGACAGTCTTTTTCTTTTAGTACTTGGAATGTGGAATCCCATCGTCTTCTGGCCTCCTTGGTCTTTCTTGAGAAATCAGCTTTTGATCTTATTGTGAATCTCTTTCACATGATGAGCACCTTCTCCCTTGCTGCTTTAAGATCCTCTCTTTGTCTTTTAACATTTTGATGATGATGTACGTAGGTGTGGGTCTCTTTGAACTTACCATACTTGGAATTTTTTGAGCTTCTTGGATGGTAGATTGAAGTTTTTCATCAAATTTGGGAAGTTTTTAGCCATTATTTTTCTATATAATCTTTTTCTCCTTACTTTCCTCCTCTTCTGGGTATCACATTATGCTTATGTTCATGTTTGATGGTGTCCCACAGGTCTCAGAGACCCTGTTTCCTTATCTTTTTGTATCTTCTTCCTCATACTGGATAATCTCATTGATCTACCTTCAGGTTCACTTATTCTCTCTTCTGCTTAGTTATATCTGCTGTCGAACCTCTCTAGTGAATTTTTCATTTCACTTTTTATACTTTACAACTCAAAAATTTCTTTGGCTTCCTTATTATTTTCTATATCTATATTAATAGTCTCTATTTGGTGAGGCATTGTTCGCATACTTCAATTCTTTAGACACAGAGTATCCTTTAAGAGTATCCTTTAGTTTTCATGAATATATTTCAAATAACTTATTTAAAATCTTTGTCTGGTAAGTCCAGTGTCTCAGCTTCCTCAGGAAGTTTTTGTTGATTACTTTTTTCTTGTTTATGAACCATACTTTCATGTTTCTTTGCATATCACCTAATTTCTTTTTAAAACTAGAGATTTAGGGGCACCTGGTTGGCTCAGTCGGTTAAGCATCTGCCTTCAGCTCAGGTCATGATTCCAGGGTGCTGGGACTGAGCTCCACATCGGGTTCCCTGCTCAGTGGGGAGTCTGCTTCTCTCTCTCTTTCTCTCTTGCTTGTGCTCTCTCAAATAAATATAATCTAAAAAAAATTTAAAAAACCTAGAGATTTAACTTAATGTGCCAATTGTGGAAATCAAATGCTCCTTCCTTCCAGTATTTTTTGTTTTCCTCTTTTATTTAATGACTTTTCCAAACTAATATTGTGAAGTTTATTATGTGTTGTCACTGAAGTGTCTCTTGTTACCTTAGCGGTCAGCTAATGATTGGACAGAGATTTTATTGAATGCCTGGAAACTAAGTCCCTAGCATGTTGGAACAAGTCATTAAGACTCAGGCAGTTGATTTACAACTAACTCTTTCCTTGGCCTTGCGTTTCCTTCCTGTGCTGAACCTGCAGGTCATCTGGAGGAGAGAGCTCAGGGCCTTCCCTGGTCTTTCCTGGCCTTCTACATGGTACTATGCGGACATGTAACCTAGATTCCCAGGAGTGTGTCAGAGCTATTCAAAGGGCAAATGGATATCTTGTCCTCCCACTTCTCTTGCTGACTTTCGATTAGACTGTTGTTTGCTCCACCACCTCAAGCAGCTAAAATCTTATGTAATTGCCTCTAATTATTTTCTTTGAATACCCCCAGAGAAAAGGCATTTTGCACTGGATGAGCTCCAAGTCAGGTCAAATGCAGTCCTCTGGGAATGAGGTTTTGGAGAACCCCACCCTTTTCTGCTTCCTCCAGTGGCCCCCAGCCTGCTGGTGTCCACTGTGGTTACAGCTGTTGGTTTTCAAGGCTCCTGCAGAGCTGGGAGTGGTGGGTTGGAAAGGGACTCATTAAAACATCACAGAGCTCACTGCTTATACCAAGATTCAGCCAAGTTTTTAAAAATAAATGCTCCTTAGATCTCTGCAAACCTTTTGTTAATTTTCAGACTTTTGAAAATGTTGATTCTGATAATTTTTGCCAGTTTCTTTTTGCTTTTGTTGAGAAAAGTTTTGGAGGCTCTTACTCATCATTTTCACTGATGTCACTCTTATATTTTTCTTTACACCATACCTAGATATATATTTAAATGTTGGCTGAATTAATAAAGTGTTACTAAAAGCAGAGTGTTATTATTTTTTCCAGAAAGTTTTCTGACCGTTTCTGTGCTTGTCCTGTTTTATTTTAGGACTATGATGATGGATATGGCACTGCTTATGACGAACAGAGTTATGATTCCTATGATAACAGCTATAGCACCCCTGCCCAAAGGTAAGAGTCGATCTCCGATTAGACTCCCCATTAACAGACACTTTTCTCTGTCCACATATACACATTCTCAGAAATGGGGATGATCGGACAGCAAGGGTACTGTGACTTGGATTGCTTTGTTTTCTGTTTGTTTTAATTGGAGAAGCACTCTCTGTCCTACCAACTAGCATGTGTTACTCCTCCCAAATTTATCATAGTGCTAAAGCAGTGAGGCTTGAAAAATAAAAATGGAATTTTTTTTTTACTCTAAAAATTTAACTTAGTGTCCAGTATATTCTGAGGAGGAACAGTGTCTACAAAGTCTGTGGCTGTGCAAGTCCTAAGGCTTAAAATCACATCAGCAATGTGTAAATATCCTACATTGTCGGTGCCTGAGGTGGAAAGCCCCAGAAGTTTTGTTTGGCATTCGGATAACGTTTCTGTTTCTTAGCAGCAGTGATCCTGTTTTCTAACAACTTCAGATTCCTATTTGTGAATAATGAGGTAGCTCCAATTCATTTTCTAAAGAGATATTTACCCAGAAATAAGTAAGTGTTATCAGAGGCAAAACAGAGTTTTATAGTTACCTCTTGTGATAATATACCTTGATGTTCATTGATATATGAAATCAGTGTTTATTCCTGTTCAGAATGTTTTCTTAAATGCCTAGAAACCTTTTGCTTTATTTTAAAATGCTAAGTAGAGGACAAAGATAGACGTATATATAAAACAAAATATTGGCTTTATGAAGCATAAAAAAATAAGGACTCTGGTGGTTCCGATGAACTCCTGTAGTGCCAGGCAACTTAGAACAGGTAGCTCCTGTTATTGCTGAGCTCTGGTACTGAGGTCGACAGGGATATAAAGTTCTTTCTTCTTTTTGGCTCCTGTCAGATTTTTTTCTCATATAACTTGTCATAGTTAAGAACCTTCAAACTTGCACTCTCGACTGGTCTTTTGGAGCGGGAGCCTGGTGCACTGTGCTCGCGTCCTTGAGAGTGTTGGCACAGCCTGGGGGACTGGCGCTGGTGGGTGCTAACCAAGACTTTACGTACGGTACCTCCTATGAGTGTCCCCGCGACTGTATGGAGCGCGCGGCCCTGTCCCCGCTGTGGAGGGGAAGGATTGAGTAATGCGCCCGAAGTCCCAGGTGGAGTGTGAGCCTTTACTCACATGTCTCATTTAATCTGAACGGTAACAGCAGAGTTACCGCATCTGTTTTACAGATGATGAAAGGACGGCTCAGAGAAGTCACTGACCAATCCAGAATGTGAGCCCAGACTTAGAAAGCTTATCGCCTTTCCACTTTAAGCTGTGATAATGATAATAATGATGATGGCAACATTGTTAATATGTTGGATCACAAGCATTCACTCTTTCAGTTATTTATTCAGGCCACATTTATTGAATGTCCGTGTGTGTTGGGCTCTGTGCTCGACGCTTGGAATACAAAGATTATTGAGACAGAGACCCTTTCTTTGAAAAGCTCACAGGCTAGAAGGAAACAACAACAACAAAATACTCAAGAGCAGTGCAATATGATCATCATTATGAGAGGTCTGAGGGAAAATTCAGTGTTTCCAGAAGAAGCCAGTGCTAAGGTCTGGTTGAGAATACTGAGGACGTTTCACTGCAAAAGGGGAAGTGGGCGTGAGAGTCACTCAGGTACGAACAGGGAAGGGCATCTCACAGAGCTGGACTAGCAGGGCGCGGGGCCTGGCGCGGTCAATGGTATCTAGAGCTGCACTTGATCTGCGGGGACGGAGATGAGGTGGGAGGCCGCACGCTCCCCGCGGGGTGCGGAGGCTCCGTGCTGCAGGCGGCAAGCGGTTGGGAGCCCATAGAGTTACATGCTGGGACGGCGCTTTTTGACTTAGATTCAGAGTGTCATTCCCTGGCAGTGGAGGGGCTGGACTGACAGGAGGTGAGCCTAGAGGCAGAGACCAATTAAGAGGCTGGTGCGTTATAAGGCCTTTAAATGTCAGGGAAGACTCACTTAAAGAGACATCTTGCTTGACAGCCAGTCTGCCGCCTTTGAAGTGATCTTTTCAGTGTTGCAACTCATCACACCTGAAGGAGGACAGGAAATTGTATGCGAATTGCCCACATTGACAAATGTAGAAGCCACTCTTTGTTAGGTGTTCTGAGTATTCATTTAATACTCATGACCTGTGACATAGACATCAGCCCTTTTATAGAAGAAGGAGACTGTGGTTTCCAGGAATGAGGGAACTTGCCTGGGGTCACACAGCTTACAAGCAGAGGAGCAGGCTCCGCACCGGGGTCCGTGGCTGCCCGTGTCCTCCCCACAGCGTCGCAGGCCCGACAGAACTGCTGCCGCCCTGTAAACCCGAGGGGAGCAGCTGTATTGTGGGGTGGGTTGGAAAGATGGTTTCGTGCCCTGCATGAGTTTGCTAGGGTCACTGTAACACCTTCCCACACACCAGGTGGCTTAAGCAACAGAATTTGATTTCCTCACAGTTAGAGAGGCTAGAAGTCCAAGGTCCAGGTGTTGGGGGATTTGGTGTTTTCTGAGGCTTCTTCCCTCGGCTCGCAGACGGCCGCCTCCTCCCTGGGGCCTTGCACGGTCCTTCCCCCGTGCACGCGCATCCCTGGTATGCCCGTGTGTGTCCACATTTCTTCTCTTCTGATGGTACCGGTCACACTGGATGAGGACCCACACGGGGCTTCATTTTAACTGAGTCGCCTCTCCGCGGGCCCTGTCTCCAGCGACAGTGCCATTCGGAGGTACTGGCGTGGGGGCTTCAGCATATGCCTCGGGCGGGGGACACCATCCGGCCCGTAACAGGCACATATCATAACACTGGTTTAAGCACAACAGTCTGGGTCTCAGAATTAGAATAGCAAACTTTCAAACCCTCCCCACGATCAGATAGTGAGTATTAACAAGCAAATCACCACCACTGTCTTCAGCTGTTGTGCCTTTACTCTGTGCCTGGTCCTCTCTGTCCTCTCTCCCCTCTCGGCACACCCTAAAATACTGCAGAACTCATGTCATCCCCTCACCTACAGGTTCAGAGAGGTGAAGTGGCCCATCCACACTCAGAAGCCTGAGCAGTGGTCCAGACGCAGCTCGGCCCCATGGCATCCTCTTTGTCCTTTGTCCCATTGCGTCTCCATTCTCCTCTTGTCATGGCTTTGATTTCAGTGGCTGGAACAAATTCCTATTAGTATTTCCCATATACAGTATTCAGGAACCTAATACTTTGTGATGCTTTAGAATCCCATAGGAATTAAGCCTCCATCTGAACTGGAAGTGTTTCCTTATCAGACTTGGACTACCTTAATCACACCTAAAATTTCATTTATGCTGTGTATTAATGTTGTAGGCCAGGACTAATGAAATTAAGAGTCTTATTTTTCCAATTTTACATTCAATCCTTTCAGCAAATAGCATTCACTGCCACTGCTCCCAAGCAGCATGCAGCCTTAATATTCACTAATAGGTAATACCGGGTAACACTCGACGATCTGTAGTCTGCAGTTCCTTGATTTTGACTCTTCAGGG
Source organism: Potos flavus (assembly GCA_028534135.1). NCBI lineage: Eukaryota > Metazoa > Chordata > Mammalia > Carnivora > Procyonidae > Potos > Potos flavus. The sequence goes on along the minus strand of CM052900.1, from coordinate 2,605,211 downwards.
TCTGTAAAATTAATTTCGTACTTCAATAATTCTCTCAATCAGAATTTGAAAGCCCATTCTGTGCCGTAGTTGTAAGGTTCAGTATGACTCAGAATTCTTCACCTGATCTGCTTTGAGATGACAGAACTATGCTGAAAATGTTCTTTGACACATCATGGCGTGAAAGAAAGAGCATGAGCAGAGGTTCACCTGCCCTGTCCACCACAGTAGCCACTAGGTCGTGTGGCTGGTGAACCTTGAAATGTGGCTGGTGCAGATGGGGGTGTGCTGGAAATGTAGGACATACACCAGAGTCCTAAACTTAGCATGAAATAAAGAATATAAAATAAATGTATTACTAAAATTAATTTTACCTGTTTCTCTTCTCCTCTTCCTCTTCCTCCTGCTGCTGCTGCTGCTGCTGCTTCCGCTTCTTCTTTCTAATATGACTACTAGAGAACTGCAAATTACAAACTCCTCTTGGAAAATGCAGAGTTAAAGACTCTGGCTCACCCTCTCTCTCTGGCACGCAGTGTAGGGTCTCCAGATTAGGGCCCACACCCTTCGGGGAAGCAAGTCAACTCACCAGGTGCAGAAAGAAAATTAGGCTCAACTCATATTCATCCTTTTAAAATTTCTATTTTGATGTTTCATGTTGTGTGTAAATATAACTGTTTAATACTCTAGTGCACATGTTACACAAAAACAATTTCAGTTATAAGATCAAAAGTGGTTTTCTTTCTGATACAGAAGTGTTATCAAAAACTTTTGGAGATCTGGGCCATAGTGGTTAAGAGTCTGGCTGACCTGTATTTAGACCTCACTTTAGTATCGGCTGACTATATGGCTTTGGGCAAGTTACTTGACCTCTCTAAGCCTCAGCTTGTAAAATGTATAGCTCTGTTTCTTCTGTAGATGGTCAGCCTGAAAGTTGAATGAAACCAGAAAGCCCGAAGTCCGTGGGAATTGTTGGGGGGTAGGGAGAAAGCATGTCATCCACAGTGTCTTTTCTGTGAGAGAATTAATGAGGTCATCTGTGTAAGGCAGGTAGGGCAGTTAGCACATTGCGCTGAGTAAATCCTGGTTGTTGCCCTCCTTCTTCAGTTCTAAATTATTCTGCGTCTCATTTCACATAGGGAAGGCACTAGAAAATCTGGAAGGATTGTGTGGGCAAATGATTTACAAGGAAAATGAGAAGAAAGAGGGGACCTTTTGGAGGGCTACTCTCCCCTGGGATGGTCAGTATCAGTATTTAACATAAACTGGGATTAGCAAACTGAGCAGCTAGAACCCACTTGAAAACAAAATAGAGCCAGACAGCAGGCTCATATGGCTGGCCATTGGGTATTGTTACCTGCTGTGCAAAAGGGTCCCTTTCACTAATGACATTTAAACTTTATAAGCTGTAATCATTTTATGACACCGTTTCGTTGTAGAAACAACAGTTTCTCTCAGGAGGTTTTACAAATTAGGAATTTTTTTCTCCCAATTTTCAAATACCTTGTATTAAAATTAGAGTACAAATGAGAATCCCTGCAGAGTGATAGAAAATTCAGTATAGTTCAGCTACATTTTCCCATTGATTTTTGTAATGACCTTGATAGTGCTAATACTGTAGTGTAAAACAAGGCACTGTTTTTCTAACTTCACACATTTAATGAGTAACAAGCTGTCAACACAATTACTGTGAAGAGAAATATGAACTATTCTTTATAATATTGGAATTGTTCTTATATACATTGGCTCAAAAATAGTTACTGATTGATTTCTTTAGACACTCCTCCTGAATAGCAATGGTGAATAGAAAGGGCTGGTGATAAATGGGCTCAGCCCTCAGACACCTGCCCCTCCCCTGACATGACTTAAGACTTCACAAAAGTCCTAATTTTGACTCTGAGAAATCACTTGTAAATATATCCATTTCATTCTAAATTAAGCAGAATTCATTCTTTATTGGAAGTTTTATTTATCCTAAAACAATTGCAGTGTAAAACACGACGACCATAGTTAATAACACTGTATCAAATTCGGGAAGTTTGCTGGGAGAGTATAGATTGCAGGTGCTCTTACACACAAGAAGGTAACAATGTGAGGAGAGAATATGTTAAGAGCTTTAATGTAATAATCATCTTGCTATAAATTTGTAAATCAAGTCATCACGTTTATTAAAATATCACAGTATCTTAGTTTGTGTGCCTAGTAATTGTAAATTCTCAAAAGAATATTTGATTCCTATTGTGATCATAAAGAAAGTAGAACAAAAAGGTTTTAAAAAAGTGTTAATACCCCTGGGCATAAGTGGATGGCTGTGTGGTAAGAATAGTGAGTTTCTAGATGAGTTTAATATGACATTCCAGTTTCCCAAGAGCTTTGTGGTTTGACCGTACTTTCAAGTACATATTTCATTCCATCCTCCAAAATCTCTGTGAAAGCACTTAAAATTTCTGAAAGAAGGAATTAGGAATAATAGCTGCCAGTTTTGGAGGCTCTCTTGAGTCTAGCACCCAGCATTTATGTTCTTTATATGCAGTATCTCCGATTTTCACAGTGGCCCTACGTGGTGAGTGTCCTGCACACAGAAGTTGAGGATAGCGATGTTCAGCAACTTTCCCAAGAATACGCAGCTGAGAAGTACTGGAGGAGCCTAGGTTTCTGTCTAATGCCAAGAACCATTATGCAGCTAAGAAAAATTTTTCAAAATGTAAAATCAAATTGACTTGTTTTTGTAAATCAGCATCTAAGCCCCTTTATCCAGATAGGCAGGGTGACGGAAGCTGCCAGAAGCTGGGAGTACTCTTGGTTTGTTTTCAAATACCAATTCCAAGGAAAGCAGTGAGACAAAAATTAACGTGGCCGCATGCCTGCCGCCCAGTTGCCGTTGCTTCTCTTGGCAGCTGGAGGACGGTATGTCCAGCAACGCCTTCTCAAGAGCCGACTGTGGAGGTCAGAAAAGCATTTGGGATTTTCACTTTGGAAACGAGGACCTGTTGTTTAACTTACGTTGTAACCGTTTAAACATCAGTGAAACTGTTTTTCAGAAGATAATGGCCCTGCGTGTGGTGCTGTGGTTGCCTGTCGAGGACTTTTTCTAAAGGCAGGAGCGGTGTGGCGTGGACTAGAGTTTGTTCACTCTGCCCTGTCACATTTCTGTCAGGTGTGCTCACACCCGGCTGGCCCCTCTGGGAGGTTGTCTGCTTGCTGCACAACTCCCGACGATGCCTCTGAGCGTAGACTAGGCAGTGGGAGCTGTCGACGGAGAAGTACGTCCCTCCAGCGTTGTGTAGACATTGGCGAAAAGCAGAGATACCAACCCAAATTATACCGTAAACCCAAAGATTCCTTAATTCTCAGCCAAGGACTCTGTAGTAAGAAAGAAAGGAGGGACGGCTATCGTGAGAAGGGAAAGGCAGCACCTAGAAGGGAAGAGGGAAGGACGGACCAGGCTGAAGTGCTGGCAGGAATGAGGATTGCTCTGATGACCATCATTGCACGCTGACCACCCAGGCAGAGTGTGCGTTACACTCCCAGAGATACGTGTGTGTGATGTCTGTCTCCTCTGGTGTTAACTTTAACCTTAACAGGTGGCAATGATCACCCCAGTTTATTCTTGAGAACACAGACCCAGAGAAAGATTTAATAAGTTACCCACTTGGTGACTTGATTTCAGCCCATTTTCTATTATAGGAGTGTTTTTCCAAGAGTAGTACACGTACCACTGATGTTTCACAACGTGATTTCAGATGACACACAAGCAGACCTCCTTTTACAGTTCTAATGATAGATTTTAAAGTTATTGGGAAAATATACTTAGCATGTCAAGCACATGATTTTATGACTATTGCTATAATTCAATTATGATACATTGAGGTGAAAACAAAGTCCATACAGTGAGTACTGTTAAGTCACTGGTAGGATGAGTGGTGCCCATGGGTGACGGCAGTCCTGACAGCCATCCAGGAGGGACTTCAGTGTGGCCAACACCGCACTGTGTGTTTGTTTACTGGGGACTGGCCCCCTGGGGTGTGCCACTGCTGAGATGGGAGGGGCGCTCAGGGAGCCAGGGCCAGGATCGGGCCTCCCTCGGAGTTACTAAACTCAATACCTTGACTATATTGAAAGCAAGCCAAGAAGTTTTATAGCTTCAGCAAGAAATTCCTTAGAATTAAATTAGTAAAAAATAAAGGAAAAATTCCCAGATTTATTAAGGAGCACACTTTGAGGAAATCAAGTATCACTTGAGTACGTAGGAAGTGTTCATTACTGTATCAGGGTCTCTTATGCCTGCTATTTTGTTTTATCCCCAAGAACTTCTGTAAGTTCATCGGAAGGAAGCTGATGCTCAGAGAACGTGAGCCTGACCAAAGTCACATAGCTGACAAGTCAGGCCTCACACCCAGCTCTCTTAAAGCTCAAGCCCCTGTTCTTCTGCTCCACTTGGAGGTAACAAGTGAACAAGCCTGTCCCTCTCCGTGTGGGGAGTACCCACCGCCGGTACTGGCCAGGCGGAATCTTCGTGTGTGATGCTGACGTGTCCACGGGGACACAGGACGGGGGCAGACGCAGGCTAGTGGTAATAAATCAGTTGCCACTGTCAGTTCACTCTTTCATGTTCTTGAGAACACATGAGATTTATCACTGAGGAATTGCGGAATAATGGCAGCATGTGAAAACAGAGTCCACCAGGGAGATGTACTACATCATTTGGATTTAGCGCTGCCGTCTGCTTAATGGCGTTGAGAAGACTAAAGCGGTGCTTATGATCAGCCGTTCAGAGCAGCGACAGATGCCGCGGAGCGCGCACAGGGCAGGACGGGCGCTGCCGAAACATAGACTGGGTGACAGGGTGCCCAAAAGTCAGGGTGTTGCTTTTCAAACCCCGATTTTAAACCTTCACTACAAAGTACTGAGATCCGTTAGAGAAAGCGATCTACTCTGACTCTCCCCGTTTCCTTTCGTCATGTCTCACACATCCTTAAAATGTATCTTTTTTGATGTTTAGAAGAATATTCCTGACAAATTCTGTATGGGTTTAGTTACATTGTGATGTGATTTAGTTTAAAAGACTGTGGGCTATACAACCAGACACGCCTAGATTTGAACCCCAGCTCCATCACTGCATGATTTTGGCCACGTTACTTAACTTGTTCCAGTCTTTTCTCATCTGTGAAATGAGGACAATATCTGACTTACAAGATTGGGATTAGATGGAATGGCAGATGTGATGTAAAGAGCAGAAGTTCAGTCAGCTCGCTAACTGCAGACTGAGCGCCACACACTGTGCACTTTCCAGCCTTATGGCAGTAGGCTGCTGTTATTATCCCATTTTATAGATGAGGAAATTGAGGCACAGACCTTATGGGACATGGAAAGTAAGTGCTGGAGCTCATGTATGAGCCCAGATGGTCTGAGCACTCTGCTCTGCTCCTCTCCGTGCACCTATTAGGAGTAGAGTCACTGCATCTAGAAACTTGTCCTGTCTTTTTCTGAGGAAGACTCCTGTCAGTAAAATCCCAACAAATAAACAATCCGAATAAAATTATACGTGCCATTTTGATCTCCCATTTATGAAATAGAGAGGTATTGAAGGCTTCATTTAATTTAGATTGTTTAGAATCATAACATGTTTGGAAGCACAGACTTGAGGCCAAAGCTTGAAGTTTCTTGTGAAGAATGATTTATAATAGAGAACATCAGGGTGCTTGAATTTCTCAGAATCTAGTCAAACCTCATTTATTGGACTCATGACTTTAGAGGCTGAAATAATTCAGACGTGGTGTAGACTGTATTTCCCCCCTCTATTTATCATCATGAAGGGATATGTTCCTTTTGGAAGGTAATTTACAAGTGCTCGTCAAGAACCTCAGAAGTGTTTGTAACCTTAGACTCAATATTTGCACAGTACATACCTGAACTTACTAGATAGTGAGTGTCTGACAGTGTAAGTAAGTATGTTTAAAGGCTCTTTAAAAAGAATCGACAGTTTTGGCAAAGTTCAGGCAAAGAGATAAGACGTTTTAGATATGGGAAGGAAACCTATCCATATCGCCTTGGCCAAAGTAACAGGTCAAACAGTGCCTTAAGGAAGGCCGAGTCAGGACTTGGTCAGTGAGGGTGGAGGGCCAGTCTCCTGGATTTGAATCCCAGCTCGGCACTGGCCGGCACTGCAGCTGAGGTCTCAGCAGGGAACGTGCCCTTTGGGTTCCACATCTGGAAACCATGGGTGATGGTAACAGTAAACACCTCATTGGATTGTTACAGAGTTAAATGAGTTACTAGACAGAAAGCTCTTTGAATGTTTCTGGCACACTGTAAATGCTATCATTAGCCATCATTACTGTAATTATCTAAAATCCTTGGGGCTAAGAGTCTTCAATTCAGAATTTTTGAATTTGAGAAGACAATATGGTTATATACCATATGTTCTGCAACTCCGATAGAGTCTGCTGGTGCTTCTCCAGGATAGTGATTACCCCTTGGATTATTTGAAGTTTATGATCAGGGAAAATGTGATTACCGAGAGATGAAAAGCATGTATGGCAAATTGAAAAACAAGGAGATTTCTGAAGAGGGGCGTGATGTTCAGTCTTGGCAGTTTGTAATCTTACCAATATAATAATTTTGTGAATGCTAGCAATTAATTTTTAAACGGGATGGACTAAAGGATTGGGAGGGGACCATCCCGTCCAGTAGGAGCCATTGGTATCCAGGCCTCTCTTGATTTGGCCACGATTTTTGTCTGTCGCCTCACATCGGGTCACCCCCGGGTGCTCTAACCTTATATTGAATTGTGGGCAATTTACTCGATTACTCATGAAGTAGATGTCAGAGCTTGAAGTATGAGAGTAAATTTAATTCCTTTGTGGCTCCTTCAATTATTTCTTCACACATACCTTTTAAAGACATTGTGGTTGGGGCGCCTGGGTGGCTCAGTGGGTTAAAGCCTCTGCCTTCGGCTCAGGTCATGATCTCAGGGTCCTGGGATCGAGCCCCGCATTGGGCTCTCTGCTCAGCAGGGAGCCTGCTTCCCGCTCTCTCTCTGCCTGCCTCTCTGCCTACTTGTGATCTCTCTCTCTCTCTCTCTCTCTGTCAAATAAATAAATAAAATCTTAAAAAAAAAAAAAAAAGACATTGTGGTTATATATTTCTATAAACATTACATGCATTTTTTTTTAGACTTTTCTAAGATGGCACAAACACAGGATGATTAGCTTTTCTTTGCCTTTTCTTCCTTGCCAAATTGCTTGCAGTAGAGCGACAGTTCCTTGAATCAGTGGTTTTGCCATCCAGCAAGCTTTCCATGACCCGCTCTTCACGGCACATCCCCTTCTTTCCATGTGCTGTTAAGCACTGAGCTGGTCTTCTGTGTTTTCAAAATACTCTCCTCGCCTCCATTCTGCAGTAGTACCTACTAGACTACCGAGATTCCGTCTTCTTTTTATACAGAGAGCCTCTCAGTAGCAGGGACCCTTTTATTCGTCTTTCTGTTCCCCATACCTCGTGCAGTACTGGTCAGAGAAGTGATCTCTCTGTGGTTTTCAGTTAAATGGATAACATTTAAGAAGTCTGTATCTGTTTTAAAAGTTTCTTTTCTGGAAACACAGTAAAAAGTCTGATAGCATTGAAAGTCTTCTGTGAAAATGATGCCATCCACAGTCTGGCTATGTACAAGTGTCACTGATGCAGAATTAAAAAAAAAAAAATTCAAGTGCTCAAACCAATCTTCTGCTTCTTACTTTTAATCTGGATTTGATGTAGCACAGCTATCTGAAAGTTTTTAAACTCTACAGATAATTTCAATGGGCAGCCCACATTGAGAACTGTCTTTCTTGACTAGTAAGCATTACAAAATGAGGTGTTATATATAAAGCACTTTTCGCAGTGCCTAGCAAATCGTTGCTAAGTAAATGTTTGCTTCCCAAAGAAAAACAGTGTTGGGAGTTCTGTAATGGCTTCCATTCATTCGTTGAGCAAACAACTGTTGAGTACCTGCTGTGTTCCTAGAACTATCCCAGGTGCTTGATAAGTATCCGTGAACAAAAAAGGTAAAGATCGTGCCCTTGTAGAGCTTAAATTCTAGTGCTACTAATGTTTAAATATGGCAGTCGTGCTCAGCTCCGTGGAGGAGGTGATCGAGGACTTGAAGGAGGTAACAGAGTTTGCCCGAGGGGCCATTTGTGGGAGCAGCGGTCTGTGCAGAAGACCTCCGATGGGGTCTGTCTCATGTCTTCTGGCATCCTTAAAGTCTGCCGTCTTCCCTTTGAGTCTGTAATTTTAACTTTTCTAATAGGAAGCTTCAAATTTCCCTTTGGAATATTTTTGAATAATTTGGAACAAAATGTTTTAAGTGTCCAAGAATATGTTGTAGTAATTCTTCCTGTCTATTAGTCTCAGTATGATTGAAGGAGCTTACAGACTTGAAACTATGAAGATGCAGGAGACTGTTGGCTTGGCCTGTGACAGCCTTGGTTTGCAGGATAATGGCTTTCAAAAATACCCACATCCTCATCCCAGGACATATGGTTATGTTCCTTTAGATGGCAGAGGGGACTTGAGGATCCTGAGATGGGGAGATTATTCCTCATGATCATAGTTGCAAATTCCTTTACCAAAATATATTAGCAAATCAAAAATCAGTTACTTTATCATGACAAAATAGAGTTTCTCTCAACAATGGAGGATTTATATAATGCATGAAAGTAAATCAGTGTTATTTGCCACATTAATTAATGGAGAAGAACCATGTGATCATTTCCATAAATGCAGGAAAAATGTTGACACAATGTAACATATATTGATGATTAATAACAAATAGAGGTCTGAGCAAACTGGAAATAATGGGACAGTTTTTCCCAACTTGATAGAAGACATCTGCGAGAGAGAAACACACACACACACACACACACACACACACACACACACACACACCCTCGAGCTAACATCACTCTTTACTGAAACATTCCATGCTTTCCCGCTAAGATGGTGACAAAGCAGGTTTGCCCACACTCCACTTGCACTCAGCATTGTGCCGAAAAGCCTGATCCGGGCAGGAAGGCGAGTGAAAAGGAACAATAGGCATACAGATTGAAAAGGAAGAAATAAACTTTTTATTCACTGCTAACATGATCAGGTAGTTGAAAATCCTAAGGGACCCACTAAAAAACTACTTAGTCTAATCAGTCAGTTTGTCCCTTGTAATGTAGTCAGTAGACAAGTCCTGTATTTCCACAGACTACCTTCCACAGCAGTTAGCAAGTGGGAGACAACCCCCCAGAGAGACCGTGTGCAATAGCGTCAAAAACATAAAATACTTAGGGATCATTTTTAAACAGCCTTATTGACATATATTTTACATGCTGTAAAATTCACCAGTTAAGTTAAAAATTTACTACCTTTAGTAAATTTACAAAGTTGTGTGACTGTCACGATAATCCTATTTGGGAACATATTTCTTTTTTCTTTTTCATCACTGCAGTAAATTCCCTCATCTCTGTTACAGTTAATCCCTTTCCTAGCCCCAACCCCAGCCCACCATTAATCTCATTTTTGTTTTTATAGATTTCTCTTCTCTGAGCATTTCATTCAGATGTCATCTAAATATATGATCTTTTATATCAGTATTTTTCACTTAGCATTATGTTTCTGAGGTCCATCCCCATCACAGCATTTATCAATATTTTATTCCTGTTTTATTACCAAATGGTATTCCACTTACATACTTACCACATTTTGTTTATACTTTTACTAGGTGACTGATACTGTTGTTTTCGCTTCTTGGCTCTTATGAGTGACGCTACCATGAGCATTTATGTGCAAGTCTGTGAAGCTCGTGTTTTCATTTCACTTGAGTAGATATCTAGGAGTGGAATTGCTGACTCAAGTGGTAATTTTATGTTTGACTTTTTAAGAAACTGCCCGACTGTTTTTTCAAAGTGATTCTACCATTTTAAATCTCTACCAGTGATGTGTGAGGATTCTTAAGGATAATTATAACAAAAATGTGCAAGATCTCTATAGTGACAGCTGTTACTAAAACATTGCTTATAGAAAGTAACAAAGACCAAACTAAATGGCAATACATACCCCATGTTTTCGCATTGGAAGACTCAATATTGATAAAGATACTGATTCTCCCATTTTGAAATTATCAGTAAACCCAGTACAACCCAATCTAAACCCCTACAGGTTTTTTTGTTTTTGTTTGGTTTGGTTTGGTTTTTGTTTGTTTGGGGGGTTTCGTTTGTTTGTTTGTTTTTGGTACAAAATGACAAGGTGGTTCTAAAATATATGAAATTCAAAGGACCTAGAATAGCCAAAGTAGTCAATAATGAAGAACAAGTCTGGAATACTGACTTTTCCGATGTATAAAACCCCAGTAGTGAAGCCATTGTGGTACTGTGGAAGGGATAATAGGCCAGTGAATATCCAGAAATGGACCCACACATAATTGCTTTCAGAGACACCAAAGCAATTCAGTGGGTAAAGAATTACCTTTCAGTAAGTAATGCTGTAACAATTAGATATTTGTGTAGGTGGGGATAGCTTTGATTTCACACACACACACAGACACACACACCCCTCATACATTTACAAAAGTTAATTTGAGATGGTTTGAGATTTCATGTTAAATTTATAAAGCTTGTAGAAGAAAATATTGAAACAATAGAAAGCAAGAAAAGATTTAGAAATTTGACTTTATCAAAATTTCAAACATCTTCTAATCAGAGGACATCATTAGAAAATAAATAAATAAGCCACAGTCAGAGAAAACATCTTTTTAACACATACGTCTGACAAAGGACTTTTGTCTCTACGACATAAAGAAAGTGTACAACTCATCAAGAAAAACATAACCCAATTTTTATAATAGATGAAAATCTGGGCCAGAAATTTCATAGAAGTATATATTCAAATGGCCATGAAGAATGTGCAAAAGTGCTCAGAGTCATATGTCATCGAGGAGATGCAATTGCAGATTAAAACCTCAGTGAGATATCAATATACTCACACTAGAATGGCTAAAATAAAAATTATTGACAGCATCAAATGTTGACGAGGTTATAGGGCAACTGAAGAACTCATACCTGTATAAAGCATCACAAGGATGAAAAGTTTGGCAGTTTCTTTAAAAACGTTGAACATATATGTACCCTATATAGCAGTAATTCTACTAATAATTTTATCCCAGAGAAATAAGAATATGTATCCAGAAAAAGCTTTATGTAACAGTGTTCAAAGTGACTTTATTTATGAGAGCCAGAACCTGGAAACAGCCCAGATGCCCTTCCATGGAGGAATGAACTGTAATATCTTCAGACAGTGGAACACTGCCCAGCAGTAAAACTGAACGGAATCATGGCGGTTGCAGTAACATCGATGAAACTTAAGAAAACTTGTAAAAAGTACTACAGAGCTGCCAGTCTCAGTTGGTGTTTAGTCGTCATCTGCTTTGCTTAACTGCCGCTGATCATAGATGAGCATTTTACTGGGCATCTGGCACACCAGAAGGGGGAGAAGGGAGCGAGCCGGTGAAACAGTGCAGCGAAGGGCACTGACTTGGTGCGTGCTGGTAATAAGTAGTCCTTGGCAAGGCTCAGGCCTCGAGTGCCTCAGGAGGTGCAGAAAGTGTCCAGAGAATGATTGGTAGAGGCTAGTTCGTGGTGGACCTGAATACCAGGCTCAAGGATTTGACACGATCTTTTGACTCTTTTAGACCAAGGTGTGCTTCATGCCCACCACCACCCTGCTGGTCCAAGCCCACGTCGTCTTGCTTGCTTCTAGAATACCAGTAGCCTCTGTGCCGTTTGCCCCGCCTCCACGTGCGACCGCTTTCCTGTCATTTCTCCATACATACTGCAGCTGAATGATTTTTTTTTCAAGTGTGCTGTAATTATATTTTCTCATGGGGTGCCTGGGTGGCTCAGTGGGTTAGAGCCTCTGCCTTCGGCTCAGGTCATGATCTCAGGGTCCTGGGATCAAGCCCCGCATTGGGCTCTCTGCTCAGCAGGAAGCCTGCTTCCTCCTCTCTCTCTGCCTGCCTCTCTGCCTACTTGTGATCTCTCTCTGTCAAATACATAAATAAAATCTTAAAAAAAATATTTTCTCATGATATTAAGCAATTTTCCTTCATAACTGCAATTTTATATTGAAGTAATTCCTCTGATCAATGTCTGTCTGCTTGAAATTTTTTCACTGTCATACCTCCCCCCTAGTGCCTAGCACAGCACCTAAAACAGAAAATGCCCATAAATGTTTATTGACTAAAATGGGGAGGTAGAGAATTTAACTTCACATCGGTAATTTTAAAACAGAGTAGGTATTTGCTTTGAATTTCTTAATGTTGGATTTGAATTTAAAAACAATTGTTATGGGTAGTGTACCTGAAATTATCTTAGTTCTACATATTTGAAGAGTGAGACTGAATAATTTGATATGCACATGGATGCAAATTAGTGTCTACCAGCTTCTCCAGAAACACTGAAAACCATTTGCTAGTCCTACATTGTCTCACAAGGATGCTGACAATCCCATAAAAAGTCAAATGAGGTTCCTTCCATACTGCTGTAATATTTCACATGCATAGATATTGCTGATCACAATCAAATTTCTTTAAAAGTAATAGATAATGGCTTTGATATCCCACTCTCAAATGTATCAGAAGTCTCTTCCAAAAGATACCTCCATAGAGCAGATGGAAGCACTGGCTGCAAAAACAAATTCAAGATCCCATGAACAATTCCATTAACAAATGATTCCATGAAATACTGTAAACTGCTCATAAAATGTTGATAGACCATTTTGAATGTGATGGAAAGAGCCAGAGGAACCAGTACTGAGAGATTATGTGCCTTGGCACAGAATGTAGTTGGACATGGGTCTTCACAGATACAAGTAAATAGGCTCATAAACCCAACCTTCATTTTGTTCTCTGTCCAAAATATCTTCTTATATTTTTTAAACTTGTAGGTACATATTTCCTTCTTCTGAAATTACTTCTCAGCATCCTTCCCAACCTCATTGTCGCTTGGGGATCCGTCCCTTACCCTTTGCCTTCACAGGGCTCCCGTCAAAACTCCATCTGTCGTGACAGTTATGTTCTATCACATTCCAATACACAATCTTGATGCTTCATACAGAGAATTCTCATTAAAATTTCTTGGGATGTCTAGTGCTGATGTACATAATTGATAACAATTTTTATATGCTCTTTTGCCAGAAAAATGTTATAAAAAACAGGTCTGTGTCCTTGTGTTTTTTCATAACAAATCTTAGTTCTAAATGTTAGTGTTTCTGGGAAATTAATTCATTGTTGCAGTTAACAACTGTAGTACAAATACTGAAGTGTGAGTCAAAAGACAGGTCTAACTTTGAATCTCAGCTCTGTCATCTGTTGTGTGAATTGAGCAAGCCAACAGTAAGCCTTATGAAACCTTATATTTAATTGATAAAGTGAGTGGACAAAGTAGTACTTACCTTCTGAAAAGTTAAATAAGGTTATGAAATTGTGCAGTACTATGCAAACAGAAGGAAACTACTAGCTGTTGGGTTATTTTTGTTGTTGTTGTTAGATGTGTATCACTGAAGGTGAGGTCCTCTCTTCCTAAGCAGAAATAAATTATGTAACATCAAAATAACAACTCTGAGAAAAATAATACTTTAGAAAGAACCTCTGCTTTAATAATATTAGTAATGACTTTCCTTGAGGTATATATGTACTACATTATTTTATATGAACTTCACAAAAATCTTATGAAAGATTTAATTCTGGGTTTTGTTTTTTTTTTTTTTAAGATTTTATTTATTTGAGAGAGAGAGAGAGAAAGAGTACAAACAGGGGGAAGGACAGAGGGAGAGGAAGAAGCAGACTCACTGCTGAGCAGGGAGCCCAACGTGGGGCTCGATCCCAGGACTCTGAGATCATGATCTGAGCCAAAGGCAGACGCTTAACCAGCTGAGCCACCCAGGTGACCCTTGAAAGGTTTAGTTTTAAAACTTGTCTCCAGATGAGAAAATTGGATTAACTTTGCCTCAGTTTATACATACAGTAAATGCTGGAGCCTGGCTTCTGGTAATAGCTTTGTTCAACTCCAAAGCCTGGTTCATAACTATTAATTCTAGGCTGTCTTCCAAAATGATGACAGTAAGATAAGAAACCTGCTGAAAAATGAAAGTATGAGTCTGAAGAGTCATGTTAGCAGCACATGGGCATCGTGGCACCAGCATCAGTGTGTGGGCCCGGGAAGCAGGCACACAGCATCTCTGAGACTTGCATGCAGGCTCGGCTCAGGGGTGTTAGAGGAGGAAAAAAGGCACAATGTGAACGAAAGCTACTCTTGTAAACAAATTATTTCCTTTTTACTCTTCCCTTTTTCCTGGAATCTAATCAAAATTCATAGGTTTTTTTTTAGTTCTGGAGAACCATCTGCAACCTTTTAAGCAGGGTTTTGATAGGGAGAAGTAACACAGTAGAGGGGTTTGATGTTCAAATAAGAAAGCGTAGTTGGATGTTTCTGCATCAGAAAAAGAGATACTCAACATCCCTTATTTCAGAATGCAGTGCTCTATCTTTTAGGACTGGGATGAGCTCTGAATTACCCATAAACTCAGAGACGTTTCTTTTCTCTCGTGTAAGAACGGGAGGAGCTGCAGACTTTTGGGACACGTCTTTATAGTTACTTTATAGGACACTACTTTATAGTTACTATAGTTACTAAGTGCCCAGGCCTCCTCTTTCCTTTTTCTCCACCCTCTGTCCTGAGGCTCCTCCCAGTCTCGAGATGGCTGTTGAGTTTCCAACCATCACGTTGGGGTTTGGGCAGAAAGGAGGAGGAGGAAGAGCAGAACGCCGTACCTCGTGGCTGGGTCAGCCTTCTGTTAGGAAACTTCCCAGAAGCTTCACCCCAGGAGTTTGCTTCTGTGTCACCTGCAGAAGTGTCTGAGAAAGGGGTTTTGGGTACTGATGCCTTATCACTAGCACCTCACCCCCGGTCTTGCAAGGAGTCTTTTGATAAGAAAGAAAGGAAAAATATGTGCTAAACAGACAACAAATGCCTATTGACCCTTACCTTTTAGCAAATAAATTAGGGTTTTTTGTTCTCTAAGACTTTTTTCTTTCTTCGAAAACATGATGTACATACAGCAAAGTCCATAAACTCACACCTGTCTGAAGTATATGTTTCTGTGACTGCTTATGTGTGTGTACATCCACACAACCAGGAGCGCGTGTCCGGCACCCCACAGGCTCTCTGGCTTTTGCTTTTGGCTCTGGGATAGCTAATCCCCATCATCTCTTGGTCTCTCAGAATTACGTGGCTTTGAAAAAAAAAAAGTACCCAAACATATTTCCTATTTTTCCAAGTATATGGTGAGACAGTTGTTAGATAGTGGTGAAAAGCAAGTGATGTGGAAAGAATCTGTCTGGGAGGTGACGGTAACTAGACTTACCCCTGATTCCATGGTGCTGTAGACACGTGACTTTAGAGAAGTCACTCCCTGTCTCTGACTGGCTACTTTCTCATTACCAAGACTGACAGAAAGTTGTGGTTCTGCTTGGGATGCCTTTCTTCTCCTTGTCTGGCTCTTCTCTCAGGTGTCAACTTAGACCCTTCCTCCTCCAGGAAGCTTGCTCGTATCCCCCAAGACTGACTCAGGCACCCCGCCTCTGAGTTCCTTTAGAGCTCTTGAGTGTCTTATTTATCACATTATTCCCTTTGCCCACTTAACACTGTCTGATTTGCACACCAGACCAAATGGGTTTTATCACAAAAACCAAATCTTGGGGCGCCTGGGTGGCTCAGTTGGTTAGGCGTCTGTCTTTGGCTCACGTCACAATCCCGGAGTCATGGGATTGAGCCCTGCATTGGGCTCCCTGCTCTGTGGGGAGCCTGCTTCTCCCTCTCCTTCTGCCCCTCTCCCTGCTCTTTCTCTCTCTCACTCATTCACATTCTCTCTCTCAAATAAATAAATAAATAAAATCTTAAAAACAAACAAACAAACAAAAAACAAAGACAAAATCTTTGTCACTGATGGATCCCCAATGTCTGGGACATAGTTGATGTTCCATAAATATCTGCTGAACAATGTTCAATGAAGGTGATATCTGAATCTCATGACTTTCCACTAAGATCATCTTTCTCAAGAGATAGTGTAACAAGTAAGAGTTTCTTTTCAAATGGTAGAAAAGTGTTACTATTTTTAACCTAAACTTTAAAAACAGAGATACTACTCAATTGTAAATTTGTTCTAAAGATGAAAGATCCTTTGTGGGGAGTACCTAGCACGATAATGGCTCATAGTAGGCATTTGGTAAGTGTTGTCTGTTCTTAATGTTATGTTAAATCTTTGCAGGTCTGGTCGCCCAAAGGTGAGCATCAGCTAGTCCTGGTTGTTGAAGCAGGTCCTCCTTAAATCACACTTGCCAAGCACTTCGAGGGCACAGGCTTCCTGGCTGCTTTGTCTGTGCAAATCTGTCTTCCTGAGCCTTCTTACACAGAAGGTGGTACTCTCTACCTCTGTGGAGAACAGCATGAAAGAAAAAGGATTCTGAGTGTCTCACGAGAGATTAAGGTTAAACATAAAACAAGTACTTTCTGGCAGGCCGGTTCAAGTGTGTTACTATGGCAAGTTATTCAGGCTTCATTTCTGGAAGTCTTGAAAACTGGAGAGAGAATCATTTCTCTCAGATGATTAAGACAATTTAGCCTGAAGGCAGGGGATGGGCCACATGATTTCTCAAGGTCAGTTTCTTCCCTTTGATTCAGCAAAGTACTTGTAAGTTCCTGCACTCTGTAGTGAGGGCAAATTTAGAAGTATTTCACAGTGGAGAAGTAGAACATCAGCTGTAAATGGTGAACTCAGTCTCTGATTCTGTGGCGAACCTGTGCTAACATTTAAAATCTTTTTATTTGACAAAGTAATTGTTACATCTGAAATGAGGCTTTGCAAATATAATTACAACAATAGGGTCGAGAATAATAGTCACCATTTATTTTGTACTGACGACGTGGCAAGCCAGTGAAGTGTTCTGTGGACGTGAACTCACTTAATTACTCGTCCATTACCATCCCCTCCTCAGAGACCCAGGTGCTCTGTCCCTTCCTGAGCAGAAGCTGCGAGCCAGACACTTCACTCATTCCTTCCTTCAGTGTTTTTATTGAGCACCTTTTATTTTCAGACACTTCTAGCAGCTGAAACTCAATAAGCTACCGGCCCAAGGTGGTGCTACTTCTAAATGCAAGGACAGGATTCCAAGCCCAGGGAACCTTTTGAATCCAAAGTCTGCACTCCCTGCATTTGCATGTAGTCCCTCAGTGATCTCTTCATCTCAGGGTTTTCAGTACCTTTTACGTGGCGATGGCTCCAGATTGAAGTCTGCGGTGCAGCCGTGTCTCCTCACCTGTGGCTTTCCCTTCCCAGAGGTCAGAGAGGCCTCTCAAACCTGGCGTGTCCCAGGCCTGCCTCCTGATCACACCCGCCCCATCTGGCTAATGGGAATCTTCCAGTAACGTTCCACCTCATCCGAGGTCTGTATGACTGTGTGCTCTGCCTTCTTCCTGACTGTTGGACCCCCCTCCCCGCCCAGGCCCTCTGTGCCCACCTTCTCCACCTGACAGCCCCCCTGCCTGGGATCCTGTCCCCTCAGCTGGTGGCTGCCCCTCCTTCATGGCCCTCAAGACGCTACTCGCAGGACGCCGTGTAAAAGCCGGTTCTCGGAGCAGGCCCTGAGGGAACAGCCCTCCTCCAGGCCCTTCTGTCTTACTGTTTTTCTCACGTGTTTACATACACACGGGTCATTGTCTGTTCCTCACATTATAATATAAGCTTTATGAAGGTAGTGATTTTTTTGAATTGAGTCCATGAGTGAATGAAGGAATGCATGCCTCAAGTGCTTAGCTCACAGCATTTGCTTCAGTAAATGGCGGCACAGCGGCATGTGGCAGCACCCGAGGGCCGGAAGTCGAGAGCCAGAAGTCGCGTGCCGGGCACACGGCTGCGTGCGCCACAGGCCTTCCCGCCCTGCCTGTGCGCATGCGCGCTGACAGCAGGGCCGGCCTCAGAGCAGAGCAGTGACAAGACTTTGGCTGAAATAGGTGAATGTATTCTTCTTACAGAATCCTAAACGATTATTAATGTCACAGTAAAATTCAGATTGTAATAGCCTCAGTTTCACAAAATAAGATGACTAACGTGTATTTAAATGTAACCAGTTTCATTGTTTTTTTATTATTTATTAGTAAAGAAGAAAAAGCTCTTTTCTCATCTGTCATTTTAAAATCCTCTTTTATCTCTGAGGGGTGCCTGGGTGGCTCAGTTGGTTGAGCGTCTGACTCTTGGTTTTGGCTCAGGTCATGATCTGGGGGATGGGGGCAACATCGTGGGTTTGAGTCTCCTGTTGGGCTACATGCTCAGCGGGGTGTCTGAGATTGTGTGTCTCTCTCCCTCCCCCTGTACTCTTCCCCCTGCTCGCTGCCTTGCTCTCAAATAAATAAATAAATCTCTTTAAAATCCTATTTTGTCTCCAGAAACAATAGGAGACAAATTTTCAGTTACAATTTTTAAAATATGTTTATGGTATATGTATTTGGTATCAACCCGTTTTTAAAATAGGATTCTGTTGTAAACTGAAATTTATGTTAACTCTTAATTGTTTGAATAGGGAGCAGGACGACTAATTCCCCACATTGTTTTAAGCCCCATTTTCCACTTTTTCTTTTTACCAAATCTTATTTCTGAGCTTAAGAAACATAGTAAAATTATTTTTAAAGGTTTATTTATTTATTAGAGAGAGAGCACGCACACATGCAAATCAGGGGAGGAGCAGAGGAAGAGGGAGAGAAGCAGACTCTGTGCTGAGCGTGGAGCCCAAGACAGGGCTCAATCTCATGACCCTGAGATCATGCCTGGAGTTGAAACCACGGTTCCAAGGCTTAACCGACTGAGCCACCCAGGCATCTGACAAAATCATTTTTTAAATTTGCCTTTGTTTTCCCTCCCCTGTCAGTCTTGTGGTGGATCTTCTTCTGAGCAATGGAATGTCTGACAGTCAGGTTAATGATGTCAACTCTGAAAGGTCGAGAATTCCAAAAATCAGACCTTAAATTTTTGTGCTAATAGAATTACTGAACCTTCCTCTCAGAGAAAGAGAGATTCCCTGATTAAACTGTAAATTATATCTGGCCACTTAAATTGAATATTTAAATATTCCAATTATTGGCAAATGTCTGTAATTTTTAATTCCTAAAGAGAGTTATTTATTTCAAACCTCAGCATGTGTTTCTGTTTTCTTACATTTTAGGCACTAGAAAGTGACATGTACCAGTGAGGGAATTGAAAGTGCCCTCATGTTAAAACTACCTGATGGGTCCGGAGGGATCTACATATCTGCCTTGCTTATAAGAAGTTTAAGTTTCCTTTGACTCTTTTGCCTATCTACCCCATAAGACCTAGGTTTTTAACCCTGGTGTGTGTGAGATCTGGGGCCAGGCAGTTGTGACATTGAGCTCTGTCCACTAGACGAGTTCTGTGAGTGAGCCCTTCCTCCCCCATCGTTACATGGATAGTGAGACGTTTTTCCAGATAAAAGAATCATTCTTCAGGCAAGTGTGTAATAGTAACTCTGCCTTCCTCAAACTTCCTGCCGACAAGCATCCTATGCCTCAAGACTCCTTTATACTTTATATGCTCAAAAATTAGTAAGAGCCACGCAGTGGTTTGGTATGTATGGCTTGTATCTGTTAAAATTTACCATATTTTAAATTAAGACAGAAACATTTAAAAATGGTTATTAAACATGAAATATATAACAGTAGTCAACCCATTGCATGTTAACATTAAATAGTCTATTTTTATGGAAGATCACTACTTGCCGAGACAAAAAAATTAGTAAGAATTGTGGCGTTGTTTTATATTTTGCAAGTCTCTTTAATGTCTGACTTAACAGAAGCTAGCGAGATTCTTGTATCTGCCTCTGTATTCAGTTTGATGTGATATGTTGTTTTGGTTGAAGTAGTTGGAACAAGAAATACGTAGTTGGAAAAGAGAAGAGCATTTTGACAGCATTTCACATTACCTGTAGTTATTCTTTGATAGTCCCCGAAAACTTGGTAGGTGCTAGTTTCTTAAAGGTTAGTTTTAATGTGGATTCTGAAACCATGTCAATAAACTTTTCATACTCAGTTACATTAAAATACCTTGGTCCATTTACACTTGGTGGATTTGGAAACATCATGCATGGCCATTTAAAAAATACTGGTTCACTGAGTTGTGCATATTTTCACAATGCTCTGACACATTTCCTTGTGCAATATAAAAAAAAATCACATTCATTATTACCACCACCAGTCTCAACAGAGAAGTCTTTAAGTACTGGCTTGCTCTCAGCTTACGGGGGTAAATAATTTTTCAAATTTGTAGTTTATACCTGCAAGCTTGAATTTTATCATTGGTAACAAATACTGTCATTTTTTCTTGAAGCGACAGGCTCACTTCATTCATTTTTTGAGAACACGTCAGCCACATATGTAAGTCTGCATTACCATGGTCTGTCACGCTTCATTCCTGCAAGTAGAAAGGGTACTGTGAGCAGAGCCTGAACTCAGCCCACCCTGCAGCCAGTAGCAGAGCTCCCGTAAGCACACTTTCGTGTCATCATGCAGAATCATGAAAAGGCATGGACTTAACAGTTGAGATTTATTAAGATTAGCAGTTCTTACTGCTTCATCAAGACATTTTTAAATGATAGTACTTTTCTTAATTTAACTGCTAGTATAGTTTGGTGCCACTGCCTTGGTTCTTGCCAAAGCACTGACAGTTTTACCCACCACATTGCTTGAAATGTGAGCACAGTGAAAAAGATGAATAGTTTTCACAAGAATAGTTTGACTTGGTGGGCCCCCTATAGGATGGCAGGGGCTCCTAGGAGTCCACAGCCCATACTTTATTTTATTTTATTTATTTTTAATTTTATTTTACTTTTTCAGTGTTCCAAGATTCATTGTTTATGCACCACACCCAGTGTTCCATGCAATACGTGCCCTCCTCAATACCCACCACCAGGCTCACCCATCCGCCTCCCCCCATCCCCTCCAAAACCCTCAGTTTGTTTCACAGAGTCCCTCATGATCCATCTCCCCCTCCGATTTTGGAGATGCAAATTGTATTAATGCTCTAGGAGAACGCTTAGTGAGAGATGGATCCAGCGGCAAGAGAAGGATGAAGCAAGGTCTCTAAAGCAGGGTAAGCCTTGTGCAGCCTCTGTATTCAATAAGTTGTCCTCACACCGTAAGCTACCTGAGGGCAGACGTATCACCACTGCGTGCCTGTCCCACGGTGGGATGCTGTGAGCCCCAGGTGTGCGTAGGAAGAGTGGTTGGCCGTTGCCTCCCTCCCACATCAAAGCTACCTTGTCCAAATTTGCAGTCCTCAGGGGAGGAGGGGCAGAAGATGAACAGCCTTGCATGTAGATCTGCAACACACTTAGCAGAACACAGAAGACAGGAATAAAGTCATGCTTCACCCTCTCTCCCATCTCAGAGGGCAGTGGTTCAGTTCAGAGAGCAGCCCCAGTAGGAGCCGGAGTGACCCAGCACCAGGGGAAGGTCCGAGTGTAGCAGAGGGGTGAGCGAACGACTAGACCTCTCCCATCTGACCTGTGCAACCCAGTTCGAAACATATTTATTCACCATCTTCCTGGGAAAATAGTATTAAATATTATGAAAGGACTATTCGAGAAGTAGAGCTCTTGCTGAGAGCAGGTTGGACATTTTTTAGCCACTTACCCTGAAGGAATTTCAGATCTTTCAGTTATCTCTGATAATGGGAAAACGAGAGTAGTCCCAGAATTTCATTTCATCTATTCTGCTTTATCTGTAAAAATTCTTAATGGTCGTGTGAGGATTCCAGGCTCCGAGCAGAATGGACGCACTGGCCTGGGGGCCGCCAGGCTGGAGCTGTTACGTGGGCCACGTGGGCCCCGTCCTGTAGTTTTTCCCATCAGATAATGAACTTTCACTAAATGCCTGCTCAAATATTAATTTTTCTCAAAAGGATTATAGATAAAATTTTATCTCAAAGGAATGGGCCAAGATAATCCAGAAAAACAACCAACACCAAACACCAATTCATCAGGGAAGATGAATTCTGAGATGAATTCCAGATTCGCCTCCCACCCCCAAAAGTTGCCATAACCATCGCAACAAGATATCCTTATTGCAGACTCTTGATTGAGACGTGGGCAGTGTTCAGTCCTAGTGTTGATATCAGTGTTCCCCTGATCTCTGATTTGGGGATGCCGGGAATCAGCACCACAGAGGATAGTTATGAGTTAGACAGAGTTCCCATCTTCTGACCTCATTTTTCTCACCTGTAAAATTAAATAATATGTCTGCTTCAGACAGGGGCTTTGAGGATTAAGGGATAATCTATAATGCATTATAAAACTAAAAAAGGATTTAAAAAGAGACAGGGAAGATTGAATCGGGAGGATGGGCTAAGAACATGTGCCTGCTCCACCCATCCTCCTCTTTCAGAATCCCAGGAAGTGACAAGTAAGTTTTGAAAGATTCCTGAGGAAGGGAAAGCAAATGGAAGGCGATCTATGAGAAGGCAAAATGAAACAAAGCCCCAGCCATGGCAGAGAAGTGTGCTGCCGCGGTGGGGGTTTAGGGCAGATGCAACCCCACACCGATGGCTGTGAACAAGGGGCACCAAGAGAATTGATTGGAGAGCTACATCTGGAGCAGCCAGGCTAGGCTGGGCCTGCCCTCAGGGGCGCTCAGCGGTGCCGAGTAGTGGTGTTTCTTCCCAGATGACTGCTGTAGCCATGCAAAGCCAAACATGAGCATGCCACCCGGTAGGGCAACCAGGAGCCCCAGACACAGGAGGCAAATTATTTGCGTATCCCACCCAATAGTATACTCTGTCCCCTTTCCACAACCACCAGAAGAAAGCTATTTTAAATTAGAGGTAACATCCCTGGACAAGCAAACTGAAAATCTCAAATCAAAAAACATCGAATGTGTGCTAAGCATTAAAAAAAAAAAAAAAAAAAAAAAAAAAAAACACTTGGCAAACTGAAAAACTAACACTTGGATAGAACAGAGTTCAAAGAATAGAAGGGATTCTAAAGTAGGTAGTTAAATCTTCATATGGGTCAGAAGACATGGAAGCCACAAAGGCCAAACCAGTTAGGGGGCCCGGGACCTGGGATGCAAAGTCAACAGAAGGCCATCGAGTATCACCAAAGGATAAAGAGCCAGCAAGTAGAACAGAAAAACTGAGATGGAAGATAGAACCCAAAACTTCAAAAGTAACCTAACTGCCATTACCAGAATAGGAAAACTAAGATTAAGGGGAAGAGAGAGAATTTTGTAAAAGAAAAAACTGAGAAGTTGAAAACACAAGTTATTATTTACATTGAAGGGCATACAGAGTGTGCAGAGAGCTGTGAATGTAACATGAGATGAGGAAAGAATTAGGGCCAGGGATAAACAGACTGCCCTAACTTTCCTGTTGAAAGGATTAACTCCCAACTTCCTAGCATCATAGAGGAAGAGAGGGCAGCTCCTCACGCATGAACATTGGCTGTGGCACCAGACAGACCTGACTTACAGCTTTGGACCTTAGATGTTCGTGATTGTCCTTGGAAAGTTTAGGTAACTTTCAGAGCTTCAAATTTTATTGTATCTAAAGGAATAGAATAGTATCTACTTCATCAGTTTGTCATGAGGTTCAATGAGAAAAAATACACATGAGCGCACCCAGGCCCCTGTGTGTACCAGCTGACCTAGTGAAGTAATTCCCTTTATTTGAGAGTTCGTAAATTTCTTTGTAGCCTGACCCCGACTCACCTGTCGCCTCTTCCCTCCTTATTCAGTCCTTTAGCCAATCTGTGTCACCTTCCTACCTTCCTCTCACCTCCCAATGTAATGAGACTCTGATCCCAAGGTATTTTGGACACACTTCTATGCTCAGACACACCTCTACCCTCTTTTGTGGAAATGTACTTGTTCATCTTTGTTAGCTTCTGGAGAGTAATGATCATACCGTATTTTTCAAGTCTATTCAACATCCAAAAAATATTAAATACTTTAAGTCCTTTTATTTTGTACCTTTAGAAGTGAGGCGAGAGGAGTAGTGTCTCATGTACCTTTTATTCACTAGTAACACTTTGTCTTTCTTGCATTGCCTTGGCACGTAATTTTTCAATAATTTTTGTTGTAACTAAGTCAATGTATTTAATTTTTACTGAGTGTCTACCTTGTACTAGGTATTGTTCTAAAGGAGCTTGAGGTATGTCATTGAATAAAACAGCCCCAAGTCCCTCCCTGCAGAGCATAGATTCTCATTCTGCTGAGAGGAAATAATCAGTATAATAAATGAGTATATAGTACGACAGAAAGCAACAAATGCTATAGAAGAAACTGGAACAGAGTCTTGTGGATGAGGGTTGCCAGAGGAGAGGGAATGGAGTCATAATCAGAGTGGACCTTGTTGAGACAGTGTCATTTGAGCAAAGTCTTGAGAAAGATGAAGTTAGCCACACAGATATCTGGAGGTAAGAGCATTCCAGGCAAAGAGAATGGCTGGTGAAAAGAATGACTGCACAACTTTTTTTTGCCCTGAGCCCACTGGAAACTCTGACTATATAGGGGGTTTTGCCAGTGGTGGGCCATGAATTCCAGGGGGCACGGTGAAAGGATTGCAGAGTTGGGTAGGAGATGAGGACGGATAGCAGCAGGTGGGCAGGACTTTATGCATCCCGGGGCTAAGAGCAACCTAGTGGTCTAGGGCTTGCTGACATAAGTACAAGGAAGGGGCCTAATGAGATTGGTTTCAGTGACTTTAAAGTAGAAATTGGTGGAGAGTCTTGAAGAGGTTGAAAGGAGACAGATAATGTCAGGATTGCTTTCTTGATCCCATAGGGACAGGGTGATATGGGGACTCAGAGTTTCTGTCCTCCTCTTGGATCCCTGTCCGTGGAGAATAGAAGGTCTGGAGAGTGGTGGACTCGGTCCCAGGGCTACAGTTTGCTCCCTGACTTCTGTATTGTGTATTTCTTGACTCTGGTTGATGGAACCAAGAACCTCCAGGAAAGCCAGGAGTTGGGCCGCATCCTCGTACTTCCTTCGACCACTGGGATGGGGTGGAACATAGGGGAATAAAACGCCCGGGCAGACGTGGCCTTAGTACCAGCATGAGCAGCCCTCACTCTTGATCCGTTCAGGGACCAGCTTCCCGGGATCCCTTTTGATGGAGTCGAGGCCTATTTGGCCTAATGTGTTCTTACCTATTATTAATGTTATATTGTCGTATGCATAAGTGAAGAGATTTTTCATGTCTTTTTCCTTTTGTCACATGTTGGGTTTTTAGTTTATCCTTGGGAAACAGGACACATCTTTAGTGAGTAGACACTTGAAGGGCGCAAGCTGAAGGGCTGGCAGAGCAATTCGGTGGAACTGACAGGTCCGAGAATGGGGCTCAGCTGCTCCCGGCTTCCTGGCTCAATGACAGTCTTGCAATAAATAATCAGAAACTGGGTGAAATGATAGCAAATGTCAGTTTAAAGTTTTCACTTGTCAAAACCGAGATGGTCTTATCACCAAACCATTGCTGGAGCAGCAAATTGTTGTCCCTCTGATCCTCTTGTTCATTGGAAACATTCTTCGCCCCGGACTTTTTTATGCTGAATGTTTTTAGGGCACTTCAAAGACAAATGTCCAGCCTATACTGATGTGCATTACTGTTCAGTCCGTTTAATTAAGACTTAGTTGGGTCAAAAAGCAACTGTTTGACCCCTCTGTTGGTGAGCTTCAGTGCCTGCTGTTCATAGCTTCGAGGTACACAGTGGGGACCTGTCTCTGTAAAGGAAATTCTCTTAGGCCTATGAAGATGTAACTCACTTTGTGCAACAGATACAATTCTCAAGAACATCAGGGTTTTATTTGTCTAAGGAGCCATTCTGCTGCAACTTCTGACCTTTGGAAAGAGGACCGAGGTTCATTTAATTTAGTGCTGAGTTTCTATGAAACATTAGCCAATTTATTTTCAACAAAATGAGAAGTTATTTTGACTGCTTTGTGGCCAGATGCTGTGCATGAGCCATCGAGGATGTCAGAGCTGCCCAGGGTCTGGGCAGCTTCTAGAATAGGCCTGTGGTTTGACGGATGGAGCACAAAGATCAGGCGGCACCGATCTCCCAGGGAGCCCGGCAGGTGGGGCCCAGTTCAGACTCAGGTGTCTTGACCAGTATTTGACACTGACATTTCATCAAGGGGTTAGTTTCTGAATTTCTGTCCTCAAGATGGAAAAAAAAAAAAATTCTACTTTAAAGGCAGTTCTCATATTTAAAGCTATAAAAACCTTAAGAGGTAGGAAAGCAATATTACTTCTTATATTGCTTATTGTTGCTGGATTTTTGTTTTTTAATATAAATGTTTCTTTGATCCTTTTTTAGCTAGTCCCTCCGGTTTCCTTCTCACCATAGATAAATTTGTTGCCTCGAGAGAAAATTAGGGCTATTGAAAGGGAGAGAGGGAATTTGAGACCAGACAGAGAAGTAAGGCAGTGATAATTCACCGTGATCACAGGGCAATGAGTTCCGTGTGGATCTATTTCCGAGCACGAGGAGGGAGCCTGGAAGCCCCAGAGGGGCAAGTCAGACATTCTGGAAGAGTGACAGCGCAGGTCAGAGTGGACAGGGAGCCCCCCGCCCCCCGCCCGTATAAGGCGGCCCCACGGTGAGCACAGCCTGTAGCTGGTATAGGTCTTCAGCACGTGGCGTGGGTGCTGTCCCTTCTGAGCTGTGTGACTCTGGGCAGGTGGCTCGGCCTCACTGAGCCTCGGCTTCTCCATCTTCAAGGATAGTGATTTCAGGGAGATTAAGTGTGATCATGCACATGGAGACGTGGTCGGTGAAGGGGTCTCACTGAGCAGAGTGCCCATCCTCTCTCTCTCCCTGCCTTCCTCCCACGTCCTCTAGGAGTGTCAGCTCTCAGTCTGAAGACCTTCTTATAAAACTCTGTAGCTATGTGCGCCTCCTTAGAAAACCTGCACGTTGCCACGTGGTGTAATAGGTCAGCTGTAGGAGTGACTCTTCTCTTCCTGGGCAACATTTAAAGAGCCGTGGAACTTAACACGGCACATTCCGGAGAGCTTATGTTCTATCTCCGTGCCGGAGAGCTCCCACCATAACCAGTATGTTACACTGTGTTTAATTACCGAGGATGTGATTAAACCAGGATAACAAGATCTGACCTATATTTTGCACGTGGAGGAAGCATTTTATACTGAGGAACATTCTAGCCTCGGCGTTTTATCAGTACTTATTAACTCCGTGTGATGGAGGTACTTGTAGACACTCAAATTGTTCAGGCTGTTTTGGTGCATCTGTGCCTTACGTGTGCAGTTTGCTCTGCCTGGAAGGCCCCTGCCGCCGTCCCCTTGTCCGTCCCTTCTGTGCACCCCTTCCTCAGCTTCGCCCTCCCGGTGGGTGGCTCAGAACTGCTCTAGCATTACCTTCTCCAGGAAGCCGTGTGATGCAGCCGCCGGGGGAGGCACGCCTCCTCTGTCCATGTAGAGGGAGGTCCTGGGGCCAGGAGAGTGGGGAGAAACAAGGGAAGTGTGCCGCCCTGGGGAGCCAGCCCCTGGGAAACTGGGAAGGTTCTCTGAGGAGATAGCGTTTGGGTTACCGACTGAGTAGCAGGTAGCTACTCAGTAGGAGAGCAAAGAAGAACATTTCTGGCAGAAGGAGGAGCAGATGTAAAGAGCCATCCGCACATGCTTGAGGCAGAAAGGAAGCTGCTCCCCTTGCTTCCCGCTTCGTCCTAGGTTTGCCCTGCTGTGCTGCAGCCATCAGAGTCGCTGAGTCTCTGGTGCTGCTCACCTGACAGGAAGCGTGGGAGGAGAGCCAGGTGTGGGTTTGACTGACGAGTGTGTCACTTGTCTGAGATTTTAGGCTGGCGTCCGGCTTTCTGATCTGCAGCAGCATCCTTATCTCTAAAATGGGTATGTCAGCCCCACTCACCTCAGGGGCTGCTGTGAGGGCTCCGTGGGATCTCGGCAGCTGGCACTCAGCAACACTCACACCACAGATTTTATTACTCATCTTGCAACTTCCTAAGGTGTTCAGCAGCTGAGCTGGATCATTTTCCATTTTGATTAGAACTTCTTACTTGATTGCATGAGGTTGGAATAATGAGAATGTTTATTTCCATGACAG
Source organism: Potos flavus (assembly GCA_028534135.1). Taxonomy (NCBI): domain Eukaryota; kingdom Metazoa; phylum Chordata; class Mammalia; order Carnivora; family Procyonidae; genus Potos; species Potos flavus. Next base: position 2,577,019 of record CM052900.1, on the reverse strand, counting down.
TCCGAGATAACAAATTCAGGATGATTGTTTCCCTACAAAATTAAGTAGAGTGGGAAAGCGCAAAGCCTGAGAGGGTGAGTGGAAGCTCTTCCTTGGATGCTCAAAATAGCATCATAAACTAATTGTATCTGCCGTGGTTTAGTAATCTAGATTTTCCATAGGTTTGTTCCTATAAAAAATTATGCCTGGTTCAAATACGTTGTGTATTTGTAGCCCGTTTTGCATTATCTGCAGAATGGCCCGGATAACAGCCCCCCCCCCATATCTCAAGGATGCCATACATTAGAACATAGACGTGCTTGTGCTTTGAAAAGATGCTCAGCCTCCATCCTCACGGATGTTGCGAGGGGGCCATGACCAGAGGGCGGGGAACCTCCCTGCTGTCCTTCGCGACGTGGTCATCACGCCGACTTCCTGACAGTAATGCCACAGTGCTGGTGAAACAGAACATTGGACCTCAGTCCCTGTTATAAAGCGCTGTGAAGCCCACAGATCATGCAGCATCAGGTTTCTGGTAGGCAGGAGCTAAAGAGGAAGGAACGTCTTTGCCTTCCTTCTGTTGGACAGATCTGTGGTTCTCCATCCTCTCCACGGCCTCGGGGCCTGGCCCAGAGCACCGCAGTCGTCCATGGGACACCCATCCTCTGTGTGGACCCTGCCCTTCCAGGACACACAGGCTGCGTATCCCTCGTGCACGGAGACACTCACGCTGTGCTCATTGGCTGATGCCTGTGGCTCAAGTGCCAGGCACATTTATCAGGTATTAGAGCTGGAAATCTTTGATATTCCCGAGGTCTAAAGTTTCCGTGCTAGATCTCTGCCATCTCAGTGGGAATTCTTTCTTTCACTGTGTAGCCCTGCCCTTGATTGGTTATCTTTAAGTTTTAGAATACTTCACTGAATATGATTTAAGCTCACAGTCAAGTTATTTTGTCCTGTTTTCACCTTTTTTTTTTTTTTTTTGTATCTTGTTCAATACAGTGGTGCTGATTACTATGATTATGGACATGGGCTCAGTGAAGAGACCTACGATTCCTACGGTGAGTAACCGGCCAACATGAACCAGAAATAGAGCGGGCTGAGTGGTCACAGAAATACCTTCAAGATCGGAATCGAGGAGAAATCCATAAAGACATTTTGACTGAAACAGCAGCTTCCCTTTCAGTTCATCTGTGCATATCTAGCTATTTTCAGAAGCTTCTTTAAGATTTAAATTTAATATTTAAAGAGGACTAAAAACTCATAGAAAATTGCATCGATTCACATTCTGAACTTAGATTTTCTGTTTGGGTTGATTGCTATGTGCTGATTTTCTCATTTATAGAGTCGTTTGCCAGACTGCAGACACTTGATAGCTCGGGTCTTTTTGAAGTGTCTTTGCTTCTTGAAAGTGAAGGAAAATGAAGCCGTTGAGACTGCAGCTCTCAAAGGATTGTCCCACCCCCATCTTCATATTTTAATTCATCTCCAATCCCAGACCCTCTAAAAACATTGCAGCGGGAGTCATTCCATAAAGCTTACAAAAGCATTGAGCTAGGGAGGGGATGTAAGGCTCTCTCTGGCTTATGGGGAGACAGCTAAACCCTACTTAATTCAGTGGGAGCTGGTAGAGATGCTGGGGAATCCATGTCCAAAGTCTCTGTATGCAGAAGGAGGACAGGTTTAATTAAAAGAATTGGCGGCAGCAACATAATGATAGTAAGAAGCTCCTTTGCCGGAGGGCAAAGAGATCAGAGAACAGGAAGCTTCAATCAGTTGCAAAGCTCTGATAAATGCCTAGTACCCAGTGCAAGTGAATCACGATTCTGGTTTAATGGATGTTCTGACATTTCTCTGAACATAACTGAAAAACCATTTTCCGGTGCTCCTTTTGAAGTGCATTTTGTTATATCACCTGCCTCAAGCCGTGATGACCTCACCTTGGATATTTTTTTTTTCCTTATTTGTAACAAACACTTAAGAGAAATACCTTGGTTTGCTGAATGCTGTCTACTTAAATGGATGCAAGTTAGCTTGAGGGAATGACGTTGATTGCATGTTTGTATCAAAAGAAGAGGTCATTTTAAGTATTTTTCCTTCACAGCCTTTTCAAATTGGTCTCAGTGGACACATGGCTTTTAAATTGCTGTATGTTGCAGCAGCGATGTTAACTGTTTGTTGTCGGAGACTTGTAGATTACTCACGGAAAGTGCTGAGATGGAACAGGTGTTTAATTACCTGTACACTTGCCTGGTATGGATTTCGTATTATGATGAGTGAAATTTGACATTCTGTCTTCAAGTTTACTTCATATTCGGGAAGTATTGTTGAGGCTACATTTCCCTTGAACACGACTTCGTTCACTCTGTCTGCGGAAGGACCCAGGACTCTCTCCCACCCTGCCCACTCCCACATTGCTCATCATGTTTGTCTGCTTTTGCCAGCACAGATCTTTATGTGTTGTCTTTGTTTTTGCTGCCAAAAGAAATCTGAGTGATCCTCTTCCCATTCTCTTTCCCATTCATAAATGTCTTAACGTTTAGCAGAAGGCAGTTCACTTTGCTGTTTGAGTGTGTGAGCTTTCGTTAAAATGAGTGACCGAAAGGAAAGTTCTTGCAAAGTCGGTTGCCATTTAAGATACAAAAATCATTTTTCTTCCCATACTGATAGGTTTTGTTAGTGGGGCCACCATTTTCCATTGTTTTTGTAATTTTTCTCTAAGTAATTACCCTCGTTGTTATTTTTTTCCCCGTAGCACATCAGAGCTATATATCTTCAATATGACATCTACCACTGGTGCAGGGTTAAGTTAGATTCTGAAAAATGAAGCCAGCGGGATCCACGGCGATGATCTAATTGTGATTCATCTTACTGATTTTAGGGCAAGAGGACTGGACTAACTCGAGACACAAGGCACCTGCAGTGAGGACCGCGAAGGGCGTCTACAGAGAGCAGCCCTACGGCAGATACTGATTGTTCTGTCTGGTGTTGTGAAATAGCCAGTCTCCACCAGTCCTGTGTACTGTTCAAAGTAATGTTTTTCTATGAACAATCCCTTTTTAAATAAATCAAATGCTTAAAATCTGAATGGATGGAACTTTAAACTACTTTGTGGAAACATCAACCTGGGCAGAAAAAAAAAAAAAAAAAAAGACATGTAAAATTTTGTTATTTCCAGTCTGTATATGAAAAAAATAGGTCATCAAAAGGAAAAAAAATAACTTTGATTAACTAGTGTTAAACAAAAACTAGGTTTACTAAATATGTTAATCCATCCTTTTAACATAGCCTCACCTTTCATTTTAAAGGTTTCCATAGCAATTTATCTTTCAGCCATATGCTAGTTTTTTTCTCTTGCCAACATGCGTAAAAAGGGAAGCCAATTACAAGTGCAAATAATGTGGTATTCTTTTGTAACTCAAGTCTTGAAATGTTCTGTAGTGTTGAGCAAAGTCTCCTCTTGCTTGATACTAAATAAACTTTTGAAAGAAATTCCGTGTGTGTGAGCTAACAATTTCATGTTTCTCTTATTTAAAAAGGCCTTCATAAATAGTTGTAAACAGGGAAAGAGTTCATTTAACAACGCTTGTCATAAAAGGGTCACACTAAACTTTGTACAACTGACTTAAAAAATGGTATAAAATTAAATGTACCATTCTATACTCACCGTAGATTTAAATGCTGTTTAAAGAGTCCACATGGTGTTAAGCTGCGTGAGTAGCACGTTAAAACGACGCAAAACCAAATCTTGTTTAAAAACTGGTTTTAAAATAACTACTGATTTTCTGAAAAAGATGTGATCAGTTTTCATCTTGTTGAGCATTTTTTCACTAGTGCAACTTTGGATTTTTTATGAGACTTTTGGTACCTTAATGAACACCTCGCTCCATGCTGGAAGCAATAAGCACAAAGCTTTTAAAGACATTCTGACTTGACTAATTGAGGTCGCACTCGCCAAGGCTGAGGATGTGTAACCCTTAAACGGTCTTCATTGTCAAAGGTAAATAAATCAAATAAGATTTTAATCTCACTTAATTTATCTTAATATAACTAATAAAACCAGGGAGATTACAACTTAGCAAGTTTCATTATCCATTTTAGAGAGGTTTTAAGATCACCTAAATTCTCATTTTAAAAAGTTTAATTTGTTTTAGTAATCTAAAAAGCCTTAGTTCAGTCAGTTTAATTGGGGCCAATTATTCCCTATTAAACAAATGTAAAACCTCATAACTAGTTGTTTGTAATACATTCTTTGGTTAGTAATTGAGGGCACTTCTTAAAACTGACAAATATTTAATAAAGTTACTCTTTAATCATTTGGCTTAAGTTTTGTTGTTGTTTTTTTAATTGTAGATGATGTAAAATGTTTAATTTTTGTTTCTTAAGAGATTTCCTTCTCTTTGAGTAAAAAGGTCTTTTCTTTTGTTAGGAAATGTCAGCCATCTTGGGAAGTCAGAGGAACGGGTTGTGCCCGAGGAGCAAACAAAGGTAAGTGTCTTTTGTTCCAATTATTGTGATGGTACAGAAGATGAAGACAATTTCATGCTTATCTAAAGTCACGTGGAAAATATCCCACCCTGGTTCCTATTACCAGCACTAGTGATTACGGCAGATTAACTCCTCCAGTCAGAACAGAAGCTCCCTGAATATAAACAAGTCAGACCCAGCCAGCCTTGTTGGCGCCTCGGAGGGCAGAGGCGTAAGTCGTCACAGCGGTTAATACTGGGATCGCTTTCTTCAATAAAAAATAGAAGCCCAGTCAGGAGCAGGAAAAAATGTCCAAACTATTAAGGAAAAAAAGCAGTTTACCAAGCCTAACGTATACTATGACCCCAATTTTATTTTTTAAAAACTGTATGTACTCTCTACATATTTATAGGTAAAGAATTACACCGGCATACTGCAGATCTTTGACGATAATTATCTTAGGCTTGTGAAAGTATGATTTTGTGGGTGTACTTTTCTGTCCTTTCTGAGTTTTGCAAAGTAAGTTATTACTTTTATAAGATAAGTAATATAATGTGTGTTTTATAAAAATTTCATAAATTTTTTTAAAAAACTTAGGGATCTGTTAAGGATACGTATCATTAGTTTGGTCTCAGGGTATTCTTGTTTGTTTGTTGTTGTTGTTGTTTTCGAAACCATCAGAAACACTACTCTGACATTCCAGAGTGTCTTGCTTTTTAAAAGTAGTTGTATTTGAGCTCTGCCTCTGACTTTGTACCTTTGGACATCAGCACAAGGAGAATGATGCTTAGCGCATGTAGTTGTTACTAAGAATTAAGTGAGTGTTTTGAGCTAATATTGTGTTTTATAACCTGGAAAGTATTACAGTAAATGTGAAGTTTAATTGTCAAGTTGAATACCCATATTTAATGTGTATGGGAAATAGCCTTTTTCCCTTCCAATAGCCAAAATTCACCTGAAATAATTAACTTACTATTAGGAAGAAAATAGTTCTCTTTATTCTCATGGACCAAAATAAGATTTTTGGTTTTGAGGGGGTTTTGGGGGGAGGGGGACTTTTCTTGCACAAAAAGAGAATGTGACACATCATGCATTTTTTCAATGTGTGGTGTTAACATTGAAATTCTTCACTCTCTTCATCCTTATTAAGTAATTTTGGAGGGGGGATTAGCATATTGAATAATAATGTAGATTTCTTAAGTGAGAGATTATAGATAGGTCCCTAGAGGGTAAACCCCCAGATGGTCTTCAGAGCTAATTCATAGGAATTATTGTTCAATGTTACATTTATTTTCATTTTATAAAGAACCCATAGCTCCACTGGACTATAAAAATGGATTGTGAGCCAGAAAGGTCAGGAACCACCGGGAATACTAGTGGACAAGAATCCTCCTGTTTGGCTTCCAGGGGCTTCCCATTTTTAGCATATAGTCTGCCAAGCTTTATTGCTTCCCGTTTCAACACGAAGACTCTGCTGTAGACAAGCAGTCTTCTCCCACCCCTCAGAGCACATTGCACAGTTCCCAGATCTTCCCTCTAACCTTCGTCTACCCCCTTGGGATTAGTTTCTCTTCTCATTTTACAATAGGTACTGAGCATGAGTTCCGTACTAGGCACCAAGGAGGCACCGAGAATGCAAAGATTTTTAAGACGTGGGCCTTACTCAGACTGCAGTAATTCAGGATGGAAAGGAAGCATGCTCGCCCCTGTTCCCTCACCCACAGAAATCACATCCACTCCTCAGGACTTGGCCCAGTGCCCTCTCTGAAGTAGCATGCTGAGTTTATACTTACTCATTTTAGTGACTTAGGTTGGTCACAGCTTTTCCATTATGACCAAGCATAAGCTCGTCACTCTCAATAAATGATTTCACTGAATCCTCACGACTCCAAGAAGGTAAGTGTGGCCTCCATTTTATAAAGGAAGACAGTTCAGCTTCAAAATGTGAAATCATTTAGGTAAAAAAAAAACTCTCACGCCCTGCAACTGGTAGAGCCAATTTTCAACTTTAATCCAGAGTCTTTGTTGTTAGCTGAGCTCCAGACTAGCACTGACTCCTCCATCATCTCTTTGAGAGCAGGGGCTAATCTTCATGTTACCCGTATCCCTGGAAGTGACCCCCACAACCAGGACCACTATCAACACATCGTGATTGTCAAGTATTTCCTTCTCTGTCTGTCCCACCCCTGCACCGGATTCCTTCTGGGAGAAGTTCTTTGGCGGTACTTAGGTTCTGAATCATCTTATGTTCAGGATGCTCTGGCTTGAGTCAGTATCAGCATCCATGCGGATACGGGGTGCCACAGATACTGGAAGTTCAGTGCCGACGACATTGTCCTGTCCTTAAAGGCGCGACAGCCTGCCAGGGAGATGGGCGAGGAGGGAGTCCGTAGGACAGGTGCAGGCACGTGGAAGAGAGACCTGTCTGCGAGGCAGGTGCCAGCAGGGGCGTGAGCGCCGGTAGGAGATAACCTCAGCACAGAGGGGAAGGTGTTCTGGGAAGTATTTGTACCCCAGCTCTGTCATTTACCAGCTTGATAACCTTGGTTATCAAGGTTATCAGTTACCTAACCTCTCTGAACTACAGTCGAGGTGGCAGTTTCCCCACCCACAGAATGGCACGGTAATGCCAGCTACCTCAGTATCACTGTGTAAGGAGTAGAAACATGTCCAACACTGATGTAGGTATTTGCTCTTGTTTGTTGCTCAATGTAAACACATGGAATTATAAGAAAGTACGATTATCTGGGAGACATCAGTTATATCAGGTAATCAGAGAAAGCAACAGATGATGCTGTCCAGGTGGCATGGGGCACATAATGAAGGGTCTCACACGTCCCTCTAAGAAGCTTAGACACAGTGACCCCATTTTCCATTGTAACATCCTCCGCACCTCTCAGCTTGCCCTACTCCCTCCCCCTCGGCAGAGAGAGTGTCTTGACAGTCTCCATTCCAACAAGAACTTTGTACAAACCTCTGTTTGCACTGGCTATTGATCCGATAGCCAGACACAGAGTGCCTTAAAAAATAGGGCCCTAACCTTTTATCCGCTCAGTCTCCTCTCCGCAGAGTAAATGTTCAGCAAGTCAATGAATATGAGACAGTGACATTGTCAGTGGATCAATAGGATTCCTAACAGACAGCGTTAGGGGTAAGAATAGTTAGCAGAGACCAAAAAAAAACCAAAAAAAACCCAACAAAAACGAAAACCCAACTCACGTCAACAGGATTATAATTCAGAAGGTCTAACTCCATTGGTTTAACTCAAAATTAGACAGGGGTTCTGGTCATTGTGTACAGAGAAATGAATCCCAGAGTCTAAAACTAATAATTTGGAAAAAAAAAATAAAAACGTAATCAAAAGTCTAGCCAAAATAGAAGCCACTTTATAGGGTTTAGGTAATGAATATAAAAAAGTTTGTTATTTTCTATGCAAATAAGATCTATTTACAATGATATTCAATGTCTTGTACAGATAGAAAGGGAAATAAAAACCTATGATTATATTGAAAATAACAAAATCTACTTTGTCTTGATTCTGTGTCCCTCTTCAGAAAGGCCGTAGAACATTTTCAGATCTGAATTGCATCCTCCTCTTATCTAATGGAAAATTCCGTCCAACTGAAGTTGATTCTCAATGGGATTCGATCTCAGTGATTAGCACCTAGCGCTGAAATTGTTTCAGACCTTAGTGTGATGAGCCCCTCGGTGCCCCCCCCACACACACACACTGTGGCGTGCAGGGTAGAGCTCAGGCTCTTGGCTTTGCACACAAAGCCGTGCGTGATCTTGGTCCGGCCTCGCGGCTGCTCCAGCCTTGCTACTGCACATCCCTCTTGGTGCTTTCCTGTCCGGGTCGTCCTTTGCCTGAAATCACGTTTCCTTACCCCTGTCAGCCAGCTCTTGGCCCAGCTAGTCGTCGTGGTCTGTCCTGCTTCGAAGTGAGCCCGGCAGCCTCCCCTTGTCCCGGAAGCCTTCCTTGGCACGCTGTCTCTGCATCAGGCCTGGGTGTCGAATCCCTGCTGAGAACCCTTGGAGTTGCCCGGATTCTACAAAAACAGTGTCCCTTAACGGACCATCCACGCTCCTTCCCGCCCGCCCCCACCAGCGTAGAAACCTCTCCAGTGTATGTCCCCTGCTTATGCCCGGGAAGGGATCCGTGTACAAGCAGTCGAATACACGAGCGAGTGAAATGAGTGGGGGGGCCCAGTGTCTCCGTAGTAGAGGGGAGTGGATGAGGACGTGCTTGGCCTTACCAGATGGACTTAGAGTCATCCTTGACCTTGGAGAGAATTTGACAGGTTCTTAAATGGGGTCATTCAGATGTAGATAGAGATACCTAAAAGCCTCATTTGACCACCACTACTGGCAAGACCCGGGCCTTACTCATGTCTGCGTGTCCGCAGCCTCGTACCTGACAGGCCCAAAAATGGGGAGAGAGAAGAAATGTGCAGACGCTGTGTGAAGGGAGCCGGGGTGGAGCTAGAGGCATCATCCCCAGGCTAGATCTCTACTCTGCTCGTCTTTCTCACCTAAACACGGAATCATGTCTTTCTTGACTGGTCCCCCCAGATGCCAGCATCGTGCCTGGCACACGGCGGGGGCTGATGAGGTATTCAGTGTGAGCACAGAGGGCGGGAGGGAGGGAGTGAGCCAGCAGCCCCGGAACTTCTAAAATCCCAGCCCTGAGCACTCTGCACTGTCAGTTTGGTTTCTCAGTGGAAATAAGATAGTTACTTCTGCAACCACTGGCTTTTTTAGTGGGAGGAAATGGGAAGCTGGAAAACCAAAATACGTCCTCTATTTAATAGGTAATACATGTGTTTGGTACAAAATCCAAAAATTCCAGGGGTATATGATGAAAAGTTGGTCTTCATTCCTTCTCCTGCCCCAAACCCCCAAGCAGCTGTTTGCATTGGTTTTTGTATATTTTTCTAGAGATAATCTGTGCATAAACAAAGCACATGTTTCTTTTCTATTACCTTTTACATACGAAACAGTACAATGTTTCTACCTCTTTGTTTCACTTTAGAGTGCATCTTAGAGTTCGTTTTCTGTCATCTTATACTATAAAGCTACTTTTTTCTGTTTATTGGCTGAATAATAGTTATGATTTATAATTTAAACAAGTATTGACGGACATGTAGTTCACGTCCAGCATTTTATACGCATTAATAAGAGTGCTAGAAAGCATAGCCCTCCATCTCTGTTCTTGTACATGCTTGGATACATCTTAAGAATGAATTTCTGAAGTAGGTCCATTGAACCTTTCCATTTTTTGTGAATATTGCTATATTGTTCCCTTGATATGCTTTCCTGAGGATCTTGAACCCCACATGCTGCATGCATTCCTTACTGCCGGCTGTTAGCACCTGTGCCACCCAGAAAACTCTTCCACTCCAAGTGGGTGCCCAGCATGGCGGCTGGCACGGGGGGCGGGGGGTGGGTCCTGGTGCAGATGAATGAGGCATGGGGGGGCACTGGACCCCGTCAGAGCAGCCCCCGGGGCGTGTCCTAGGGGACAGGGTCAGCTGACAGATGCCACTCCCGGAGCCCTTCCCCAGACTGCTGTGGGGCTCCCCCCACTCCCGAGCCTGAGCGGATTTGCTCCGGGGGGGTCCGGGGTGGTACTTTACAGTGTCCCCGCCCAGCTTTTCCTATGCTCTGGTTCCCCAGATCCTGCCCGTGCGTTGAGATCTTCCCTCTCTTCTTTTGCCAAAGAACCCTTTTTTCTGTTCACTCTGAGCGTACCGGCTGCTGGCACGCGATTGGCAAACACCTAATTTGGAGCTTCCAGCCAGCGTCCCTCAGGGTCAGGAATGCGCCTGTCACATCGTGTGCACTGAAACAGTCATCAGGCTGTTCTAGAAGGACCCATCGGTGAACTAAACAATACCCCAGTTAATAGATCTACTGCATTCAGTGTTCACCTTTTACAGTATTAGCCTTTCAGTTCAGGTGGCATCGATGGGTCCCAGCCCCCCCGAAGCACGCGCAGGTGGCCCCGTATGGCTCCCGAGACGTGGCTCCCTGTCTCGGGCCGTGTGCAGCGATCAGAGGCTAAGTGAAGGTGGAGGTGGTACAGCCAGAGGGCAAGGGGGCGAACTCGGGGGGGGTAGGGGGGCAGGAAAAGGTTTCACAGAGAACGGCAGGCGTTGACAGGCTGGTGTAGGTGAGTGAGGCGGGCGCTGACCAGGGAAGGAGGCTGCGCCACGTGGGGGGACGTGAGGGGGACATGCCTGAGCCGGGAGGGGAACGAGGCGATGCTGGGGAGCCAGGAGGGGCCGGGTCATGGGGCACCATGAGCAGTGTGGTGTTGACAGGTCCCCGAGGGCCGGGCGTGTGTGCCCAGAGCCGTGAGGAGTAAGCATAGCGACGGCCACTTCTCCATTGTGATTGGGTTCGCTCTTCTTCCTTCTCGATTCCCACTGGGTTTTTGAAATACCAGTTGTGTTCTGTGTAGCACATCAAAATATATTCCTTGGTGTTAGCTAATAAAAACTTGTAAATATACCTGAAAGTTGGGTCTCATCTCAGATGACAGGATGTCAAGGACTGTCCAGTGTGTACGCACAGGGACCCATTTCACATTTTGATATTAGAGGTTCCGTGTCAAACAAGGGCCATTCTGAAATCAGACCCATAAAGGTTGTAATGGAGAGTATTTTGATCCTCCTCATACTAATCGACCATTCATCTGCCTTACTGAACACAAATATTTTACGTTCTTAAATTCCTACAATTCTATTTTGCCTTGTTTTCCATAAATATCCTTATTTCTGTTAAGTTTCTGCCTGCCTCCTTCCTGTGCCTACATCCTGCCATCCCCAACAGAGCATAAGTAATTAATTAGTTTCTTGATGTATACAAATATATTTCATTTTCCTCTCTTTCAGGGGCTTTCCTTCGAATTATGGACTGCTTACAAATCGTCAACTCACCAATGTGCCTAGTCAGTAAACGAATTCACTTGCGAGCTTGAAAATCATCTGAATTTTTTTTTCACAATTTTATGTCCTGTGAAATATTTTATAAAATGATACGCTTTTTAATTTGGAAAGCCTGTTTAAAAAAAAGGAAAGAAAATCGATCTTATTTTGTGGTCTCCTAACAACAACAAACAAATGATTTGTGTGTCACTTAATAAAGGCTGCCCACTTCAATCTCCTGCACTTTACTATAAACCTAGAAAAACAAAGTCTTGTTATTTCAACAAGCGCTAAATTGTGCACACTCGAGAACCATCTATGGCTGCAACGCCCTGCGAGAAGTCCAGATCATATACATAGTTCAGATTTGAAAATGATTTATATGTCTCAGTTATGGACCAATAAATACGGACATGTTCTACCAAAAATATTCTGTCACGTAAAAGGTTAATTATAAAGGCTTCTGCAGGAAGCAGAGTGATATGGCCAGAAAAGAAAGCTGATTTTCATGCCTCTCTGTAATTTGTTACGGAACATAAAGGTCATAATCCCTGTGGACAGTATTATTCTGTTCGTTCTCTTTTCTTCATTTATTGGTGCATTGTGATTTTAATTCAGTACGCCCCAGGAGGACGTTTTATTCCTTCTGCTGGAAGCTCACACAACATGTTTCCTAGTCTTGGAATTTCAGAAACAGTCTTGTGCATTGTTAAATTGTCACTCTCCTACCTCAGAGACACATTTCCTCTAAGGCATTCACTCTGACAGCATGCCATGTTGGGAGCATTGTGTTAACCGCCCAATAACTTCTCATAAGCTCGCTTTTCCTTATCCTCTCACGATGCATCTGAAAAACATTCTCCACTCCTGCCGTCATACCTTTGCATTTGTCAGATACACAGTTGTGCATCTCAGAAGCGCGAGGACGGACAGCCCCGCGTGGGAGAGGGTGCGGCCCACGCCGTAGGTGCAGCAGGTGGGCAGGGCAGTGCACAGTGACAGTCAGCTCCAGGGACCCTTTTGTTTGAAGTTAACTGAACAACCAGGAACTTGAAAACGTAAGCCAGATCGTTATAAATGGAAAAAAAAATTGAGCTCCCTCGTTGCCTGCAGCCTTTCCACCCACCGAGTCAGGGACACTAGTCATAGACCTACAAACAGAATCCCAGGGACTCGAACTCTCCAACTCCTCTCGCATCTGTCCCCTTCTCCTCGCTCCCACTCATCCGTTACTTAGCTCATGAAACCCATGCTTGTCAAGAATCTCTTCCGTGCTGGGCACTGCCCTACAAGTCAGAGCGGGCAGAGAACAGATCGGGGGCCCGTCCTCAGGGAGCTTACTTTCCAGCGGGAGGGGACAGGCCCTCGGCCACAAGCCCGGAGAGGGAGAGGGCCAGGTGTGATGGTGCTGCTGAGTAACGAGAGCATCATCTCGGGAGGCGGGGGGTTAGACTAACAAGGCAGCAGGTGAGCGGGGACCTAGAGAAGGAAGCACGTGAGCCACATCAAGACCCCAGCAAGTGCAAAAAGGTGCTGAGGCGGGGACAGGCTTGGAAGCTTGAGGAGCAGGGAGGGTGCTGGTGTGGAAGCGATGGCACGAGCAGGGGGCAAGGAAGACGACAGGGAAATTGGGGTGGAGGGACTGGAGCATGTAGGGCCACCTCTTAAAAGGGACCTTTGTGCGGGAGGGGTTTGAGCAGAGGAGCAGTGTGACCCAACGTGTGTGCTCAGAGTCACTTGGGCAGCCCCCTTGAGAATAGGCTGTCGTGGGGCCAGGTGGAGACGCCCCCCAGAGGCCAGGGCCGTGGAGGGAAGAGGGAATGCTAGCCCGGTCCCGCGGGCGGCCGTGCAACACTGAGGACCCGCCAAGCTCCAGACGTGCGGGAAACTAGAGCTGCTAAGCCCGTCCCCGGGCTGATGTGGAGCACAGGACAGTGGCACTGCGTGGCACAGAGGATCTGGTGCAGGGCCGCTGAGAAACGAAATCCCCCTCCTGTGACAGGAAGACGTGGAAGGCGCAGGGATATGTTAGGGACTGACGGGGCAGACACACACAGGCCTTCGTGACCCTGGCTGACTTCGCAGAGTGAGAACAGGGAGCAGTTCAAGAAGAGTTGCTGGAGAGGGCCTGCAGTTGAGTTGAGGGAGGTGGGGGAGCGGGGAGAGGGATGCAGGGGAGTGGTCCGCAGGGGAGGCTGGGCACCAGCAGCACGGGGTGCCCTGGGAGGAGCGTGGGAAGTGGGGGGCCAGCCAGGGCTCCAAGGGTGCAGGTCCCCTTGCTTTGGGGAGTCCGGCCCGCGGACATACTTCCTCGCAGGGGACTGTTTTCCCAACTCAGCCCCGGGCTGACCCGGCCAGGGCTCCCCACGGATCACACCTTGGGGGTGGAGAAAAGCCTGAGAGTGAGTCACTCAGCACAGGGCGGCACTGAGCAAAGGAAGCCTGTAGATGCGAAACGCGACCTGACATTTCTCCAGCTGAGTTCGTTTTGGTCCGTCTCAGACAGCGGGGCTCCCTCCTCGACATGTCTCCTGCTCCCAGCAGCCCTTGCAGGCATGGCAGGCTGAAATAACCATCCAGCGTTTGATTGTAAAGGATCCCAGTGACTTTCTGTGGTCTTAAAAATAACAGCTGATGGTTTTTTCAACACGTTTATATTCGATCCTGAAGCTAGCTCTTTAAAGCAATCCCTCCACGGAGCTGTCCACATCGTGCTTGCTGCCGTGCCAAAATATCTCCTCTTTCTGGCAATCTGAGGGTTTTCTGCAGAGCGACCTGGGTCAGGTGCGGTTGCACTGATGGATTGGAAGCTCTGAGAAAAAGGCGCTTTTGTGTGAAGCTGACAGCCCTTCTCCGCGGCCCCGCTCAGCAGTGACCTGTAGGGTTTGCACTCCCCGCAGACCCTTCACTGAACACCCAGCTCTGACCTCTGTCCCGATGGCCCGGGTCCCACCGACTGCCTGTACACACACCGAAACGTACGCGTCGGCCCTTCCCACGCAGCCTTCCCCACACCGCGCGTTTTCATTGCTCTGCCCTCGACCCAAGACGCCCTTCCTCGCAGGCGGTCCTTGTTGGGGCTCCCGGCAAGAACACAGCACAGCGCGTCCGCGTGCGGCCTCTGGAGTCCGATCGATCGGTACCAGCCAGAATGGACCCTGGTGTCTCAGTTATCAGTTCCTGCAGAACGAACTAGCCCAGACTTCAGAGGTTTAAAAGAGCCAATATTTACGATGTCCTATGTTTTCCGAGGGTCAGGAGTCTGAGTCACATTCTGGCTCAGAGTTTCTCATGGGTTGGCACGGTATCCGCTGGGGCCACAGGGGCCACTCACAGAGCCGCTCCCGGGCTGTCGGCCAGGGGTCCCCACGGGCCTCACCACAGGCTGCCTCAGTGTCCCCACGACATGGCAGCTGGCTTCCCCAGAGCAAGTGGTCCAAGAGGGAGAGTCCACGAGAAAGAGAGCACACAGACAGAGCCACAGGCTTTTATACCCGAATCCCAGAAGTAACCTAGCGTCACCTCCGCCACAGGCCACGGCGCAAACACCAGCCCCACTCCAGCGCGGGGTGACTGCACACGGCTGGGGGTGAACGCCAGGAGGCGGGGATCCTGGGGGGGCCTGGAAGCCAGCTACGCCCCCGCCTCCCCGCAAGGTACTTTGCATCTCTGTGCCTTATGTCCTTACCTACAAAATGGGGAGGGTAGCGCCTCCCTCCAAGGGGTCGTCAGAGTGAGGCCCGGTGCCTTGTAAGTACTTGACGTAAATTAGCTGTTAACTATCGTGGAAACACCCCCACGCACATGTGCACACACACACACGCACACACGCCCTCACACTTCCAACATAGATGCCCACCCCACCCCCAATTCTGCTGGTGCGAAAACCCTCAGCCATCACACCCGCGTCCCCTCCGAGGCCAGTGACCTCCTGAGGGTCCGCCCTCCCCACATCACCCAGGCTCCGCACACGAGCAGGCCCCCAGCGAAAGGCCTGCCAGCTGAAGGACGGGTCCTCTACCTCAGGGAGCCTCGGCAGCCCCTTCCCTCCCACCGGCCAGTGGAGCCTCGATGCTGCCAGCCGCCCCGTGCTCTGTACTTGCTGTGCGGGGTTCGGCCTTTGCCGCCGTGCCCGCCCAGGCTCACAGCCTTCCCCTTCACCCCCGCGGCCCCTCAGAGGGGCTTTGGCCTCCGTTTCCCTGCTCGTCCTCCATCTCCCACCTAGGATGGTTCCAGAGCCATCATCCCCCGACCCCCCAGCCCTAGCTCTCCTCTTGGCTCTCTTCTGTCTGGGGACCCCCATCCTAGAGCCGCTTGCTGGGCCCTGCCTCCAACCATCAGACCCACTGGAAGCAAGAGGCCGAGCGAGTGGCTCTTCTGCCCATTTCTTCCAGATCGGGCCATTTGGGTTTCAGGCAGAGTGCCAGGTTCCCCGGCTGTCTCATAGCCGCTGATGTCCTCTCACCAGATTGGCCCTCCAGAGCCAGGCCTGTGTCTTCCGCCTTCCCTCCTTCCCCATCGGCTGAGTGAGGCAGGAAGACCTGTTTCTGAGTCCTAGTGCTTTCATCTGTAAAAGACATTATGGAGGATGGCCCTGGAATGTCGCTGAGAGACTCTCAACGCTTGGGGTTGGTGATGATAGAGCTGGGCCCTGGGCAGGACGAAGAGAAAGTGTCACTGGGGCCCGGTATTCGTTCGTCCGGCGCGGGCTGAGCACCTGCTATCTGGCCGCGGGCTGGGTCCCGGAGCTCTAGCGGGGGAGGACGTGCTTGCCCTCGCGAAGCTCACCCACTGAGGAGAGACGAGCAGGTGGCCGGCGGGTCACACGCACGTCCTGTAAAAACCAGAGCCCAGAGAACAGTTCAGATCTCTAGCCTCACGCGGTGTTTCTGGTGAACAGAATGCAGGAGGCTGTCCCCCAACAAAGCGCTGTGATGTGCTAGTTCGTTCTCCCACCGCCACACTCCCCGGGCGGCAGCCTGAGCTGCGGAGGGAAAATCAGTGTCAACACCCAGAGAGCAGACGTCTGGGAACACAGCGGTGCCGACAAAGGGAACTGGATCTGCTTCCCTCTTCCGGCAGGAGATTCACGATTCCCAAAACGCCAGAAGAGGATCACAGAGGCAAGATCCAAACTCTTCACGAGAGGGGAGCCCAAGGCCAGCAAAGCTGGGGCAGCAGAGCCCAAGACCACGCGTCTGGGTCCACATCCCTGCAGGGGGGTTAAATCCAGAAAGTTCCGGGGGGAGGGGCGGTGTAGGCCTCACGGCCTGAACTCTCCAGATTGGCAGGGCTCCAACGCTCCTAACGGGCCACCGGAAGCTATTTTCCTAGCGAAAAAACACATGTTGCATTAATCATCCCAAAGACTACGCAGGCTCGACTGAGGGGAGTGTTCTTTCTCAACTTCACGTCTCCATCTTAAACCAAACAGTGCAGTCGCATTATGGAATATTTACTTCCCTCAGACCTTTTTTCCTGCAAATCTATAATACTGAATAACTGAGGTCAAACTGCAGATGCTCTAGAGAAATTTTTCTTTTCATTAAACAATATTAAATGAGATGCCGCGCCTCCGCGCCTGCACCACCAAGCGTCCCCGGCTCACACAGTCCTCCAGCTGATTTCCTCGGTTACCAGCCAACTCCCCGCAAATCCCTAAATGCCCGGCTTTTCATGAGAAAGCAGATGATCCAGAGCCTCAGCCCGATTTCCGCACGGCCCCCGGTCGGCACAAGCCCCGGCGTGGCCCAGTCCCCCTTCCCTGCGAGCTCGCACCCGGCCTGCTGCGGGGGGTGGCTGGTGACCATTCGGCCTCCTTTGCGTTTGGCATCCACGGCCCCGCGGTGAGGCATCTTCCGGACTCACTGTCCGCGTGGCGGGAGGAAGTCAAGTCAGCCCGAAAAAGTGGCAGCTCAGTCCCCTGCCTGTACCACAGTCTGACGGTGACTTGAGCCACTCAGCCACACACGCGCCTTTCTCGCGCCTGTGTCCTGGGCCCCTGGCAGCTCAGGAGGCGGGAAGGGAGCAGTGCCCGTCCCCATTCCCCGGGGGGATGCCTGCCCTCCCCTCACTGACTGTGTGACGGCCCCCAAGCCTGGAAGCCTGTCAGGGGCACCTGGCGACAGCAGCCCCTGCAGGGGAGAAAGGAGGGGCCCTGCCACAGGGGCTCCGGATCAGAGACAGGAGAGATACTGCCACCAAAGAGCCAAATCCCATCTCCCCTCACCGCCCCTCCCCCCGCCAGGGCCTCCGAGCACCCCGCCTCCCCCACATCCAGCCTCTCTGGCACCCAGGGGCCTTCCGTCAAGCGGGCGGGCAGGTTCTCATTCCTGTTCTTGCTTCACAGCCGTCCTGCCTAGCGCTTCCTTGGAGGCAGGACCTCCTGGGCCTGGGGACCCCCTTTGTCCTTGCCGATCAGTGCCTATGGCTTTCTACATGGCTTCATTCTCAGAAGGCACCAGAGACTCCCATCCGAGAGAGCTGGCCTCTCCATTCACCGCTGAAGGTTTCACTCTGGCCCTTGGCAGGAGCTCATAGCTCGCTTGGCTGGGAGGGGGGCTGGAATCGAGAACAGAGAGGCTCGTCACGGGGAGGTGGGACCGTGGATCCCCACACGGCCTGGACCCCTGAAGGGGCAGCAGCCAGAATGTCGAGTCAGAGACCAGCCACTGCCCAGTGTCCTTGTCGGTAAGGCCCAGATACACAGCAGGACGTTTCCAGAACTTAGCAGGTCCTCAGGGCCTGGGAAGAAGGGGAGAGGCTGGGAGGAGGGAGAGCTATGGAGGGAGGACTCCACATACTTCAGATCTCACACGGGCTGTGCTGGGCCCATGGTACACACGTATGTCGGGGATGGCTGTCCTCCCTGTAAGGGCCAAGGCCACGGCTGCCAGAGGGGGAGGAGGGCCAGTGCCCATGAAACCAGCAGTGTCAGGCTGGCTTAGGGGGAGGGGGTTGCTCAGAGCTCAGCTTGGGAACAACTGGGGCCACGCTGCCCTGGGACCGGCTCCCGGGGAAAGGGACCCCACCCTTCCTGGCGTCTCTTCAAGATGCCAGGGCACGTGGCACTTGTCTCCACACAAGATGCCCCGGTGGGCATGACGTGGTATGTGCGGTGTGAGGGACGCTCCCCGCAAGACCCACCCACCCCCCTCTCAGCTGTACCACCTCCTGGCTTCCTGATGTGGGGACAGTCCCATACCCTCTGAGATTCAGTTTCCTCAGCTGACAAGCCGGAGTGATGGCCCCAGCCTCACGGGGTTGATGGGAGGATCAAAGCGAAACCCGGGTACAGCTGGCCCAGGTCCCCGCCGGCGGGTGGGTGGGACAAGAAGGAGGGGGGCAGGGCAGGGAAGCGGAACGGGGGACAGAGAAGGAAAACAGAAGCTGTCCCGGCTCTCCCAGGACAAGCACAGACACTTGTCTGCTCATAATGACTTTCTATTTTTAGACAGCAGCGCTCTCTGTGACCTGCTTTGTAAACAGATGCTCCACAGATCAGCGGGGGGTGTGGGGCCTGGGGGCTGACAGCGCTGGCAGACGCCCCGGGGCCCAGCTCCCTCTGTCCCCAAGATGAACACCCCTGCAGTGAAGGGCTGGGGGGCATCAAAGGGGGGCTCACAAGCAGTACCCGAGCTTCGCCCCCTTCTCTGGGGCCCTTTCGAGGGCATTCACCGGACAGAAGTCATTGCCCGAGTTTGATCAGAATGGCCGTAGGTGCGGCCAAAAAGGCCGGGAACAGGGGTCGGCCGGTCTCCGCAGAAGCGAGAACAGGCCAGGAAACGGCTTCTCGGCTGGAGAACTGTATCGGGGTCTCTGCCGACGCCCTGGTTTTCACCCAGCGAGACCCGGCTGCCGGGAATTCCTAACCACGGAGCTTCGGGCCAGTAAGTCTGCGCCGCGCTCGCCCCCGCGTCGTGGCGATTGGTTCCGCAGCAGCAGGACGCGGACACGCACATCGGAGGCCCATCCGGCGTCCCCGGGCTGTGCTCGCACGTGCTCAGGGTTTGGGAGGGGGCCGGCCTGCCCGGGGTGTCCTGGCTCCTCTAACAAGCGGCGGGGCGTGGGGTGACTCAGGCGACCTCTTAATTCTGACAGATTTCTAAGGCTGCTTAAGAGAAGACTCAGCAGGAGGTGGGCTGCAGGAAGGAGCTGCAGCGATTCATTTTTCATTTCCCTTAAATACCACCAACATTTTACATTCTGTGATCAGAAGACCCGCCATCTCATTGCCTCTCCGGAGAAATGTATTGCTCCTATTAGTTATGTAATTGGATGAATAGAAGTCGGAGTTGTTTTGTAATTTCTATGGCCTTGTTTGGGCGCCGGTGTCATTCCACATAGAAGGATCTGGGGATGGTTTCCGGCATGCGCGCTATGCCAGAGCAGAAAAGGAAAAGATGATAAAATAGTTGGGAGGGGAGGAGGGAAGTCAGTGGGCTTGAGATAATGAGATAGAGCCAGAGGAAGGTGCGATTGGAGAGGAACGTGCACCCCATAAAGCCTGAGATGGGCTCCTGAGCATCCCAGCAGCCAAAGCAAAAAGGGAATGAGGCCAACTGTGAGGCTCAAGGGACCACAAGATATGACTTTCAGGGGGAACACACAGGAGCCTCCCATCAGTCTGTGGACGGGTGCAGCGGAGAGGGTCAGGCGCAGAAGGCAACAAGGTAGGACCAGGAAGCCTTCCTGGAAGAGGCAATGCTTGAACTTCATCTTGTAGGTTGGGAAATGTTGGCTCGGAGGAAGAATGAAGGACAAGGCAAAGAACAGCATGAGCAAAGCATGGTAGGGAGAAATGGAGAGTGTGTGCAGCGGATGCAAGCAGATCTGAGTTGCTGGAGGAGGCCTTGAGGCCGGGAGGTGGGGGAGGGCCCATTGAGAAGTCCAGGAACACCTTGCTGCCTTGCCGGGGAGCTAGGATTTGACTCTGAAGCGGTGAAGGGCCCCTGGGGGTTTAGTTTGGGGAGTGGCATCTGAGATCCACATTTTAGGAGTAGCCAACTGCCTTGTGGACTGTGGACGGGGATGGCGGGCTGCCTGGAGGCCGCCCAGGGCTCCAGCAAGAATCCTGGGAGAGAGAACACCTGTTTGAATCCGAAGCTTGCTCTCCACCCTGTCCCCCACTCCAGGCTGCCTGGTAAATCATCTAAAGGGCATGCAGGAAGGAGAGAGAAGCAAGGACCCTCCTGAAGCCAAGGTCCCCCCATCCCCGTTCTTCAGCCCTCCTGGCTTAGCCGGGTTCTTGGAAACCCAGGCAGCGGATGGAGCCCAGGACATTGGCGGCAGTGTGGACGGACACTCTGGCCAGCAGTGGCCAGTTCAGAAAGCCTGGGCTCCCCAGAGACCCCTCCAGCCCCAGACGCCGCTGCCACCCACCCAGGAGGCTCTGTCCCTAGGAGCAGGTCTCCCCGTGGCTAAAGGAGCATCTTCCCCCACGTGCTTGGTGTCTACAGGTTGCCAGAAGTGCTTCTCTAAGAGGCCAACCCACTCGTGTGCTCCCAAACTGGCTTCACTCGGAAGGCTCCTTCCCCTGCCCCTGAGCACAGGGCAGCAAGGAGCGATCACCATCCCTAACCCACCTGCCCTTCCACCCTCCCCACGTACCAAATGCTGTCAAGGCAGGGAAGAGGGACTTTCAGGTCCCCAAAGGGGAGATGAGCACACAGAAGTGAGGAGAGGGGGGCAGGCTGTCCTTTCCAGGGCTGAGAGGGCTGGGGCCAGGCTGGGACCCCCCTAGGACTTCCAGAGCAGTGCTTTGTCCACGCTCCTGGCTGGCGGCTTCTGTTACTCCTCGAGATGCCCGTAACGAGGACACGGGTCCCTTGCGACGAGGAGCACAGGCTCCGGAACTGGACCGCCCAGGAAAACCCCACCTTCAGCTCAGGTCTCCCCATGTTGCCAGGGGCGGGTGAGGTCACGTCTGTGAACCTCTGTCTCCTCCTCTGTAGAGTGGGACGTACACAGTTCTCCATTCAGAGATGGCGTGCGGATCCATGCCAACGGCTACTGTTATGAATATTTCTCTATCTGATTGACTGCGGCACGCATCTCTCGGGGAGCTGTGATGGGGTTAAGTGGGAGCACCCTGGGAACCCCATAAAGGATAAGGGATCCAAAACCTTTGAGAGGAGGCCAGGTACCAGCGTTTTGCATATGGAGCTCTGGATTCTCATGCAGATTTTTGAGATTCGTATCAGGGGCCTTTTGTTTGCATGTGTCAGGAAAATCCAGAATAAGCTGGCTTTCAGCCAAAAGGGAATTAGGAATTCTAGCAAGCAGAAAAGTCCAGAGGGGAGACCTAGCTTATGTCTTGGGGCTGATTCTGGACTGGCCAGTCCTCAGGGCTCAGGATGCTGAGCGTCCTTCCAGGAAAGATGCAGGCCACCCTTACCCAGCCCAAACTCCGCCATCGCTCTGCTGGGACGGCCTTGGGTCACATGTCGCCGCCAGCCCCAGAATGAAGAATCGGATTGGCTCCGCTGTGAGTCTGGCTGCTCTTGGGGGTGGGGGCTGAGGGGAGGCACAACCGGGATATAGTTGCCACAGACGGGGGCGGCTGGGGGTGTCCGTCCACGGTGGGCTTGGCGTGGGCTACAGCGGACAGGGAAGGCTCAGATTTCTGACCAAGGCAGGGTTTGCCTCAGCCCGAAGGACCACGGGCAGGGGGAGAGGACAGCAGTGCAGGTGGGAGTCACAGATAAGCCGCCTTTCCATTTTTCTTCACATGACGTCCTTTCTCCAGCACTGGAGCGCGCCCATCTGGGTGTCTGGAAATTGGGTGCCTCTAGGCTGGGGCTTTCCGACTTAGCAAATGAAAACACAGGATGCCCTATACAATTTGAATTTCTGATAGGCAACAAATAAGGCTTTAAGTATAAGCATGACCTTGACAATATTTGGGACATAATTTACAAAAAAAAATATTGTTTATCTGAAACTCAGATTTAACTGGATGCCCTATGTTTCATCTGAGGATGTTACAGTTTAGGTTCTTCATTTGTTCTGAAGCATCCCCAGACCCTTCCAAGAGCGATGACGCTTGTCTGTGGATGCAGGTGGAGCTTATCCCCAGCAGGCATCGCCCCCTCCAGAATGATTTTCCCAGCTCAGTATGATAAGGAACCTTCCAGCAGTCAGTTGTCCAGGGGCAGAATGATTCGGTTTCCCAAGAGGAAGGGAGGGGTGTCTGCTGGTGGAACATGTGCCTCCCCCTTACAACCCCATGAGAAGGAGCTCCCCTGTACCTTCTCAGCTGGGGGCTCATCTATTAGAATCCTGTGCACACTGGGATATTCTCTTTTCTACCATCTATGGGCAGGACCAGAGGGAGTCAGTGATCGGAGAGAATACACCATCGGTGTAAAACCAGACTTCCCCTTGGGAGAGAGGGGGACCATCTCAAGTTCTAGACTTGGATCATCAGGGAGGCAAAAGTGTTGACAAGTCCGTTTAGCCACATACTCCTTTAATCAAGCTTACTCACAAGGAACCAGCATTTAATTGTATATACTAGAAAACCCCAAATAACTGATTTAAACACGACAGAAGTTTGTTTGTTTCTCATAAAAGATGTCCTCAAATAAGCGAGGTAACGTAGCGCTGGCACGATGAGTACAGGGCCATCCGGCTCCTGACCTTCCTTTCCTCCACCCTCAGTACAGACTTTCCATCTTAAGAGTCACCTTACAGGCCAACATGGCTGCTAGAGTTCTAGCCATTGCCTCTACATTCCATGCTGGCAGCAGAAGGTGGAGGAAGGACTAAAGGGGTATCTGTCCCAGCGAGGGCAGCTCCTCTCACATGACTGCCTTGGAAATCTGACACAGCATTTTGCTTCCTATCTTCTTGTCCAGTACTTAGCAATTTGGTCACTCCTGGCTGAAAGGGAGGCTGGACAACGTAGTCTTTTAACAGTGCGCATAAAATAATGCTATGAAGGAAGAAGGAGAGAAAGGACAGTGTGTGACGACCTCCAGCCTCTGCGACAAGTAACAGAAGGTGCCATTTTAGTCTCCACTCACCTGACTTATGAGTTCTGGATTGGCTCTGACTCTGGGTGGGCAAGATGGGGGTTTCACATCAGTCTGGACTGCACAGAAGTTCAGACAGCTGCTGGCTGCTTCCTCTGGTCAGGGAAGGGATTCCTACATTTCTCCAAGCAGAATCTTATCCACGTGAACAAGCCCTGAAGTAGGAGCCACACTGGCTAAGGCCCTGCCCTGGAGCCCATCGGGCTGCTCTCCCGTGCTCACCCTCGGCAAGCCCGGGCTGCGTGAACAGTGTTGGGAAACCATGGCATCAGACAACCTCGGAGGCCCCTTCCTCCATGACGCCCAGTGACCCTAAGGGTTGGTCACCAAAGGGTTTTCTTTCTCAAGAGTAACTTCAGATAGAGGCCTCCTAGCTTTCTGGAAGGTTCTATCATGGGGTGTCCTGATTACACTTAGAGGATCTCTCCGGGCTCAAGTTTGTATTTGGGAATTCCCTATTGCCACACTGAGTGTTCTTAAGGGGTAAGACTGCAGGGGGAGCTCAGGACTCCCCCCCAACACCCCACCCCCGTACCTAGAGGCTAGGTCAAAGCCAAGGACACAGTGAGCACAGCACTGGGGTTGGGTGGTCTCAGAGGTGTTGTGTCTCCTTCCCACAAGAAGGTAAGGGCTTTACACCACAGCCCCCACCATCCCCCGCCAGCCCCTGTTGGCACTGGGGTTCTCAGCCCTGTCCGTGTAGCCCCTCCAGCTTGAGAGATGCAGCCTCCTCACCCTGCCCCATTCATTCAAAAACCAGTTAGGAAGAAGGGGAAAGCCCTAATATGGCCCTCCGGGTCTGCCCTTCGGGCTCTAGTTAATCGAGTCCGGCTCGCAGGCTTGATGTCCAGCCCTGGGTGAGAGGCGGGAGCCCCAGCTGTGTCTATCTTCATCTGGTTTCCCTGGGCCTTGGGCATCTGGACGGGCTGGTGGAGGAGGTTAGTGGAACACAGGCTTGGGCGTCTCGGGTTCCCAGACATCCCTAATCTTTCACCAGGGTCAGTTAGGAACAACTCGCCCCCACACCGCATGTGCACACGCTCCACAGGGTAGTTGATGAAGAATGTGAGCTGCTTCCTTCCCAAGGCCCAGAGAGCGAGCTCTGCAGGAACCCTCTCTCATCTGTGTACCCCAGGGCCCGGCACATGCCCGCACATAGTAGGCGCTTCATACGTGCCGGGTGGGCAAAGGCCAGCAAGGCGTAAACTGTCAGGGCACAATAATGAGTGGTGCATTTGCCTCGAATGGCAAACACCCACGAAGGAATGAAAAACTGGTTTGGAAAAGACATTTGTGTCCTCTTTACTTATTTATGTGTTTATTCATTTATCATTTATATTCTGTCTACCCCTTGGAAAGGATTTGAGGAGCCTTACAATATTAAAACACATATAAAAGAAGCAAACAAAACAAAACAAAACAAAAACAAAAACACCACCCTACACAAAATAAAGACAATTTAAAAGCAGCAGAGAAAAATATATGTAGCAGGTACTTGGGTTGAAGTCGCTCCTGTCTCTGAGCCATTCCTTGAGCTCCCAGGTGCCTGGGAGGTAGGGGGGGAGGGGACATTGTGATCCCGACAACACGGATGGACCCCGAGGCTCTTCTGCTCAGGGAGAGGAGTCAGACAGAGAAAGACAAATACCATACGATTTCACTCATATGTGGAATCTAGAAACAAAACAAATGAACAAACAACAATCAAATAGAGACACTAGAGACACTCATAGATACAGAGAATAAATTGGGCATTGCCATAGGCTGGGGGGGATGGGTAAAATCCGTGCAGGGGGTGGGGGGGATGAAGAGATACAAACCTCCAGTTATAAAATAAATCTGTCACAGGGATGAAAAGTACAGCATAGGGAATAGAGTCAATAGTAACTCCGCGTGGTGACAGGTGGCCGCCACACTTATCACGGCCAACATGTTGTCATGTATAGAATTGTCTAATCACTTACCTTGTACGCTTGAAGCTAATGTATGTAAATTATGTCTCCATTTAAAAAAATCATCACACCGTACAACCTAAAGAAGAAAAGAAGAGGGAGGGGCCGGGCGTTGAGCACCCCGGCTGCTCGGCTCCCGGAGCCTGGGGGAGAAGGCACCCGCAGTCCGGTCCTCCCCCCGCCGCCACCCTGCCCGTCGCTGCTCACGCCTGCAGCCAGTTCAGCGCGGGGGACGCGGGAGCACCGTAACATTGCCCACTTGTGCTTTTATTTTTTCTTTGTTAAAATAATTGGGAATGGCTTCGGGAGCACGGCCGTAGCTGGTTAGCAGAGGCGGGTGGAGGGCTGTTCCTTGGAGCAGGCGGAGGCATTTGTCTGAGCAGGTCTGTAGTTTGGGGAGGAGCCCGGCGGACGGCCTCTTCGACGGCGCGGACGGCCCCGCAGGAAGGGTGGGAAGGGTCTTCTGAGGCCGGGCAAAGCCGTTCCTGTGTCCCTGGGTGCTGGTCACTGGGAAGCTGGCACATAGCCCGTTCCCAAATGCACAGCTCTGGGCCTCCAGTGCATCAGGGTCGGGGAGAGGCCAGGGAGAGGCCCGGGAGAGGCCAGGGAGGGGCCGGGGAGGGGCCGGGGAGGGGCGAGGAGAGAGGGATGGTGAGTAATGGTCTCCGAGCGCGGCAGGAGTGCCTCCTCTTGCCAGTGGGACTCAGCCACACAGCTGAAGGGAAAGTGTGGGGACCATTAGGAATCCATGAAGAGGGGATAAAGGGTCCTAGAGCGAGGAGCAGCGGAGGAGCTCTCCGCGTCCAGGGAGGCCAGGACTCCTTGTCCGTCAGCAGCCCTGGCCACAGCGGGAAGTGAGAAGGTACAGGGAATGTTGCCCCCCTTTGACCAAAGCCCTTCACCTTTAGGAGTGATCATCCTGCCACCCCTCTCTCACCCCTCCTCCGAAAACAACACTGACAAACTGTTCTGCTTGGCTTGCACACGCCCTCTGACAGGGAACTCACTATCAACCAAGGCAGTTTGTTTGTTCCTTGTGGCACAGCTCTGGCAAGACAGTGTGGGAAGCCTCAAGACAGAAGCTGGTACAAGAGCTAGAGGAACCGGGGTGGGGGAGGGGAGGCTTTGTCGACCTCCACTGGATGGTGGGCTTCTGGAGTGTAGGGAGTGTATCTCACCAGTATTTACATCTCCAGCCATCAGCACCACGCTTGGCACGCAATACGCACTCATCCCACATATGTAGATGGAAGTAAGGCTTTCCTTCCCTTATCTAAGGAGAGCAAAGAAGGGGAGAAGGGGGGAAATTAGTACTTCCTTATATTGACCTAAAACTTGCTTTCTTACTGCTTCTACCCATCGACTTTTAGGCCATAAAAAAATCCACCAACCTCTTCTCTGCCTGACAACCCATCTAGAACGCGAGGGTGACAATCGTGTTCCAGGGGAGCTACCCCAGGCCTTCGACCTTCTCTCCTTGCTGGGCTCCACGCTGCCCATCCTGGACAAGGGGGGGCGGCAGGGCAGGAGTCGGCGCCCCCGGCCAGGCACTTGGCTTGTCCTTCCACAGCGTCCGGATCCTCCTGACACCTGTGCGGGAGCTGGAAACCCGTGTTTGGAAGGAGAGGACTAGGGGGTCTAGGGCCGAAGAACCTCTCAAGCTCCCGAGACAGCGGCTTGGTGACAGATCGGGGGACAGCTGCCCTTCCGGCCCAGGTCACGGCCAGGGTTAAGCCACAGAGCTCCCATCTGAGCCTCCAGCTGGGGGTCCTCAGTCCTGGCACCCCAGCAGGACTGCCAGTGTAGACGGTTCAAACACACACGCCTGGGCTCCGCCTTGCAGGTTCTGATTCGTAGCTCCGGGGTATTTCCCTCAAGTTTCCTCAGTGATTCTGACGCACTGTCAGGCTGAGAATCACTCCAGCCGGTGCTGAGAACCCCTAGGTGGTAACTTCGGTGAGTCCGTCCGGTCTCGAAAAGTGTGCGCATCGCCTGGTTCCCGAGCAGAGACGACAGGGAGACACGGAGGTGGCCGTACTCACCACAGGCCTCTCACCTACGTGGGCACCGAATCTGGTTTTTCTACCTTAGATAAACTTGTTCGGCACTGGCTATAAGCCAAGCACTGGGCCAAGAGCTTTCCTTGAGTTACTTTGGTTAATCCCAACGATTCTATGAGTTACTATAACCATTATCTTCTTTGACCCGTGAGAGGCTGAGGGCCCAGAGCTGGCAAGGGAGGGAAATGGACCCACCCCAAGATCCCCATCCCTCACCCAATGCCCCACAGTCCTGCCCTCCCTCCATGTACTGCAGGAGATGGGGGACACCTGCCTTGTCCCGTGTGCCCCTCACCCAGGGCCCAGCCGGGAGGTCAGGGCGGGATGCACAGACTGGGGCCACGGTCCCATCCCAGGTTATGAAGGTGCACAGGCCCGAGAAGCCTGGGCCGGGGCCCCCATTCATCATCATCCGCACACCTTGCATCTTAAGAAGGGCGAGCTTGGTGTCATGCAGGCTTTTTCTGATGAGAAGGAGCTGCCAGGGCCTTAGGATCAATCCAGAAACCCAGAGTCTGGCTCCTTTCAGAAGCTTCCAGATCAGGGCTTCGGCGGGCAGGACGAGCAGGCTATCATGATGAAGGCTGGCCCCGGGCGGCGGCACTGAGCTGGAGACAATGTCCAGGGTCCGGGGCCTCTTGTTGGCTGCAGAGCTCGTCCCATGGCGTCCGGCACTAGGGAGGTGTCCCAGAGCGGACAGAGCAGATGCTGGCCTCTAGGTACCTGGGAAGGAATCCTCGGTCCTCCCAGACGGCTGCTGGCCTGGCCCCAGAGGCGGCCTTGGCGTGGTCCCTGGGTGAGAGGAGACGGCTCAGGCTCCAGGACACGGTGGCAGAGGGGTGCGACGAACGGGTGTCTCTGCTCCGCAATCCTGCTTAGCCCTTGGCCCGGGTGCGCCACCTGCTCCCGGGCCCGGGGGGCCTGTCCCTGCTCACGTGGCCAATCCTACCTGTTCTCCCGGAACCTGTACGGACTCTCTGAACGTCCTAGCTCATCTTCCCTCCCAGTGGCTCCCGGAGGCAGGTTTGGGTTAGTGGGCGAGCTGCTCCATCTCAGATCTGACCCACGGGGGGAAGGGCTAGTTCCTGAGACCACGGGAGATCGACCGTCAGTGTGCATGTGCGTGTGTATCTGCTCCTTGCTTCATTTCATACTTAGTTTATAACTTATTTTTACATCCCCAACAACATATTAGTGTCATAGTTTTAAAAACTTTACAGAAATGTGATACTACCCAATATATTCTTCTGTAACTTCCTTCTTCAAAGACATTCATCGAGATTCATCTGTGTGGATGTGTTCAGCTATCATGCCATCATTTTCTTTGCTGAATATTCAACATATGAATAAATTTTAATGTGGTAATGTTTTTATCTAAAAAAAAAAAAGTTAAAGTAGCCTTGGCTTCCATAACCTCCATGAGCTCTCTTGGGGATCTGGGGCGAGTGACGCTGGGCGCAGTCGGGGTTTGGTCAAGCTCGAGAGTCAGTTCCCTTGCCCTTTCTCGCTCAATGGCATCAGTCCCATCAGAGGCACATTGCACATTTTACTTGCCCAAGGAGAAAGGACGTGGTTGTTAAAATAGAAGAAATAAAAGCCAACTTGACCCTCTGAAAGCCCAGAAAGACCACTGGTAGAGGCGTGGGCTGGTTTCCTTATCTCCTAGTCGTATTACGAAGTCTGCCCTGAGACCCAGTCATGCTGTGTAAGAACCTAATGTGCAGGACAGATCAACGATGTGTGCGACGTGGGATGGCCCAGACGAACTGGACATCTTCTATTCTGAGCTCCCTATCCTGGAGGGTATTTGTGCAAATACTTGGAAAGAGCTCGCAGAGAAGGCTGTGGGACAACTAACGAGAAGAGGACAGGCCATCCTCTGGCACATTCCGTAGCCGATGAGCTGGGATCATCACACTGCCCCACCCTCCCCCATCCACCCTCTCCCATCCCAACCCAGGCTGTGGTTGCACAAATCTTGCTCCTCCCTCTGAGAATCCCCACGGGGGTCTCCCAGCTGCCCACCCAGGCATGCTGAAGGCTGTGGCTGAGGGGCTGCCCTCGGAGACCTTCACAGTTGCTCATCCCTGCTGGAAATGGCCACCATGGAGTCCCACTTGCTTATGTCAGCAAGGGTTTCAATATATCATCATTCAATTGGCTGACGGTGGGCTGGGAGAGGAGGGGAGGGAGAAACCCATCAAATGCTGATTGTCAGTAAATGTCAGGAAAAAGGTACATCAGCAGAAATAGCCGGAGCACATTTAGGGACTTATTTATTTATTTATTTTCTTTTGCTTAGCTTTGGTTTGAATTTCCAAACTCCCCTTTTCAATTTCAATCTCAATGCTAGTTGCAACATGCAGGATATAAGGAAACAAGAGGGGAGAAAGTCGATGTTAAATCAGGTTTTTGTGTGTGCACGCACTTTTATTTTTAAAAATTACAAGTGCATGAATGGAGGGGGAAAAAAACGGTAGGATTTTTGGTTTGAGCTTTGGGCAAAATCTGTTGATAAGGAATAGAAAGATTCCCAGTAGTGGTTTATCACTCATGCTGGAAAAGTGAGACACGGTGCTTTATCATTCTAAATTTTAGGCTGAATCATATGAAAATGCTGGCCTTACAAGTGAAAATGTCCTGATGTTGGCATTTTCACTGGATTCAAACTAATTGTTGGAGGAGGTCATCGAGAGGACAGGACAGCTGGTTGACCTGGGAGCTGGCCCCGGGGCAATCCTAGGCTCCTCACGCCCTCCCCGTCTTTGGAATGTGCGCTCTGCCCCTCGTTTCCATAGTGGAAGCTGTTCCAAGGATTCAGCCTTGACTAAGGTGTTGTTGAGACCATCTGGACTGAACCCCATTCAGGTCTCTCTATAAACTTTTAAGACTCTGGAGGACAGGTGCAGAGATCTACTCATCTTGCATCTACCCAAGACAAGCCTTGGGAGTAAGTCCCTTTTATTAAACTGCCACCTACCCATCTGGAGTGGGTCGCCTCTTTCTTCTATCTCTCCTAAACTCCATGTGAAAGGGCCAGTTTCAGATTCTGCCGAGGGCACTCCCGAGGCTTTGAACCAGCACTGAGACACTGATTTGTGTGATTACTTGATTCATATCTATTTCTTGTAGTGATATGAAAGTTCCATAGGGATAAGACCCATATTTGTTTGTTTTTTACTGAGAAGCATGATGTCTGGTAAATAGTGTGTTAAATATGCCCAAAAAATGACAAAATGAACCCAAAAAAGGGGAGTTACAGGCCTGTGGAAATATTACTCACCTCGCTGGAATATGCGGTGAGCCCAAGATCGGGAGGCCGGGATTAAAGTGACAATAGTCTGGGAGAGAATCGGCACATCAGGCAGATATGTTCTTGGTATCAGCATCTCAGAGGCACCAATGGGGGGAGTTTCATATCCCGTGACCTCTGGCACCGGAGGCAGACAGTCTCGTTGCATTCCCGAAACTCCTGGTCTAGAGGGTCCTAGAGGAAGGAACAGGCGCGGCAGAGTCCCTGAGGTTGGAGACAAGTGGTGATGGGTGGCTTCCGGGGGAACCGAGGGTGTCCAGTACTACAAATCCCACTGGTTCCCGGAGCCCGGGGGGCCAGGCTGGGGTTCCTGAGAGCTAGGGAGCAGAGTGAGCCTCTCAAAGACACACACGGACAGACAGACACAGAGACAAACACACGCATAGACATTCAGAGAGAGAGATTGCGAGCACCAAAGGTCTGACCTGCAGAAGCCAAACCTGTTATTAGTCCAAAGAGCAATTCCAAGGTTAGGCTCAAAAGACATAGACAGTGATTTGGGGGCTGAGTATACATCACAATGAGCCGGGGGCGAGTGCGAGCACCGGGTGAGAGGTCCCCGACTTGCTCTGTGCTGGAAGGGCAGCCTGCGTATTGGCGTGGTCCGGGAGGGTCTGACTCAGCCTCTACCTGCTGTAGCGAGGCTGGAAGGGAGGGACTGGTGAGTCCTCCCTGAGAAGCCAGGAAGGCTTCCTGGAGGAAGTGAGACTTCTTTCATAATCCTTATTTTTTCCCTGAGTCGAGTTGGCTCTGCTTTCCTCTCTAAACTCATCTGCCCCCATTTTGTTCTTCATCAGTGCTGCTTCTAGGGTCAGAGATGGTGTCACTGTGGGAGGTGCCACCCTCCCTGGGCTCTCACAGTAATGATCAATGTACACGTGACTTAACACTTCCAGTACCTCACGCTACTTGTATTATGTAACTCATTTGATAGAAGAGAAAACTGAGGCTCCGACAGAATAAGAACTTGCCCAGGGCTACACAGCCAGTAAGTCTCATGACAACGATTCAAAAGCAGGCCATCCTGACCCCCAAGCCGTATCTGTACTCCCTCGCTGTGTGCCAGGGCCGGCGGAGGATGGGGGGGTGGGGGGGGCACGTGACTGGTATCCGCGTAACCACACGGATCACTGTCTTGGGGACAGAATCTCGCCTTTCCCTCCAGGGACTAGCAAACAGCTATTATTGCTACAGGTAGTGATGCTGTTTCTTAACCCTTGTCAAGAAGATCAATTAGCCAATCTCCATAGTTCCAGCTCTCTGCAAACTTTAATCATTTGGCAATTATCAGGTCTTTCAGCCCCGTAATTATTTTCCTTGCTGATCTCTTTAATTTCTCCTGTTCCCCCGGTGACCTTGTATGTGGTGGTGATGAGGTGACCCACGTAATATTAAATTCTGAGTCGCAGGGGCTTCGGGGAGGTGGATTGGAACATGACGGGAGCCCAGCTGAGCTGTGTGAGCACTCTCGAGTAGGACGGGCGGGCCAAGGTGTGCCCAAGGGTCCTGGGGGGCAGGCAGGGGACAGGTCTGAGTCCTCGCTCTGCTTCTCAGTCTCGGGGCACATTTCCTCATTTGTAAAACGGCGACGACAGGCCTCTGCTCAGGGAGTTGGGAAGATCCTATGAGGTGACAGCTGGGGACGGCTGGGGAAGCAGTGGCAGCTTCTCAAACTTCGGTGTCTGTGAGCATGCGCATCAGCAGCAATCCTGTTCAAAGGAGGCTTCCGAGCCAAGAGGCCGAGAGCGGGGCCTGAGACTCTGCATTCCTGACAGGCCTCCCCCCGGTGGTGCCGCTGCCCGGGAGACATACTTAGAGAATCGATGGTGTAAAGCCCTGTCCAGATGGGCAGGGATGAGGACGGTTACTTGGTGAGACAAAGAGCCCCGAAGCAGAGAAAAAGTTTACCAACAGAAAGTGAAAGCACAGAGTGGGGCCCAATGTGGTAAAGGGGAGAGGTGGGGGGAGAGAGAGAGAGAGAGAGAGAGAGAGAGAGAGAGAGAAGTGGGCGGGGGCCCCAGGTTCAATCCCGGGAATAGACAGGTACACAGGTTCGGGCTGGTGCTTGTACTTTGTAAGTTTCTACCATGTTCCAGGGGCTGTCGGGGGGTACACAGCACATCAGGGAGGGTATCTGAATCCTGTTTACCATTGACCTAGCTGGAATGAGAAAGACTCCGTGCCTTGCCCAGGGCCACACAGGAATGAGGGGTCAAGCTGGGACGGAGCCTGGCTTGTCAGGCCCTGAGCTCGTGGCATTTCTCGGTCTGGAGAGGGGGAGGGGCCTTATGTGACAGGAGGCATCGGCACTCCCAGGGAAACTGGCAACGGCACCCACTGGGTGTTCTCTTCTCCCACCACAGGTCCCGGGGACGCTGCCCGGTTTCCCTGCCTAAGCACTGACCCTCCTGTCTGCCCTCTGCGCCCGCGGGCCTGGTGACAGTAGCATGGACTCCCTAGCAGGGCCGCAGGCCTGTGTCAGTGTAACCCTCCTACTGCCTCCGTCTGGAAACGACCAGCACCCAGACTCACAGAACAGGTGTGGGGCCTGGGGGTGCTGCTAACTACCCCCCATCCTGCATCTCATTTCCTGGGGGCCACATTCTAGCCAATGGGTGAGAATGGAAGGGAACTGCACAACCTCCGGGCCCCGTGTTTTAAAAGGAAATTGTTGCCTCCCTCCCCGGAACCCTGCCTCTCCTGCAGCTAGAACTCAGATGTGGGAGGTGGCCGGGTTCAAGCAGGCAGGGGAGGGCAGGCACCCGGTCCCGAAATTCCCTGTGGAGCCAAGCAGCCCAGTGCCCGACCCACTCTGCTCCGGACTGAGATGGAAACAGTGTCTCCCTTGACTTCTGTGGCTGTGAGCCTCTTTGTTACAGCAGCTCAGGCTG
The DNA here is from genome assembly GCA_028534135.1 of Potos flavus. NCBI lineage: Eukaryota > Metazoa > Chordata > Mammalia > Carnivora > Procyonidae > Potos > Potos flavus. The sequence goes on along the minus strand of CM052900.1, from coordinate 2,543,393 downwards.
CCTGACTAGTACATGTCCGCCTGTGTGTGCAGAATCTTAGCACAGAATCTTCCTTCAGTCATTTCTGTCTTTCCTTCAGCAGGGATTCTGTTTTAACCCTCCTGACCCAGTCAGTTCTCTCTCTGATGTGCTCTCTGATTTTCACATGCCTCGCCGTTAAAGCACTTACAATTTTACATTTATTATTGTCATTTCATCATCAACATCCCTGGGCCCTGAAGCCAGGGAATTCATCTTTTTTTTTTTTTTTTTGCTTACCATTACTCATCACTCAATACAGTGCTGGTGTGACCATTTCTGTGAGTGAATGAATGAGTGAGTGAATGAATGATGAATGACTGAAGGGTGAGAGGGAGGATGGGAGGGAGGAAGCCACAGTTCAGTCACCCTTTCCCTGACTCTGCCACAGCCTTCCTATAATCCCTTCTGCACAGCCTTACTCAAGCATTTTTTATTTCTTTTCATATTGGAAACTGCAAACTGGGGCGCCTGGGTGGCTCAGTGGGTTAAAGCCTCTGCCTTCGGCTCAGGTCATGATCTCAGGGTCCTGGGATCGAGCCCCGCATCGGGCTCTCTGCTCAGCAGGGAGCCTGCTTCCCCATCTCTCTCTGCCTGCCTCTCTGC